>LPNX011103550.1:309608-345778 GCA_001517045.1 Pseudotsuga menziesii
CACATGGAGATATGTCGAAAATACGAACACAAAAAGTAGTTTTTTTCTTTCTTTCTCCAAAATTAATCAATATTATTTTATTATTTTAACTATTATTTTATTATTTTCCTTAGGAGGCCCATTTTAGACCCCAAAATTCCTCTAATGTGTCTTCCACTTTTAACTTATCTGTCTTAATTATACCTTCCTCATCAGTAATTGTTACTGCATAAGTTTTACATCCCTTTCTAACAGCTCTCTTAAGCTATAGGGCAGAAATCTGCCTTATGGTGGTTTTTCTAGGTATTCCTTTAACACTTACTGGTTTTTCATCACTGTTTAAGCATGTGAAAGTTTTATCATAACAGTTTAGAATTACTCTATGTTATTCTAACCAGTCCATACCAATCAGCAAATCATAAGAACCAAGAGGTAAAAAATTAAGCTTGACAACAGTTTCAAAATTATCCATAACTATTGCACATTCTTTAACAAAACAAGTTACCTTTCTTTTAGCACCAGTTGCTAACTGAACTAACCATAAATTCTCAAATTTTTCAACAAATAACTTACATTTTTCTACTATTTGAGGTGCAATATAACTGAGACTAGCTCCTGGATCAATCAAAATACTTACAAGGGTCTGATTTATCATACCTTCTCCTTCCACCATGGAAGTCTGATATTCAGCTTGTCGATTCTCCAAGGCTGCGTTAATTCTGGGCATGGTCCTCGCTAGTTCCCCAACGGTCATCTCCTCCTGTATGGTATGTATGTTGTTACCGGTCTTCTTTCGGTTTGGACAAACTGAAGCATAGTGTGGGCCATTACACTCCCAACACTTGATAGGCTCTTTGCGCTCAAAGCTCTTGGTAAAATTTTCATGATTATTTGCAATTTCCTTACCTTTAGAATTATTCTAGTTGTTGGGTGTATTGTTCTTATTTCCTTGGAAGTTCTTGTTATTAGAATAATTTTTGGCCTTATTGTTCTTAAAATTTCTATTAGGCACAAAATCCTTCTTCTTTTGTTCAAACTGATTATTATTTTTCTTAGCTTTCCATTTGGCTAGGCTTTCTTTCTTTTGATTCTGCTCAAAACAGAAGTTAGCTTTTCTCATAGCTTCTTTCAATGTCTTTGGGTTATCATATTCGATTCTATCCTTAATATGATAAGGTAGATAGCTAAGAAATTGATGTACCTTTTGTTTCTCATCTACAAGGTATGGTACATACCTAAGTAGACTTAAGAACTTGCTGTTCAGATCATTCATTGTCATTGATCCTAACTTCAGCTCATAAAACTCTTTGGCTCTCTCCTCATAATACTGCTCAGACAGGAATTTCTTTTTGAAATACCTCTTAAAGGTACTCCAGTTTATATTTTTCTCTTTTATTCCCTTAACTCTTTTCAAGTCCTACCACCAAATGTCAGCCTTTCCTGAGAGGTTATATATAGCCATTCTAGCCTTTAACTGGTTACAATAGTTATATATTTGGAAAAATTTCTTCATCCCAGATAACCAGGATTCAGTTTCCTCCCCCTTCTTAGTCTCTCCATTAAAGGTTGGTGGTTTTATCTTTTTGAATTCTCCATAAATCTCCTCATAAGGTTTGTATTTCCTCTTTTTAGTATACTGATTAACATCACTACTATCACTGGTAGTATGATAGTTTCGTTGTTCACCAAACACTTCAAAAGACGAACTACTTTCAGTTTTAGTATGTTTCATCTTTTTAGATTTACGTTGATGACTGGTATCTTCTGATTTTGTTCTTCTACCTCCCCCTCAGTTTGAAACTTTTCAATTAGGATCTGATTAAGCTCTTCTTGAGCCCTCAGAATCCTTTCATTTTCTCGCTTTACAGACTCCATTTTAGTTTTTAGGTCCTTAACAGTTTGTAACAATTCTGAGAAATTGGTAGTTAAATCCTCTGGTATAGGATCTCTTGATAGATTTCTTGTTTCAGTAACTGGAGACTTTTCCTCTACATACTCTTCCATCCTTTCCATACCTGCTTGTTAAACTTCAGAAAACAATTCTCTGTTGAATAACATTTAAAAGAAAAAAAAAATATGTTAGCATAATAATGTAGTTACTGTTTCCTAAAAGCTAGTTGGGCTCCATAAAGGCCTAGTGTTTGAACCTTGTGCTATGATGCCACATGTCAAAACCCCAAATTTTCACAAAACTTAAAATTTTGAAATAACATGAAATGCTGAGACTGCAATTTAATAACAGTTAACGGTTAGCAAAAAGAGAAACAGCTAATAGATTAATTTGCATAAACTCAAATATGTTAACTCAATAGTTTTCTTATTAACACAATCTTAAGTTTATCTTGCACATTAATTCTATATTTGGTTTACTAATGAGTTCTATTTATGACAGTAGGTGGAATCTGACTTTGAATTCCAGGGCTTACTTAGCATTTATGCTAACGCGGATGGATTATTTGTTCTTACAGGTTTACAGGTATATATGACCAAGTATCGTCTTTAAATTTATAAAGCATCCTACAATATTTCTATTTGCAATTAATATGCTTAGATATAAGTTGTTGTAATCCAACCTACTTCCGTAAGGTAACATAGTTTGTTTCCTTCTGTTGTTATTGTAAATGAAGTTCAGTTGATTTTATTTCTTCCAGTAGAATATGTAGCGACAATATTACTTCCTTTGGTTCTGAACAATTTATTTTAACTGCTTGATATTCTTTATTTTTAAAAAAGCATACCCTAGCAATTCTATCTTACAATTCTTGTATTAGGTTCTATCTAAGAACAATTTTCAGGGTTGGTGTTTTTCTTATCAAGCCAATATTTCACCTTATGTTAACCTTAGTAATTTGGTAATAATGTAAAACTATACTCCAAGAAATGAGAAACTGCCACAACTTCTAAGGTAAGATCTCATGGGTCTGTATTAAGTAACATAGTTCATAGTAAAATGTTCTTATATTTCACTTTACCATTACATAGTTTGCTATCAAAATTTGGCAAGTTTCTAGGATTTAAAAATTGTGCATAAACTATTTGTTTATCGACATAAAAGGTTTTATTAGCGTTACAATTGTGTAATGTTTAAGATCTTACCCAACGACACTATGCACATTACACAAGTTGAAAGCTGTGTGATCATTTACACCACCATAAAAAGAACTTGAACTAAAAGATAGTTATTCTTACGCCATGAACTTGACTGTTTATAAGTCAATTATTTTATAATTATCTTAAAATACTGTTAACAACAACATAGTTATTCCACAACCTATTTCGCAATGGTGATATCATTATATAAACTTTGATGAGTTGTAACCAATCTACCAAAGGGTTAAAGCTCACATGTATACTATGCATATCACTAACGATGATGTTAAAATGACTTTGTAAAGTTTCCCCACAATGCTCATTAGTATAACTTACTATGCCAACATAAACATAAACCTCACTAGCTTTTACTAGCGATATCTCATAACATTGGTGTTTGATAAATTATGTAATGTATTTCTTTTGGGTTATGAGGTTAAAGGTTTATGTTATGTGGTAAGTCAACAATGTAATAACGTTGCACCCCATGCCAGTGATGAGCTAAATGTTAACGTTAGGCAATTATCAAATTGTTGTAAACCCGTGCCAATAACGAGCTATGCACCAAGCATTAAAACGATTATTGTTTGATTTGAATCCCATGCAAAGTATAATGCGGTTTTGATGAAATCATTGGTGATTAAATGATTGTTATGGAAACCCAGGTGACTATGGAAAGTCGACCCACTGCATGATTTATTTGATGCGGCCACGTGGAGATTTCTTGGCCATGCACTGGTTGCATATAAAGTTGTCAACCCTAACCTTTGGCTCATTCGACCTCCGACATTTACGTTGGCTCTGTGGGCTGCTCTGTAGGCTCCCATGGCAGCTGTGAGCTGTAGATAGCTACAAAGGCTCCAACACTGGCTTTTATTCTGGTTTACTCCCTTGAGTTGGGTTCTATTGTTCGCCTTCACTACAATTTCTTCCTTTTGGACAGAGTTCACTGCCCTCCTTGCACATGGCTCTACCGTCTACCTATGTCGTCATTTTCTGTCCTTCTATCGTAGGATGTCATGGGTGAAATATTGTGCTTATTGTGTGTGAATGCAAAGCTCCTTCGTCGTAGGGTTTAGTCTTCCTGCTTGTATGTTGGTAACAATCTGACACCATGCTAATTGACTTCTTCGCTACCTTTTCTCAAGCATACCCCCACCTCTGCTGATAGTTGTGAATAAAAAACTCCAGAGTCTCGTCGTCTCCATTCTTGGTGAGCATGAGGTTTTGGCTCCTTGTAGCGTTGGTCGTGGTGTTACTTTTCATCCAGGGCTCCATCGTTTTCACTTCTGGTTAAGGTGAGAAACACTAATAACTAAGAGCTATTGTTGTTTATGGTTTTAATCCACATAAGGGTTTCTGAGTTTTAAAATTATTTGCTTCTTTATTATGCAGGCCGGCTCGTCTCCAAGGTTGGTCGTTGCACTGTATAGATGGCTCCACGAAGCGTTCACGGTAAGCTCTGGTTTCAAATAGGGTTTCCTCTGCTTGTACAGACTCTTGCAGTTGGAGAAGGTCTCAGCCGTGTTGCACCCAGTATTGGGTTGTTTTCCTTCATTTTTATAAATTTTATTTTGGTTTAAACCCTTGTTGTTCGCAAGGTGACTTCGGATTTAAGCTATGACTTGTAAAGCTCCTCTCGTATTAGTGAAGAACTTACTGTTTGTAATTAATTGTTAAAACTTGTGTATACTCCATTTCTTAATATGGGTGCGCGGCTCCTCGCTGAGGTTTTGTACTCTGTTAATATTTTTGCTTACATTCAATCTTCAGGCTTGTTGATATAATGTAATATCTTTAATACATCATGTCTTAAGCTTAACTTCATGCTCCTTTATGTATTTATATTTTTATCTATGTGTTAATAAATTAAATTTTTCCTTAAATGTATAAATTAAAAGAATAAGTATATAGTTTATCCTAGGCTACTACTGTAATGGATTTGCATATAAAAGAATACTGGTAGTTTTCTGCTCAGAAATATGAGCTAAGGTTTTTACCCTATTTAACCTTTAAGATGATAATTTCGGTATTGTTATTTAATTATATTTGATTGTTGTCAAAAGAATTTGAGATTATTTTAGTGGCTCGAGGTATTCTAGGTTAGGGTTTAAGGAAATAATCTTTGTTTCTTTCATTAAAAATTTCTTCAGTTTGTTAAAATAATTTTTTATTTATAAATAATATTGTTTATGTTAATAATATTATCTGCGAATTTGCTATATTTTCTTAAGTATGTATTTGCACATATACTTTATTAATAAAGACTGAGACCAGTCTAAAATAGTTTAGTTTGTTCATTAGTATTATTTCTATAAGCTTACTAAAAAGTGAAATGAGTATTTTCAACCCTGTCATTACTCCTTTACATATATAATTTGTCTGTAAAAGTTTAAAGGACAAATCCTTGTTAATAATATTTAAAGCATAGGTTACTAATGTATCTTAGTTGTTTTGATTCTAAATAAAAGAATATTGAGAGAGTTAATAAGTTCTTTATTAAGATATTCCTTATCTTGAATTAATTTATCTTTAGAATTTAATTAGGTTACCAAACCCTACCTAGGGTTCGAATAGTTGCAAGTTAAGTTAGCTATTAATATTAGTAAATGATATAAACTAACAGAATCATACTTAACCCTTACTTAACATAAATAAATAAGCATTATAACTGAGATGTTTCTATTTCCTCTATTTCAGGTTAGAAGTATAGTTTGTAAAAGAAAGTACTATGTAAAAGGATAACTTACCTACTTGAACACATTGCTATCAGTAAAGTATTATGACAAAAAAAAATTCTAGCATTCTTAATACACAGTCTGGTTTTAACAATAACCTAACTAGGCAGACTAATATTCTTTTCTGGAAGAAACTATCTACAGCAAGAAAATATTCCAATACTCTAAAAAACATAAATAACTCTATTCATTTCAGATTTATTTCCTATCATTCATCTACTTTAGACTATACTGCATGTGCTAGAGTACAGTCTAGTCCATTCCAGACATGGAAAAACACAGGTAGGATTATTTTTCATCAAGTACAGATTCGGCATTCAAGTAACTAAAAGATTACAAGCTTTAACAGTTCACTACAAAACATATAAATCATTCATTATTCATTCATTCTCAGATATAAACATTTAACACAGTAAATAAAAGTTTGTAGAACCTATTTTAAGCTGGACAACAACAGCATTAGGAGGTCATTCCTCCCTACCAACTCTTGGAGAGCGCTCAAACAATGACTTCTCAGGACCCCCGAGCCTGTTCCTAGTCTCCTTGCTCAGAACTGGTCGAGCAAGCAACAAAATACTAGTCCAATGACTCACTATTAACTCTGCACTCAGCAGCAAGATCCTTCAGCTGAATAGCTGTACTAGATCACTTTCTGCAATTTATCCCTCAAACATATTCCACAAATTCCCTTCCCAATGAAATCCTCTGAAGTAAAATTCACCTGAATGGTTCTCTTCTTGGAATGAGCAGCCTCAGCTCTCTTCAATGGGCTTTTTTATTAAAATTGCCTGGGTCTTTTTTGGGTTAGTTGTCATTAATTGAACCACCTGCTCTAATCCCGCTTTCTTGGGGGATCATGACCCCAAATGTAGGGAGGTTGCCACCTGCAACATTGGAAGTGTTTGAGGATGTTGCCACTTGTCTATTTTCTCTCCACCTAGTCTCCTCCACCAACTTGACCAATAACATTCTTTTTAACAGCTCTCCTAAGCTGTTGTCTCCACTTTTATTTATTTATAATTAAAATATTCAGAATTACATTCAATATCCTTGACTCTGCTGAGTCATCATTTACAACTTAGCATAAAATTTAACATAATGTCTTGGAATAAAATCAAATAAGATAATATTATTTTGCAAAACTGGGGCATGTGACAAGTAGATTTGAGAGAGAGCACCATTTGCTCGAGATAGTAGTAGCAGTAACGATGATGATCTAGCTTTGATGATGATCTAATGACGAAGACCGGTGTTGATGAACTGTGTCAAGTTGATGAACTGTGTCAAGAGAATACCTTCCTAGTTAAGAGGGAGTGTTGATGTATTTGTTACTTTGGAATGTATTCGCTTGTATGGGTGATTCCATGAAGATGGGTAACACTTTTTGGCCAAATTTGGCGATGAAAACCTGATTTTTTACTCATGTACTAGAGAGAAGCCCTGAAAACGCATATATGCCATGTGAATTTTGACTTACAGTAAAAAAACAAATTGTAGAATATTATGTTGGCTTCATAGTGATATTTTTTTAAAAATATTCCGATGTCATTTAATGTGTGAATTTTTGCATTTAATGAACTGTGTGACCTTAAAAATTTGAAGAAGCTAATAAGTGGCTCGTGTCCACGTAGAGTAATTCAATCTTGCATTAATAATTTAAAAAAAATAAATATATGAGCATGATCTACATAAAATGCAGTGTGATGTGCATATTTTTTTGTTAATTTTTTTCGCATTATACAATTATTTATTATTTTTCGAAAGTGACCACATTAGATTCCAGCATCGTTTTAAACACATATTTTTCCACGTAAAGGAATTTTTTCTATTTTTTCAAAAATAGAAAAACCAAAGATACCCTTTTGAAGAGGACACGTCGATATGTGATGTGTGCATTTTTAAGAATTTTTTGGCTGTGTATTTTTAACTCTGCGGATTTTTCTTTGAGCTGCTTCGAAGTTGCAGTGTGGTTTTCTAAGTATAAGTTTTAGAAGTAATTAAAAAATAAATATCATATGAATGCCAAAATGCGTGTATGATACGTCAATGGATAGAAGATTCGTTGGTGAATCTATCGGTATCAACTCCGCTCAGTTATGTGCTAGGAATGGCAGGGTTTACACCTCTGCAAGGAACAGGAAATTTTCCATTTGTTTGAATGAGGGCTAAGTCTGTTTTTTTAAGCCCTCGACCGAGGTATCTAAATACCTTGGTCGAGGGTTTTTAAATACCTCGGTCGAGGGTTTTTAAAGCCCGCAATACCTCGGTCGAGGTATTTAAATACCTCGACCGAGGTATTTAAATACCTCGGTCGAGGGCTTAACAAGCCCTCGGTCGAGATATTAAGACCTCGGTCGAGGGCTTAACAAGACCTCGACCGAGGTGCATTTTTCTGTTTTTGCCGAAATGCTCTTGCCAAAAAGTGTTACCCAGGTCTGTGGAATCACCCGTATATTTCATTGTACCTCGACGGAGATGTTTTTTCCTCCGATCAGGATAGTCATTCATATAATTAAGTCATGTAAAGTCATTGAGGTTAACCCTCAATTGTATTTCAGGGAATTAGACCCCACATTGAATTCACCTCATGCTTTGAAAATGGCAATTGCAACAAACCATTTGTTATGTCACACGTGGTGGTTATTTGGGGCTTACCTTGTGAATTCAAGGTAAACATGCCAGGTGGCCCCTTTATCTAGTTACGTGGTCCAAAATCTATTGGAATGTGGCGACAAGGAATTGCATCATGTTGTTCAACTTTATTTGGAGGATGACAAATTCTCACAAACCGAGATGCTCCATGGCCTCAGGCCACTCCGGTTATAAAATATAGAGCGCCATCTTGTGGGTTGACGAATATAACCCCAAATTAAGAAAATCAAGGGTATCTTGCCAACAACATGAATCTTGGGATGGACAGGTTACATAAGTGGGTTGGTTCGTGGTTATTGTTTTTTAATTATAGATTTATAAATAATTAAATAGTGAATTTTTAATTAAAGTTTATTTAATTTTTTTTAAATATAACAAGATACGAGGACTGTAAAATGAATTTTTAACGTACATTTGTTATATTTGAGTTAAACTTGTTGATTCGCTGAAGAAATTTTAGTATGTAAACACTAAAAAAAACTGATACTAAAGTATTTTAATATTTTTTTTATATTTTTTAGATTGATTACATTATATGAATGTTGTATGAGATGTTATGTAACCAATATGTAACTAGCACAACCAATGTAACTACTGGTCCGTGAACACTAATAGATGTAGCTAGCCACTTAGTTTTGCAAAGATAGATATTGTTAAGCAAATACTAAACATTAAACTAATTACCACAACCTTATAAATATCCATTTAAAATATAACATAAATATAAAAACATAAAACAAACTATTTAATAAACAAAAACCAAAAACTGGTACCAAGTATAAAACTTTAGTGAATTATAGATTTATAAATAATTAAATAGTGAATTCTTAACTAAAACTTATTTAAATCTCAACTAAGATGCATTTAAGCATAACAAGATACGACGACCATCAAATGAATCTCCATTGTACAATTGTTACACTCAAGTTAATCTTGTTGATCAGCTCAAGGAAGTCCAAAATATGAGATAATATCTAAACACCATTTAAAATATAACACAAATATAAAAACATAAAACAAATACTATTTAATAAACAAAAAACAAAAAACAAAAACTAATACAAGTATGAAACTTTAGTGAATTATAGGTTTATAAATAATTAAATAGTGAATTCTTAACTAAAGCTTATTTAAATCTCTATGAAGATGCATTTAAGTATAACAAGATAGGACGACCATGAAATGAATCTCCAGTGTACACTTAGTTAATCTTGTTGATCGGCTCAAGGAAGTCCAAAATATGAGATAATATCTAAACACCATTTAAAATATAACATAAATATAAAAACATAAAACAAATACTATTTAATAAACCAAAAACAAAAAACTAATACCAAGTATAAAACTTTACTGAATTATAGATTTATAAATAATTAAATAGTGAATTCTTAACTAAAGCTTATTTAAATCTCAATTAATATGCATTTAAGCATAACAAGATACGGAGACCATGAAATGAATCTCCATTGTACACTTGTTACACTCAAGTTAATCTTGTTGATCCACTCAAGGAAGTTAGAAATATGAGATAATATCTAAACACCATTTAAAATATAACATAAATATAAAACATAAAACAAAGACTATTTAATAAACCAAAAACAAAACAAAAACCGATATCAAGTATAAAACTTTAGTGAATTATAGATTTGTAAATAATTAAATAGTGAATTCTTAACTAAAGCTTATTTAAATCTCAATTAAGATGTCCTTAAACATAACAAGATATGACGACCATGAAATGAATCTCCAGTGTACACTTGTTACACTCGAGTTAATGTGTTGATCAACTCAAGGAAGTCTAAAATATGAGATAATAGCTAAACACGATTTAAAATATAACATAAATATAAAACCATAAAACAATTACTATTTAATAAACCAAAAAAAAATGATACCAAGTATAAAACTTTAATAAATTATAGGTTTATAAATAATTACATAGTGAATTCTTAACTAAAGCTTATTTAAATCTCAATTAAGATCATTTAAGCATAAAAAGATACGACCCATAAATGAATCTCCACTATACACTTGCTACACTCGAGTTAATCTTGTTGATCCGCTCAAGGAAGTCCAAAATATGAGATAATATCTAAACACCTATCAGTGTAATTAAGGATTTTTTATTCTTCAATCTATATTTTCCAAATGAAAGAAAGAGAGAAAAATTCTTATGAATACCATATATTTTTATGTAATAATAAAAAATTGACTTGTAGTCTTTTCAATAGACCCTTCCAGTCCCATGGTCACTTAAAAGATTCGTATAGACTCGCATTTGTTGCTACTAATGTCTATGAAGTGGTATATGTTGCTACTAATGTCTATGAAGTGCCCCCTAAAACATATGGATTAATATATTTTCATGGATATGTCCACCGTTCTCTGCAAAGCATGGCATGGAAACATGCATAACTACACAACCATTTGTTGGGACAACGAGACAACTAATAGATTTGTTGCTACAGTCGTGCGTTAAGTGCACCTCCTTCATGCCCAAGAGGTTGCCTTGGGCGCCCATGTGGGAAAGACGTTTCGGTCGACAGACTTGGCAAGGGTGCCTTAGCCAAGTGACGGAACAACAATGGGGCGCGCGAGGGTGCGCTCCCACAAACGAAGACCATGCTCAAGCAGGTGGCGCTTGGCAAGCCCACAAGCATGGCACTTTGAAAAATGTTGGCAGGGGAAAATTTAAGTGCGACGAAGCCCGAGCACTCATGAGAGCGTTGGGCGCACCTTGGGATAAACACGCGGATGAACAAGCCAGGAGATTGGAGCACCCCACTTGAAGCGCACTTGGCACCACATTGGTCGCCTAGGCGAGTGCTTGGTGGAAGCACCGGTGAAATGGAAGGTTGGACCGAGCACCTAGGAAGAGCGTGCCCAACACCTTGACGACGTGATGGAGACAGTCACACTTAGCACACTTGGTGGGAGCTCGACAAGAGAGTGCCCGCGATGGATCCCTGACATTTGAACGCGCGACAAACCAACGGAGGGGAAGCAACGCACAATGGCCTTTAGAAAGCTAGGTTGTAGCCTTGTTACAATGGGTGATTCATTGTTTAAATAGAGTGAACCCATCTACATAAGGCAACAACAATTACTGTAGGTATGTTTCCTCTGCTTCTTTGTTTCCATGATTCCCTTCATGTATTGCCACAAAGAATAATTTTAAACACGTGGTTGAATTGTTCCCTCTGGATTCAAACTCCATGATCTACCATTGGTTACATGACACCTTCATCTACAATCACAAAGAGAAAATTTATAGTGTTGTTGGAATACATAACCCTCTGTCGCCTTTCACCGAACAAATGTAATCCATTGGCTACGCATCATGGGATAGGTTATCTTCCTTTATAGCCACACATTCCAGGACTGTGTAATCCTTTATCACCTTCTACCAGACAAACATAAATCCCTCCATGTGTGGCCATGACCAACGGACAATGTCCATTCCTCTATCACCAATGTTCCTTACATATTTAGACTTCACATTATGCCCATTTTTTTAAAGATGAAATTGATTCAAAACATTCTCACTAAAGAACACTTTGCATGTTCTTACATTTAATATAGCTTGAGGAATCTTTAATTACCTCCACCCCTAAAGTAATAATAGTTGTGTTATGTCTATCAATGTAAGTACAACCACTCACAAACTGTCACATGGAAGTGACATCAAGGGGGGGAAAATGAGGTAGCCTAGATGACTAGGACATGGACCAATCAAAAGATTCCTTCTAATGGTGGACCTCAATGTAAAGTGTTGCATAATAAAGTTCATCTCTATGGAAAACAATGAAGAGTTGGGTTGGAAGTGAAATTAGATTAAGTATGTTTATGGGAATTGTTAGGGTTCTCCCCTAACCTTCCTAATTAAGAGTTACCAATTAGTTAATATACAAGGCCATTCTTTTTAAATAAAGTACATGAAGTAGTTGGTGTGTGATTATTTAATGTAAAAGGATCATCTAGGTAGTTGGTAAGTCACTAATATACAAGGCCATTCTTTTTAAATAAAGTCCATGAGGTAGTTGGTGTGTGATTATTTAATGTAAAAGGATCATCTAGGTAGTTGGTAAGTCACTAATGTTGATCACTAATGTTGGGATCACTAGTGGTGAGAAAATATTTATACAACTAGGAAGTTATGTAATGTTTTGTCTTGAGTTATAATATCATATTGGATTTTAGTTCATTTGGAGGTTTCCCCTCGGGAAGGAACATGGACATTCCTCTCTTTCTAGATTCTCAATATAAGGGTTAACATTCTACAAGTTCATTTTTTTTTGTTTTTTGTTTTTTTTGCAATTTGAATTCCTTGGGTATTGTTCTTAACTCTATGTGTTTGGTATATGAGTACATTAAAAGTGGTATTGGAGTACTTTTTTGTGTCATCATGTGCTCAATTTTAAGAGAATTTGTTAGAATAAAGACATGTTTTGATGTCTTTAGACACATAGATATGTTGTTCAATGGGTAATACTATAATTGAAAAGCATCAGCACACGTAATACAAGTGGAGTCACCTAGTGCGATGCCTTTGTACACCTCTAAGAGAATGTGTTAGAACAAAGACATGTTTTGATGTCTTTAGACACATAGATATGTTGTTCAATTGGTAATACTATAATTGAAAAGCATCAACACACGTAATACAAGTAGATTCACCTAGTTGGATGCCCTTGTACACCTCTATTGAGACTTGGCAAATAGTACTGCATTTGACAAAACCTACTCTTGGATTCAATCTTCCACATACCCTCATCTATTATATAGAAAGCCCCATAATCATACATAAAACCAACCCTACCAAAAACATTCAACCATTTAATTGCTAGAGCACACAAAGCATAATACTTGAGGATATCAATCTAACATACTTGGGAATTAGGTAGTACAACTAAGAGTACAATTAATCATCCCTAGTTAAAGACATGAAAGACCCACCAATACATGTTCTTCACATGTTCTTCACTTTGAATACATGTTCTTCACTTTCACTTTCACTTTGACAAAACCTAGACTTGGATTCAATCTTCCCCATACCCTCATCTATTATATCATAATCATACCTAAAACCAACCCTAAGAAAAACATTCAACCATTTAGTTGCTATAGCACACCGAACACAATACTAGAGAATATCAATCTAACATACTTGGGAATTGGGTAGTACAACTAAGAGTACAATTAATCATCCCTAGTTAGATAGAGACATGAAATACCCACCAATACCTGTTCTTCACTCTGAATACATGTTCTTCACCTGTTAGTTCATCTATGTGCACAATCCATCTGCTCTTCTTGTTGTTGCCTCTAAAACCATGAGGAGTACATCTGTTGTCAGGAATTATACCCTTACCCTTTTGTGTCTCAGATGAGCAGGAGTTATAAGTACCGATTCTCGTCACCTCTATGCCTTTGCCTATTGGAAGAGTAATAGATTTGGCACCGGGAATCTTTTTGAAGGTCCTGTCATAGGCACCTGTGGTCGTACCATCTAAGAAATTGTTGGCAACAACAACAGCTAGAGAGGGATTTATGTTCAAGAGCTGAAACAAGGCTGAGCAATCTTGTGTAATCTTGCAGTCAATGAGACAAAAATCTACATTCTTGTAGCTGGGAAGCAAGTCCTTGGCCTCTCCAACAACGAACTCAGTTGTGTCTTCCAATCCAAATTCCTGCATTGCCTTCACGGAATCGGCCTGCAGTGTGTCTGGCTTAGCAGGCAAAATGCAAACGAGGCGACCACAGGTCTGCCGAGCTGCAGCTGCGAGGGCTATTGTAGTTGCTGATGGTGCTGAAGAAACCTGTACAATAAGCTGTGCATTCATGCCAGCTGCTAGAGCTGATATCAATTCAGTGCTCTCAGGTTCTGTACTCTTCTTCATGCATGCGTGCTTTTTCTCCCCATCCAATTTACACTGCATCACAAATTAGTGTCAGAATCCTTACATCATGCTCTATCTGAATCTCTCCAACAATATTATTGCAGCCTGCAAGAGAGGACTTACCAGCTTTACAGTTTCTAGATATGTATTGACTGCATTCACTGGAGACCATCCCATGATGATAATGAGACCGTTTTCACAGAGCTCTGTTAATCTGAAAAGTCTGAATTTCGGCGTGGAACTTTATATAGAAAGTCCAGAATCCCCGGTTTAAGATATGAGAATGGCCCAACTGTCCCGAAAGTTGCATGAAGCTTGCCGGCTTTCTCCGCAGAGAGGAAGCATCCCGACTCCGCACCTCCCACTAAAAGCCAAAGCTCATTGAATAACAGCTATATTCCCGTTATGGTTTGAAAATAAAATTAATTAAAAAAGGAGCTCAATATTTAAGAGACCGCTCTTGTTTCAAACCATTTCTTAGGTTAAACGTGGCGGTTATCCGTTGCTTAGCTTGTTTTGGAATCAAAAGACGGTACCAAGTGGTCCATGGATCTGGTTAGGCAGTGCGAAAGCTATTGGAAAGTTAATTTAACCACGCCATGTGGCAACAATAATTGCATATAGTTGATTGATTAATGGACTTATCATTCATCGTAGACAGTGATAATCCAACAATTCCACATGCTCCACCAGTCCATCAAAAACCAGCATGCTGCGGAGGTATTGATACGATGGTCCCAGCTGAGGTCGTTGGATCTCAAGTTATTTGAGATTTTGATGGTATGTTGAGGTGCGAGCTATCGTAAGCATGTGCAGCAGGTTGGTTAATTTTCGCCTCATCAATGTACATGTCACTGCTTGGAAAATAAACAAGGAAGTGGATTTGGGTGGTTATGTTATTTATAATAAGGAAGTGGACTAATAATTAGTAGAAAAATTATGGTTAACTTATGGTGTGTGCTAAAAGATGGAGGATGTGGTGTATGTGTATTTATTATTTGATTTTTTTTGTTAAAATTTGGTTGAAATGGTAGTTTAAGGTTGTTGGAATTGCATAATCAGAAATCATGGTTGAAATGACAGTTTAAGGATGTTGAAATTGCATTGCATAATCAAAATTTGGCTAAGATTGTTGAAATGAAGGTTGTTGAAATTACATAATTGGGATGCCTCAAGAGTAAGGGAGAGCATTGAGTCCATTTCTACAATCAAAATTGCAATTTGAACAATGAAAATGACAATTTCAGCAATTCAAAATATGTAAATTATCTATTGTTTAGCTTACTCTTTAACTTATTATAGTGAGATTTTAATAGACCTATATTGGAAGGAGGTGATGTCAACAATAATGGGTTTTTAATGAAGTTATAGAAAAGTTCCACTGAAATTTTTGATGGTTAATTCAAACAATGGGGTTTTTAATGAAATTATGGTTAAGTTTAATGTTTGATGGTTAATTCAAATAAACATATGACAACAACACTATAATGATGATATCTAAAGAGAATCTTATGAGGACTTCTCGAATAGGAGGATATCACGGGTTAAACATTATGTTTTAAGCATGTTTTTCTAGGTAATTGCCATAACTCATTTAAAGGCTAGAAACCATTGATTCAAATGAGATGAATAGTTCATCATGCAAGAGACAATCATCACATCAACAATTTGTTTTAACAATGATGACTCATTTGCTTTGATGAGTATTTTTCTATGTTGAATTTGTACCTTTAGGTCGCATGTTCAATCCCTACTTTTGTCTATATCCCCACTAAGAAACCCATTTATGTTTATGCAAGCAAATTATATGATATTTTATATGTTGACCACATCTGATCTTTTGCAAGGCCGAGAAATCATATGATCTTAGTGTGTGAGGATTGGGTTTGTTTAGTGTTGTTTCTTATACAAGCCAAAGTCATTATTAAGTATAGAAGAGGAGAGATTGGTATACCAAATTTCCTAAATGCATTGGAAGCAAGAGTCGTACAAGTTTTATACATTTGCACGATGCCTTCTATAGCCATGGTGCAAGAAATTTTCCCTTCTATTCTTTAAACGATGGGTCACAAATCAATCATAATTGGCCCAACCCCCCTAGTCATGAGTATATGTAGACAAAGAAGCTTCTAGGTGTTCAAATACTTGAGGCTACTTGTAGAAGACATGTACAAGCACAAGTAGCATCCTCTCATTCATTCGTTAAGGAAGAAACAACAAATAACTATTAAATTGAGCACATAGATATGTGGACAAACACACAACTCACATGATAGATCACACAATTTACTCAGTTATTGAAGAATGAGACAGTGCAAAAATGGCTTGCAGCTGTGAATGCTTTTCATTAATCAAAGAGTAATTAGATAATAATTACAATGAAGTACAATGGCTTAAATAGCCACATGCAATTCGAATCCACATGAGGAAATTCGAATTGATTAGACTCTACTTGACTGTAGGTAACTAAGGCCTTGTCTAAATCACTGTCAGAGGACTCAATAGTTAACTGACCTTGTCTAAACCATAACCGGAGTTCATCGGAGTTCTAAAACTCAAGTGTTACATTCAGTGTTGACTGAGGCTAACTGACTGTGGTAGGTGAGAAATGCGCCCCTCCTTAGTGTAGCCATGGAAACCTAGTGCTAACTAAATGTAGAGGACTAGAACTGAATGTAACTGACTCCTAACTCAACTTAACTAGTCATCAATTGAACTGAACTGACCTTGGTTGGTTTCAGCACTCCCAGTGGCTCCTAAATTGTAGGGATTGGTCTAAGAGGCTCCTAAACTGATGCAATCAAGTGCAAATAGTGGCAGTGAGCCTCAATTAGTGTTCCCCACACTTTAGTAACTGAAAGATGTGCCCCAATTAGGTCAAGTGGACCCAATGGTGTTAATGACTATAAATAGACTGGATGGACTCCTGATTTAGACATAACTCTCGATTTAGACATATAACCAAATTGAACAAGGGAGGATTAATGATCCTAACACCCCCCCTGAATGCTAACTTGGAAAATTTGTGGGCCCTGGTAACTAATATCATAGGTCACCCATTACAGCTAAATCAAATTAACTGCTTAATACAAAGAAACGGGGAAAAAACCACATGGAAAAAAAGCCCCCGCTCAAACTAAGCTGGTAGAATCATGATCAATCGTGTTCTTCTGTGCACATGTATCCTGGGGCCTGGAATGTAGACTTCTCCATCTTATGTCTGGAGTAATCCTCCTCTTTGGAAGAAGAAGAATATGCTCAACTAAATTAGAAATATAGAAAACTGTTGGATGAAAACTGGACCCATGTAGAGCAACTGAAATCAATTGATAAGAGAGAAAACGTGCTTGAGGATTCAAACCATGTGAGGAACACTCAAGCAACTGATATGTTGCAGCCTTGAAAATCAAACCATGAGTGGTAAAATCATCCCCAAGTATTAGGAGCAAGTGTCCAGGCGGATGCAAAATGTCCTTCTCTTTACTAGTTCTGTGAGGAGATGAGCATGTGATCAAGGGTAGAGAAGCACTGGGACTGTTGAGAGCGAATGCTTGAGCTCAATATTCTGATATAGCTTCTGAAATAGCTAATGAATCGCATAATAAAATATCAGCAACCTCATATGAGGAAACTAACACCAAATCCCTATCCGCAATTTTGAAGAGAAAGTGCGGTACTTGATTTTTCACACCAAAATTGGTGAGAACAACTACAAGCATGACTGAAAGATTTTGAATTTTAAAATATGAACCAAATAATATCAGATCAGAAAGTGAATCAAATCTAAATAGGTTCAAAATAGATCCAAAACTGTGGAATGGAATCAAATCCCCAGCAACATTTTTGTAGGAGAATTGCGGTACTTGTTTCTTCACACCGTTGATGAGAATAGCTACAAGCAGTGCTGAAATATTATGAATTTGATATATTAAACCAAGAAATATCAGATTAGATCTAAATAAGATCATATCAGATCCAATAAGTTTAATATCAGATTCAAATAAATGGTTAACCGAGACGGTGGATGCACAACTTTCTTCTTCTTCAAAATTCTGAATTTTGGTGCATGCAATCCTGCAGGAATTTGCTGGAAAAACTAGATCATGGGGAATGAATGGATCACTCTGGTAATCTGATATTTCTTCCAAAATATCCAAGGTATCACATATTTGCACATTAGCAGCAACATTAGAGGGAGAAAAATCAAATTTCTCTTCACTTTCGGAAGCAATTACTGGTAAATTTTGCACAGAATTCAAAGGAAAATCAGCGGTGAATGTTTGCATGGAAGTGCAACAGAATTTTTATTCAATATCAGATATTTCAATGTCTTCTTCTGTTTCAGCAATATGAGAAGATGAGATATCAGAGATCTCATGAACTTCAAGAGCATCAGGAGAAGGAGTCACTGCATGGAGACTGTCTTCAATTCGAATTGATTGTGTAGAAGTTGTGCTTCTTCTTCATCTTGAACAACTTCATCAGAGAGAGTGGAGGCCGAGATTTTTGGATCAAGAGTGCTTATGGTGCTGGATATTCTCTCCAAAATTCCATTATGATCCTCATCAATCACTCCAAAGGTTCTATCCAATCTTGTCCAAAGTTCCTTCAGTTCTTCAATAAATTCCTTCGGTTCTTCAATAGATCTAATGAGGTAGCGCAAGCTAGGATAAAGACCTATTGCTATTGTTCCAAAATCTCCATCACTTATATTCAGCCAGTCAATCTTAATAAAACACTCTTTATCGAGTCCAATAGACACCCGACAGAGACCTTGTCTCATCAGAGATGAAATCATCTTCTTCTTCCATTCTGAATAGTTTGAGGACAGGGTGAGAAGAGGAACTGATGAAGCCATTCAAAGTTGTACCTACAAAAAACACAAAATGGGCACCGTAAGTTCAACAACCTGCACATTTCAGGTTTTCATCACACCCAGCATAGTTGATCAATATTGATCAACAATTCCTTTACTTGGGGTATTAAGTGGTAAACCCTCTCTTTCTGGTGCAGAGCTGGAAGGAGCAATTTTGCTCAAAAATGATCCAGTAGGAGATCTGAGGAGGAGAAGTACCTTGTCTGTCGAGGCTCTGATACCATATTAAATTGAGCACATAGATCTGTGGACAAACACACAACTCGCATGATAGATCACACAATTTACTCAGTTATTGAAGAATGAAACAGTGCAAAAATGGCTTGCAGCTGTGAATGTTTTTCATTAATCAAAGAGTAATTAGATAATAATTACAATGAAGTACAATGGCTTAAATAGCCACATGTAATTCAAATCCACGTGAGGAAATTTGAATTGATTAGACTCTACTTGACTATAGGTAACTAAGACCTTGTATAAATCACTGTCGAAGGACTCAATAGTTAACTGACCTTGTCTAAAACATAACCGGAGTTCATCAGAGTTCTAAAACTCAAGTGTTACATTCAGTGTTGACTGAGGCTAACTGATTGTGGTAGGTGAGAAATGCGCCCCTCCTTAGTGCAGCTATGTAAACCTAGCACTAACTGAATGTAGAGGACTAGAACTGAATGTAAATTACTCCTAACTCAGCTTAACCAGTCATCAACTGAACTGAACTGACCTTGGTTGGTTTCGGCACTCCCAGTGGCTCCTAAATTGTATGGATTGGTCTAGGAGGCTCCTAAAATGATGCAATCAAGTGCAAACAGTGGCAGTGAGCCTCAATTAGTGTTCCCCACACTTTAGTAACTGAAACATGTGCCCCAGTTAGGCTAAGTGGACCCAATGGTGTTAATGACTATAAATAGATTGGATGGACTCCCAATTTAGACATATGACCAAATTGGACAAGGGAGGATTAATAATCCTAACAATAACAACTAATGTTCAAAGAGTCTGAGCACCATTAAGTGATTAGGCATACCCATCAAGCAAGTAAAACAAATGTTGTTTATGTGGTTTTAATATCTTTTATTTGTCCATATAAGGGTAAATATTCGATTTACCTTTTGCTCTAATTTTTTTTTCTTTTTCAAAGACATGAAAGATTTATATATTTTCCTCTTGATCTCTACATCTTCCTCAGCTTAGTTGGTCTACAATTAAAACTTTGCCTCATTGAAACACCGATATATTCCTCCTACTTTTATCACTCTTCCTCTGTAAATCATCTATGTTTATCGATAGTTTTCATGATCGATTGTCCAACCTTAATTTATCCCTATTTTATATAACTGATATTTTAGTATATCAGTGTTACAGAAGCAATACACACTTTGCTCTCTAATAAAGAGAAGAATATTTATATAATAATAATGGATTATTTTTCTTGTATTTTCTACTAATGTTTTCTCATACAGTGAATCTCCAAGCCTAGTCATATGGATGTCCCAAAACCAAGGCAACGCAATGGAAATTTTGTAATGATACATAACTAAGATAAAGATGAAATAATTATCATGCCAACTAAAACTTAAACCAAGAGTGAAAATTAAAAGTTTAACACCTTGTCAATCAATAAATAAATCTACAACATCAAAATACAAACCACAAGTTTATTTGTTGTCTTAATTATAAGCCTTCAAAGAAATAACCAAAATTGCATTGATATACTAAACCTGCAATATGCAAAACACCAAATATCCATTACTCTAATGAACTACTCACTAGAAAAGAATATGCACCCCGACCCACTTTATTATTGTTTGATCTATAGTTTGTTTAGGATCAAGGATCTTTAACAATCCAATGTATGGTTCTAAAGAAGACAATTATTTGAAAACTCAAGCTATATGTGTGATGTTATCCTTTGTTTTGTCACATTTACTTGCCCCACGCTTGACCTCAATAGGGGCATCCATACGTTTTCAGATAAAAATTTTGGGGTTTTCATCTCAAAAGCCAATGTGAAATGTGCTCCATCAAATGAGATCATGCTACAATCAAAGACCAAAATAAATTCTTAGATGGGAAAGTTTCATTAGTTAAAAATGTACAAGATCATCAGATGCAAGGGACATGAAATTGCTCACCTAAGAATAGTTGTAATTGCAAATCTTACAAGAGCACTATTTCTACAAAGCTACAATGAAATGGCTATGTTCAGAAGAATTGCTATGGTCACCATGTTTTAAGAATATCCCTAGTGTTCCATTTCATCATAACATAGATTCATGGGATTGATATGTAGTAATAATTAAGATAGGGTTTTATGTTCCCATGTTAATATCTGAATCCTTCTAAGAAATTAGGAATTGTTGTATACAAGTTTTTTACCATTGGAGGTATGTGTCATCACGGTGCTTCATGATAGTTGTTGACAAAAACTACTAAGTCATAGCCAACAATGTTGACATAGATGAGACGGTGAAGATCTTGAAGAGAACACACTCTACTTTCTTTTTGCAACGTATCCACCTTGTATTTTCTTCAAGGTTGGGGCAAATCAATGCTTCCCTCTAATTTGTAATAGAAATCTAGAAATGCAATAATATATTTACTAGGAGAAATATTCAAGCTACATTCACAACTAATTAGATTGTTGTGTAAAAAGATGAAACATAAAAATCAAATTAGTTTCTACAATATATAGCTTTTATTTGTAAAATTGGTATAAATCATTTTAATTCATGTTCCTCTAACAATTGAATATTATTCTTCTTCTAAAATATAATGCATGTGTCTACATTAAAATGGTATTTTAGTATCTAAATGATGGAATTTCTTAAAACAATTTTCCATAGTTGTAAATAACAATTGATTCTTGTGTGCCATTATTTTTGCGTAATTTTTAATGTTAATTTTATATTTTTTAAATTAATAAAGTCCGTGAATCCTTGAAATTATGAGATCATGTCTTAAAATTTGAGGGTCTTAACATAATCAATTAGTTTTTTTGTTTGTAAGTCTTGGTATATACTTTTGCACCATATAATTTGTTTTCCATATGTGCATGGCAATAAAAATTTATGCCAAAATTAAAACACCTATGCAATATAAAATTATGAATTTATGTACAAATAAAAATAATAAGAAATAAAAGACCACATTTTATTTAAAAAGATATGTATTTGGAATATCCATACATAACTCTATAAGTGTGTGCACTTTCATCAACAATGAGTATGTGGAACATTGTTTTACAACCTAGTTGAAAATTGAGATAACTAGAATAAGGAGCTGAATAAATGAGTATGTTTTTGCTTATGCTGTGAATGTTTGAGAAAAATCAGAGATGCTTGAACTTTTAAACTTTTTGTCAAACAATTTCAGCACATATGAATCTCATAAATAAATCATCCATGTATGAATCTCATAAATCAACCATAAGAGAAAAGATATACCCTGGGAAAACCCTCCGAACATGGAGGATGAAAAACCCAACAATTCTTTGAGTATGATAGATAGGTTTGTAGAGAATGGTTTACAACACATAAGCATATTTCTCAATAAGATATATCACCTCAACAGTAGATAAGAGAGTTCCAATACAACAATGTAATCAACTGTAATGATCTTGCCTACTTCCCAACACTTTAATAACAATCCAAAACACCTAACATGCAGAAGGTAGTGAATGGGACGCTCTAGTAAAGTATTGGAAGTATTACATATTGCATACACAAGAAGGAGCTTAACTATAACTCCCTACATGCAAACATTAGCGCCCTCCCTAGCACTGGTGCCAAGCTGGCACTCGGGATTCTTCATCATGCACAAGATATGCACCCTCCTTCCATAATTAGTTTTTAACTGGATTTTCACTCACTTAAATTGAATGTGAACTAACTGAACTGAATGTGAACTAACTGAACTGAATGTGAACTAACTGAACTGAATGTGAACTGACTGAACTGAACTCAATCATTAACCGATTGCATGACCACCAAGTTAGGAGGCTAACATATTGTCTTTAATGCTTCACACTCAGTGCATCCATGCACAAACACTTTGCATGAATCAAGGAGAGGTTCCTTTAGTTCACTGAAAACTTGTTTTTATTACAACTGAGGGCTTTACAATTCGAGTTCACTTAGATGCATGCACATGCAATTCGAATCCTTTATCTTTCTCTATGATTATCTCATTAAAAATAATTAATTGCTTCATGGTCCATATGTGTATTAATTATTTATCCATCTTATCATATCATACTCAAAAGAATTATTCCATACCGATGATCATATATATTACCCCAGGTCATATAGTCATATGCTAAAGTAATTCACTCTAGGAGTAGCTAATCCCTAAAGGATATTTATAGCACTCAGTAACCATGACCAGTAATACATTACATACTATAACCACCTCAACAAATGGAGGTACACCTAAATTAAAAGAACTTCATTACGATCACGACTTGATATAGCACAAGTCTATAGTCTTAATACAACACAAGACTTCAATCTTGATACAACACAAGATTCCAATCTTGATATAACACAAGATCACAGTACATGTCATTTCAACACATGAGAACATATATAGGACTTGATACAACACAATGTCCTGACTTGATACAACACAAGTCTCTAACTTGATACAACACAAGTTCCTTAACTTGATACAACACAAGTTCCTGACTTGATACAACACATGTACCTGACTTGATACAACATAAGTCTTAGAGAATGACTCGTGATGTTGTGCATTTAACACTCCCTCTCATTGGAGGGATACATTCTCTTCCATACCAAGAATATCTCATAAGTATCTAAACTTCGTCATAGAGATAGGATTTGTCAGCATGTCTCCAATCTGCTCATTAGTAGCTATGTACTGAAGTTTCACAATACCTTTCTAGACCATGTCTCGAATGAAATTATACTTTGTTTCTATGTTTTTTGAATTGTCATGAAACACTAGATTTTCATAAAGCTTCATACAACTCTGGTTTTCACACCTAATCACTATAGGCTCAAGCTTCTCACCGAACAATCCTCCCAGTAGATTTCTTAACCACACTACTTCTCTACAAGCAATACTAACAGCAATATACTCATCCTTTATGGTAATTTCGGAAAATGTTCCCTACTTTCTGCTAGACTAAGAAATCGTATCAGAACCTAAGATAAAACACTAACTTGAAGTGCTCTTTCGGTCCACAATGTTTCCACCCCATTCCGAGTCAAAATATCCAAGTAGTAGCACTCCTCCATTCGAGGCATACTTGAGTCAATAAGAAATCATACCACAAAGGTACCTCAAAACATGCTTTGCCACAACCCAGAGTCTATGTCTAGGATATACCATGAACTAACTCAAAATTCTAATTGCATAGAAAATATATGGCCTCGAGTGTATCAAGTACATAATTGATCCAAT
Source organism: Pseudotsuga menziesii (assembly GCA_001517045.1). Lineage (NCBI taxonomy): Eukaryota > Viridiplantae > Streptophyta > Pinopsida > Pinales > Pinaceae > Pseudotsuga > Pseudotsuga menziesii. The sequence continues at coordinate 334,274 of LPNX011103550.1, forward strand.
CAGTTGTCTATATAGAGTAGAGTCCATTGGATCTGATCCAATCTCAATCTCATGAAGTTTCCTCAAATTGGAAACCATTGGAGTACTCATGGATTTACAATCCACCATGCCAAATCTACACAAGATGTCCAAAGTGTACTTCCCTTGAAATAGAAATATCCCATCATTTCTCTTCCAAATCTCAAGTCCTAGAAAATAGTGCATCAGCCCTAAGTATTTCATCTCAAACTCTGAGGTAGTATCCCTCTTACACTCAACAGTCAATTTGTCCTCTCCAGTGAGGAATAGATCATCAACATATAGAACTAGTATCAAGGGTTGGTTTTCCACTACTTTGAAGTACAAATTTGGATCTGCTTCACCTTTTGAGAAACCCAATTTCTGAAGGCATTGGTCTATTCTAGCATACTATGTTCGAGGAGGTTGATTTAACCCATACAAGGATTTCTTCAAATTGCACACATGGGAATCATTCCCATGAATCACAAATCCATCAAGATGCTTAATATAAAGCTCTTCCTCAACCTCACCATTGAGGAAGGCAGTCTTCGCATCCATCTAGTGAAGCTTCTAGCCTAATATTGATGCAAGTGAAATAACGGATTTGATTGTGGTATGTCTATCCAAGGGAGAAAATGTCTCCTCATAATCAATGCCCTCTTTCTGAGAGAAACCTCGAACAGAAAATATGGATTTTTATTTATCCATATTGTCATTTGTAGCATGCTTTATCTTGTAAATCCATCTGGAAGTGACAATTTCGTTCCTCTCGGGTCTGGAAAAATTTCCCAAACATCATTCTTCAATATCGAATGATATTCTTTTGTCATAGAATCTTTCCATGCTTGTTTCTCTACAACTTCTTCCTATGATGAAGGCTCTAAGTCACTGATGTCACTCATCAGTACGACATATCCTCAATACCTATTAGGTTGCATTCTCTGTCTGGAATATATTGTTGGTGCTCCATGCTTCTCAACATCTCTCAGTATATCTCAACACCATGTTGCTCTCCTCTTTGCAGGAGGTTCTCAACTAGCTCAATCGGTTCATCAATGGCAGGTAACTTTGAATGCTATGTTGGACTCTCCCTCTGAACATCAGAAGGGGGAGACTCGTCCTCAGGTTCCTTTGATATAGGACTGGTCTCATGCTCCTCAGTATGTGTATCACAATCAAGCTCTTTTGATCTTTGAAAGCATCTTCCTCATGGAAAGTCACATCCCGACTAACATCAATACATCTCTCACCAGGTAATATATTCTAAATTCTTTGGAGGTCTCACTGTATCCCACAAAATTTTCCTTCTTTCTTGAAGGTTCCATCTTGGTTCTCTTTTCTTTTGGTATGTGAATATATACCAAACACACAAAAAACCTCAGGTGTGATATGCCTGGCTTCTCACCAGTGAACACCTCTTCATGTGTTTTCTCTTCTAAGATGGCATGCGGAATTCTACTATGAATAAACATTGTTGTACTGGTAGCTTCTTCCCATCAATAAGTAGAAATATCTTGATCATGTAGCATAGATTTTGCAACCTCACAAACAGTTCTATTATTTCTCTCTGCAACCCCATTATGTTGGGGGTTGTAAGGAATTTGTAATTGTCTACAAATCCTTGCATCACTACAAAACTAATTAAAAGCATCTGTATCAAACACTCCTCCATTATCATACCTTAAAGCATGGATGTGCCTACTTGTTTGATTCTCTACTATGGCTTTGTACTCTTGAAACTTACTAAATGTTTCACTCTTGGATTTCATAAAATAAATCCAAGCCTTACTAGAGAAATCATCAATGAACAATACTTAGTAGAGATATCCACTTAGGGAATGGGGTGACATGGGACCACATACATCAAACTGCATTAAATCTAAAATCCCTTTAGATATTGTATGGGCGCTATGGGCACTATAAAAATTACTTTTAACATTCTTTCCAAGTGCACTGTCACATGCCCCAATTTCACAAAATACAATATTATCTTATTTGATTTTATTTGAGGACAATATATTAAATTTTATGCTAAGTTGTAACTAATGACTCAGTAGAGTCAAGGATATTTGATGTAATTCTGAATATTTTAATTATAAATAAATAAAGGTGGAGACAACAACTTAGGAGAGCTGTTAAAAGAGTGTTTACTGGTCAAATTGGTAGAGGAGACTGGGTGGAGAGCAAACAGACATGTGGCAGAATCCTCAAACCACTTCCAACTGTTGCAGGTGGCAACCTCCCTACATTTGGGGTCATGATTCCCCAAGAAAGTAGAATCAGAGTAGGTGGCCCAATTAATGACAACTGACCGAAAAGACCTAGGCAATCTTTATAAAAATGTCCATTGAAGAGAGTTAAGGTGGCTCATTCTAGAGAAGTGATCATTCAGGTGAATGTACTTCAAGGAAATTCAATGGAAGGGAATTGTGGAAGAGTTTGAGGGGATAACTGCTGAGTGATCTAGTGCATATTTTAGTCTAAAAGATCTTACTACTGAGTGTAGGGTGTTTTACTGAGTCATTGGGCTAGTCTACTATTTGTATGCTCCACCAATTCTCAGCCAAGAAGACCAGGAACAGGCTCAAGGGTCCTAAGGAAGCATTGTCTGAGCGCTCTCCAGGAGTTTGGTAGGGAGGAATGGCCTCCTAATGCTATTGTTGTCTATCCTAATCAGGTTCTACATTATTTTGTTTTATTTTGTTAGATAGTTAAATCTGAATCTGACTGTTAAATGAGTGTTGAATATTCATTTGTAAAATGTTAGAGTTAGTAATATTTTAGATTATTGAAGAAATGAATCTGAAATAGTAATGTGTTAAGATGGAAAATAATTCTAATCTGTTTTTTCTCACACCTGGAAGGACCAGGCCGTACTCCAGAACAGATAGAGTATTTACAGTAGATGAAGAAAATGTTAAGAGGCTGAATAGAATAGATGTGGTTCTGCATTTCATAATAGCAAAGTAATTTATTTTAGTATGTAGGTTATTATTAAAAGAACAATAATCTGGTTATCTATGTTTATTGTTTTTACAAGCTTAGTTATGTAAATATACTGGAAAAGAAAGAGCAGTAATCTAGTACAGGGAGAAGGATTAATATGTTAATAAAATACCCTAGTAAATAAGATGTTGTGTTTACAGACAGTAGATTATTCTTTTTGTTTTAAGTTAAAGTATGCTGGAGGATAAACTGTGTTATGATATATATATATATATATATATATATATATATATATATATATATATATATATATTCCTTTCTGTTTACTTAGTAACGAATTGCAATGTAGTAGAAGAATCATAGTCAATCTATATTGTTTATATTCAGTTCAGTAAAGAAATAAGCTACTAATCATATAGTTTATTTACTAATAATATCAACTAAACTAAGACTAACAATTATTATAAATTAAGAAGGGTTATATGAAAAGTATTTAAATTATGAAGAACAAGCTAGTTACAGAATCTATGCTTATCTTTTCAAATAATTCTAAAATTCTTTCTATCATCTCAATAGATTAAAACAATAAGAATATGATAATAACTAATATGAAAATAAATATACATCTATGTAAAGAAGTGTTCTATAATTATCAACAGGTTTATACCTACAAAAGTAAACTACAGGGTCAAAACCCTAAACTAAATATATTGTTTCAAATAAAAACAAATAAGTTATAATCCATTGTTTTGGATCATTACATCAATAAACAATTAAACTATTATAGACTGGTTACAATCCTTACTGCAAACTGGATCAGGAAGGAGCTCACGGCTGCCATGAAAATCTTGCAGAGCAACCCAAAGGCCAGTGTGAATTGCGGAGGGAAAATGATAAAGGGTTAGGGTTGCAATGGTCTTATATCTCTAGTTCATGGACAAGATATGACCACGTGCCCTCCAATAAACCAAACTATGCACGGGTCGATACCCAAAGTCACCTGTGTTTCCAATCATCCGAATTATTTACACAATGATTTTTTATCAAACATTGCATAAGCTATGATGTATGCATATATAATATCCCATCGTTAATCATATAACATGTATATCATAATGTTTTCTAGCTTCGATATTGGTGTTTGGGTAAAACAATGATTTCTTAACGTTGACCTTATGAAATATTGGTAACCACTTAATCATTTGGTTAATCCCGAAATCCATCATGCTTAGAATCTTTCAAACTATGAGTAGATTTATATGCTTGTAAACATTGTTGAATATGCATGTTTATAACCCTTTTTAAAACCAACAATTCGAATGGTGATAAATTATAGAGTTGGATAGCATAGTAAAGAGCATAGTTATGACTTTTACAAAGTTCCACTTTGGTTTAAAACTTTCATAAGAACAAGTTGCTTCTTAACTTGTCAATGCTAGAAGTTTACCATATTTGTGTATGTTGGACTAGTTAGTTTTGTGATTATACAAGATAACATGTACTTCTTATAAGGTGGAAATTTTTTACCATAATAAAAATATCTACCATAATAGTTGTTCTAGACATTAACTTAATGTAAGAAAAGTGTTATGGTAATAATAAGAATTACAATGGAATAACCTTACTCAAGTCCATAATCATTGGAACAACATTGATTGACTTAGATTTAGGAAGTAAGGCAAACAATTTTCTAGGTGAAACGATGCAGTTGATTTTACACTAATCAAGCTTATAATATCAAGAAGTTTTACAGGCAGTAAGTTTCCCTACAGAATGTAATTATCGATCAGTTGGTACTTAAGTAAATAATACAATAATGTATATGATACAATAGTACATGCAGTACGACATTGACGAGGAAGCTAATAACCTGTTAGTGAGCAACTAATTTGTACATATAAGTAATAGGTTGATACTTACCATAACTAGTAAGTTAAAAATGAAATTTAATTTATTCTATTGAGAATCTTTACTATCAGTATTGATAGAAGCTCTTTCATGAATAAAAACCAATAGTACAATAAGTATAACATTTGCAAGATAAGCATGTTAAAATAAAAATTAACATGCAACAAAGAATACGAGCTTAGAGTTCACAGTATGTACCGTTGGTGTCGCTAAGTTTGATAAAGAAAGGAACTCATTTATTTGAACTTTGCTTACAAGAAAAATTGGAGAAAATAAACTACTTTACCTCATTGAAGTTGCTTGGAATTTATCAGCTTATTTTACTAAGCATATTAATTGCAAATAGAAACACTTCTTGATACTTTATGAATTTAAAACGTCTACTTGTTTGATCATACCTGTAAACCTGTAAGAACCGGTAATCTTTCTACATTAGCATAAATGCTAAGTAAGCCCAGGATTCAAAGTTAGATTCCACCTACTTGCCATAAAGAAGACTCATTAGTAAACTAAAAGACAACAGTATGCAAGCAAAACTTATTTACATTACGAAAAGGAAACTGCTTAGTTAACGTAGTTTGAAAATGCGTAATACTAATCATTGGACTGTTTCATTTTCTGCTAACCCTTAGCTGTTAGTAAACCACAGATTCAACATTTTATGTTATCTCAAAATTTTAAATTTTTGTGAAAATTTGGGGTTTTGACATGCACGACCCTAACATACACTATCATGCACAAAATCAAAACTAGGCATACCTTTCACCATTCGTTGTAAACCAAGAAGTGCTCTAAAATGGAGGTGACCAAGCCTCCTATGCCAAAAATCACATGGGATTATAATATGATGTACCATGGGCTAAATATAACTTCTTAGGACCTTGTAGAATCATCCTTCTCGAACTACAGTAAAAACAGCAGTATCGATGCTTTGATTTTTCGGCCATAAGTATGCTTGATTCTCCATGACGATGACTCAAAAGCCCTTATCTTCATGAACTAAAACTAAGAATAGTTTCTTCTTCAATCCTAGGAAATAAATAATGTCCTCCACATGTATCATATCTCCTGAACTTATCTTAAAGTATGTGGATCCAACTCCGTGGATCAAATATGTAGAGTTGTCCCCCAACTATACCACGCATGCAAACTTCTTCTCCTTTAGGTTGGGCATTGCGCTCTTGTATCCTAACATGTGCTTGGATGCACCACTATTAATCAACCATGTATCCTCACTTGTTATGGGGGATCCAGATAGTGCAGATACAAGATAATACTCCATCTTGTCTCTTTCTCCTCGGGTTCATATTTCATTGAAGTTTCTTCTATGGCAGTAGAAACATGAACCCTTATCTTCTTTTCCTTGCATGGAAATCTCATGCAAAATATATTGGATTTTGACAATATAAGCATAGAATCTTTGATTTGTCAAAACTTTTATTGAACCTTTCTTTTTTGCACAAAAAAACTTCTTCTTGGCAGAGAATGACTTCCTCCCTTTCTTCATTATTGTTGTGCGGGCAATATTCTCCTCTTTAGTGCTTTTTATTTTTCTTTGTATGCACCCCTCTCCGTTAATGAAATAATGCTATAATATTTCAAAGCTGGGTTTCTCGTCTCAGCCATTTACCACAACCAAGAAAGTATCCCATGAGGAACAAAGCCCATCAATGACGGTTTGAATAAGGTCATATTCATATATCACTACACTGATGCTAACAAGTTGATATTTCACTTGTTAAATATTTGTGAAGCATGATGCTAAGGTCTCATCTATTTCCATATTTAGGTTGAGTAACTTGTTCTTCAAATCCCTCTTTTGAGTAGGGGCCTTCTTCTCATAATTTTTTTTATTTTTTCAAGACACTCCTTTGTGGTCTTCAATGGAGTGATCATGGACATGAGATTGTCCTTCACCAAGTCATATACGATCCTCTTTTCCTTTGCTTCATTCTTCTCGTATTTGACTCTTCCCGCATTAGTGGTAGGATCCTCTACTACAGTGGTCACGAATGAATCAATATCATTCTCCTCAATCATGTTCAACACTCTTTCCTTCCATGTGTTGAAGTTGGAAGCACCTTCAAGGCGGTCTTTCGATCGAATGGAGATCGGTCTCATGGCTGCAATATTTTGCTCAACACTTCAAGATATACGTAGGATTATATTGCTGCACAAAACTAAGCTCCTTCACTCCCTATGCTCTAATACCATGTGAATATTTGACAAAAAATGGATATTCTTAAACTTTAAAACTTTTTGTCAAACATTTTCAGCACATACGAATCCCATAAATCAACCATAAGAGACAAGAAACACCCAAGGAAAACCCTCCAAACTCATAGGATGAAAACCCATCAATTATTTGAGTATGATAGATAGATTTGCAGAGAATGGTTTACAACACATAAGTAGATTTCCTGATAAGATATGTCACCTCAATAGTAGAAAAGAGAGTTCCGATACACCACTATAATCAACTGCAATGATCTTGCCAAGAGCCCGCCACTTTAATAACAATATGAAACACCTAGCATGCATAAGGTGGTGTTGGGGCCTGGAAATTCACAGGCGACAACAGTAAGGGATTCTCCCCAATCAACGTTCCCAACTAGCCCGTTGACTGTTTGGTATAGGGAATCCGTCCGGCTTACGGTTCGGCTACCATAGGTCCAGTAACAAAACAAAGGTTTTACCAGTTGCGGCCCGGTCCACCGAGTTTTTGTATTTTTTGACTTAAATGTATGAAATGCAAAGGTCTAATTAACAATGCAGGGTGATGAGGATGCGGGGAGTGTCACAATGTGATGCGTAGGTTCTTACCTCTTGTCTTAGGCTCACAAGCATCTACATCACATATGCAAGAATGAAACAAACTAACTCTCCATCTAACTACCTATCTATCCACCTATCCCCTGGGATCCAGAATATGATTTATTTATGAGTAATGTGGATTATTCATGTATTATAAACAGAAAATACAGATAGCTGATATTTTCTCTACAACACATGAAATATTAAAGATATTTTAACAATCAGATAGCCAATTGTTTCATAAGCAGCATTCATTACTCATAGTGGAAATCTTCATGAAATAAACCGGAAAACATTCATACAAGAACATAGGTTCAATGAGTTAGAACGGTCTCACAGTTAATGGACATCAAGCTGAAAACGAAATAATTCCTCTTCAACAAAATCCACTGCACAACATTTGAATATTCCACTAAGCTTTCTCCAACAGGAAAACTGTAATTTTCTATTGCAAAAGGAAATAGTTCTTCTTATAATATGTATTCACCAGTCTTACTGGGAAAAATTCCTTCTCCCTTCTTTGTCTATTACATTTATACAAAAGGTGTGATGGTTGGGCTGCCTAAAGTAACCTTTGGGCTTCCCAACGCTTCATTTTCCCAACACTTAACCTTTTCTCAAAAGTTTTCTTTTTACAAAATTTGTTATAAATACAAAAAGTGACTAGTCCTTCACGTGGAGGGGCCTGCTTGACTGTCTAAAAACTTCTTCCATGCTACAGCTTCACTAGCGATGCCTTCAAAAGTACACGGTTCTAAAAACTGGATATTTATCTCGAATTTCTCAGCTTGTTTCTTGATTTCCTCGACCCTGGACGTACTCAAACGAAGCTGATCTTCCAGAAGTAGTATACTGATAGCTGGGTGATCTACTTGGCTTCTCAAGATAAGATCATCCATGGCTCTGATATCCTGCACCTTAGCTTCTTCCTCCTGGAATCTCTTCTGCACTAGCTCTACAAAGGCATCATGATCTGGAAAAGCTTCAAGCCTCTCCTCCGCTTTTATCTGGCACCGGTTGAATGTATTGAGAAGTATTCTGGAGAATTCGGTGCATAATCCCTTTGTCTTCTTCACTGCCTTCTTGAAGTCTTCAGTGGTATTGATAGCAAACTCCACTAGGCTATAGTCCCGCTTGAGGGCTTGCTGGTCTTTTGCCGGTAGCTCTGCTGGGTTTTCCTCGTTGTTCTCCAACCTTGTCGTTCACACAGTCAGGACCTCTAGGACGTCCCAGGACCTGTCCACAAAGAAGGATGTAGTTTCCAGGATCTCCTCCAATCGGCCGTCGATCTGCATCACTTTACACCTTTCTTTTTCAACAGTAGTCTGCAGCTGCAGCATCTTAGTTTTCTGAGTCAATACATGCTGCTTGAGAGGCTGAAGATCGAATTGCTGTTCTCTGGCTACTTCCAAAGCAGTGGTCAAAGAAGAGATCTACTCCTGATGTTCCTTTCTCAGTTCTTGAGTGTGCATATCATTTGCCTGCAGGAGGATCTTCAGCTGGTCTTCTAGCTCCTCCACCCTTGTCAGTAGCTGACCCTTCTCAGTCTTTAGATCTTGGCATTCCTTCTGCACTTGCTCAAGTTGTTCTTGTGTAGTTTCCTGAGCCTGTCTCTCTTCATGTAGGGTCTGCAACTCAGCCTCAGTAGTCTTCATTTCCCTCTGTAAGTATTCAAATTTCCGCTTCAACCTGTTGCTCTCTTCTCTCTCATGCCTCAGTGTGTCTTTCAACTGCGCAGAGGATTTCTTGGACTATTCTAAGTCCTTCATGATCTTGTCTACATTGTCCTCTGAGGCGTGAAGAAAGGCAGATCCGGCTCTGAGGGTGAATCTCGAATCTAGGTCTGTCCCTAGCATTACAGCAGTATCGGTTATCATTTTACCAGGTAGACCTTCCGCCTCAAATTTATTTTCTGTCCTCTTTATTATTCGTTTTTTTGCCCTATCATAATATATAGTGTTGAAATCTGGGATTTCCTTTCCTTTTTCCTGCACAAAAGGGACCATCCTGAGCATGGGAACCATGGGTATGCTGGTAGCGGGTATTTGGGGGTCCTGGACTTCTGTATTTTCCATCTCCTGGGTCTGCCCTACAGCTATATCAGTGGCTGACTGCTCTGTTTCAGTTTGTGTCATCTTCTCTGCTTTCTGCTTTTGTAGCTCTTCCTCTGCTTTCTCTGTAGCTTCCTGAGCAGCTCTTCTTTCTTCTGAATGAATGAAGCCTTTCTGTAGCTTCTTTTTCCAGCCTCTGGGCTTCTTCATTTCACTTTTTGGCCTCTTCTTCAGCCTTTGCCTGGTCATCCCCCTTCCTACCTTTGGTGGTGATATTTTTCTTGAATCTTCTCATTAGCATTGTCATGTTTGGGGAATTTCTGAAGACGGATTCGTCTTTATCGAAATGGTGGGTATACTCGAAGTGCACCTTCTGTTCTTTGCAATGCTCAATAACCTTGCCTTGGGTGTCATTTCTGCGGTAGGGCATCTCCCCGAAATGGAACTTCTCCAACTCCTCTATGCATTCAGCAGCTTGTTTCACCTTGGTGAATTTATAGCTTCCTAGCTTGAATGGCAAAGGAGGGTAGGTAGTCTTCTTATGTTCGAACAGAAAACTGCCTACTCCATCTATGAACACTTGTCTGACTGCCTCCTTGTGGACTATGTAATCCGTCGCATATTTGGGCAGCAGTGAAGGTGGTCTTGATCCTCCGAACATCCGGAAGTACATGCCATTTTCAGTTAAGAAATAATCCGCATATTCTCCTATCACTTGCATGGCTTCTTCCGACATACAGTCACACTCCTTCCGGAAAATGAGTGTGTACAGAGGCAGAATGAAGTGCTCACAGACCTCTCTGTAATGGTTATGACACTGGTGAGCCCACAATGGTCTGTAAGCGGCATAAACGGGCATCCTTTCCCTGTCCCAGATGCACCTGAGACCGGGGAAAGCCTGGTTGCACAATATGCAGTCTATTAATATCGAACTCATGTAAAACTATGATCTTTTCTTGGACTCTCCCTCCAAGGCTGAGGTCACGCAAGAAGAAAGACTACTGGACACCATGCTGGCCCAATTGAAGACCGTGCCTTGGGTTGCCACATGAAAAATAATTGGTATCCATTCAAGTTTGAAGAGCCTTCCATGAGCTCTCCCAAAGATCCTATTCAGCATCAGAGCGATAAATCTGTAGGGAGCCCTCAAGCTCCCTGTATCATACTCACTGGTTGGTCTGTGTTGATAATGCTTCCCCTGCAACATCATTCTCCTAAGAGTTTCCACCAGGTCCATTTTGATGCTTTTCAGCCAATCCTCTGACAAGAAAACTTGGGCTTCTAGTAGGTGATAAGCCAATGCCACATATCCAGGGCTGAATGCAACATAGCCCTGTCCTTCAACATTTCCCATGATCATTGTAGTCGTGTCTGGTCAGGGCAGAATACATCCAATTACCTCAGAGCATGGGAACAGCTCTGGTTTGGTGGCAACTTTCATGAGAGCAGATTTCTCTATGTTAGCATAGATGGATTCTTCTTCGAGGCCCATGTCGAGAACCTCCCTACGGGAAATCAATCTATATACTTCACCCCATTTGTACTCGGGCTCAACCCCAGAAACACATTGAGTGTCTTCATATATGTATTCATTCTTTGTGACCTCCTCTACTTCTGGTCCTTCTTCGACCACAGGGGCCTTCTTCTTCTGCCTCTTGGACATGGTGGATTCGAAATTTTTCCTGCCATATATAACATTGTGATATTAAGCAATTCAAATTGCAAATATAAGACACTGTGCAAAATTTTATTCTTTCTGTGGGTACCATGACAGCAACTAGTCGAT
>LPNX011103550.1:345875-373492 GCA_001517045.1 Pseudotsuga menziesii
AACAGGACTATTATAACCAAATGCACACTATCTTAGCATGATACAAAACAGTGCTGCATGATATTAAATTATTCCATCAACCATCTTCTAGACTGCAATAAAACTACATCCATATGTAATGTGCCATTTTCATGTGTTTAATGTGATAGCGAGTAGTGAAGCTAATGCATGCATGTACAACCTACAAACATCTTGACTATCAAAACCATTAAATACAAGGTGCAGTGTTCAGCAATTTAGTCTGTGAATTAGCAAACAAAGAAGATGATTTAGTGCGAGTCTCCTATGTTTCCAATACCAAACATCTTAACAACACATATCTTAGCAGGCACAAAATTGGAACCATGCTGATTGCGGCAAAATAATTACATTAACTTGACTACACATTTCGCTCTCTTCGGGGACTACTATCACTCTGGTGTACTCGACAAATGGGTAAAAACTACACGCGACGTCTACGGTGCTTACGCCTATGCATTTCAGGTTAATAAACTACAACCCGCAGCAGTTCACTTCCAACCAGCTAGGGCTACAGAACGGCGCAGCAAAACAGATGCTCGAGGGTGCGGGCAAAATGAATTTCGACCCAACAAAGGGGGAACCACCAAATGCCATAGAAAAACCACTACAAAACCTCCCCCTGCTTCTCATCATCACACTTGAGGCAGCTAGGTGTAGGCGGTGAAACGGCCGCCTGCACCAAGCCTCCATCCACTATGCGCAGGGCTTGCAAACAAAGGCCGCGGGCCAAAACAATTCTTTCGTGGGTTAAAAACACCCCCAACCGTGAATAGTAACTCCACAAGAGACTCCCCGATATATAGGCGCAAAACACAGGGCGGACAAGAAGAATGACTACAGCAAAACCTAACCGTGGGTAAATCCCCATACGTATGTAGAACAGGGTTAAGGCGACACAATCCTAGTAAAACACCCAACCACAGCAAACATCACCAAAACCTTTGAACAAAACAAGGTAGGGCAACAACGGACCTACCTGGCAGTGACGTGCAACTGACGGGGCGAAAACGGTCGGGCTTCCTCAACTGCAACCTGGATGCGAGTACCGGCACGTTGGTCCACGAGCTTCGAGGGGTCGATAGCGCAGGATGATCACGATAGTTCGAGCAAAATAAAACAATAGAAAAACCAAACGCTGTCCCCATATATATATAGATTTTACCACACATGCGAAAACATATTGGACATCGGAGAGCTTTCGCATCGGAGGTTGGAAGTAATCTTCCTTCCACAATGGCGGACAGGAAAACATAGACCCAGCCGCGGAGACACGCATGACGAAAAAACCCAAAATAAGAAATCGAGTGTCGGAAGGTTTTGGAATCGGAGGATGAAAGGGTTCTTCCGTCCGCAACGGCGGAAGACAAAATTATGACAAAACCCAAAAGCTTCCGATCGAAATGGGAGGAGAGAAATCGAAGTCAAACAAAAAAGCATCCGCAACGGCGGAAGAAAATAACATAAACACTTCCGATGCGGAACCAAAAAAACATCCGACGTGAAAAAACCAACGGTTCGGAAGTTGGAAGTAAATTTCTTTCCGCAACGGCGGAAGACCAAAGCAAAACTCCACCCGCAACGGCGGAAGACTAAAACCAAGATAACTTCGGATTCAAGCATGTTTCAACGCGTTTAAGGGCAGCGATAGAAAAAAAACGGATGACTTAAGGCATCAGAGGAAGAAATCAAACGATGGGTAGCTCAACTCAAGCAAAAGCAATGTCTTTTTGAAAGTTCTTAGACCAATTTCATGCAAAAAATCAAACTAATCCAAGAAAAGGGGGGTCCTAAAACTTTTTAGAATTTTGGGAAATTGTTGCAGCTGCAACAATTGGTGACTACCTGGTGAACCCCAGATCTCTGAATTAACTCCTTCCCAGTGCAAGACTGTCTGAATAAAAATGAAATCTTCTAGACGCTTGTATTCCTAAGCGAGCCAAATAATGCATTTAAATTACTTAAAGAAGTCCATTCTTTTGGGAGATGGTAACATCAGAAGTGTTTCAAGTCTGAATAACTCTTTTGAGGCCAAATAAATGAGGTTTATTTTGCCTGCCCTCGGGTAGTTTACAGCTTGGACACCACAGGATTGTAACAGAGGGTAAACAATTTTTTATCCTCATCCCCTTGCCAACTGCACTTTTGTGCCTTTTGAACTTTAGTTCTTTTGATATGAGTCCTCTTGCAGGCCTTTCTTACTGAATTTTAATTCAGGATCCTCTATCCCATAGTGTCCTTTTGTGTGAACAATGTACTTCATATTTCAGTTCACGGACGGAGAGGATCTTGTGGCCATTCAGTACTTCATGTTTTGATATTTTGCTTTGATATGTATTGTTTTTCTTCAAGGAGTTTTGACTCTTGATAGCTTATTGTTTTTCTGAATATATAACATGGGATCATTTATATATGATATATTGTTTTACTCTGCTTCCTTTCCGTGAGTCTTTTGCTGTCACCCCCTTGGTTTTTTAAGATGTGAAATGGATGGAGCCTCTAAATAGTATTCCAGACCTCTTTTACTTCCGAGTTATTTACAAGGGTTAAGTAAGACTTCAATAAATGCTTTGCCAGCTAGGAACACTGCTACTAGAAGACATTCTGTACTTTTAAAGCACAATCTTTCGATCAAGATTTCAGTTAATAAAGAACCCTAATGTTTCCATTGCAACCAAAAGTTTGCCTCTTTATTCAAAACCAAAAGAAATGCTAGCAAAGCAATAAAGGAAAATAGCAGCAAATCAAATAATCAAAAAAGCATCAAAGCATTAAAAAACCAAAACAATTTATTTATGTACAAAAGCAAAAAGAAAGAAAAAATTTGCCCACTCCTGAAAAATTTAAAACTAGAGAGCTAAAGGGCGGGCTGGATCATAGACATGAGAGATCTAACCATGGTCTAGCTAGGCTATTTTTGAAACTGAACACATGTCTACTATCCTATAATCATCTCTGACAGCCTGAAGAAGTTGAAGGAGCTCAGCCTGAATGTTAGTCATAGAACTAGCCTTGCTTGAGGTATGATGTCTCAGCTTACACTCAGTCAGATAGTTTCCCAGGACAGAATTAGCATATCCGTTTCCTTCCCCTAGCTTAGTGACAGTATACTTCATATAAGGCTCTCTCGAAATCTTGATCTTATTCAGGGTACCCTTGAGAGGCAATAATAGATGAGACCAATCCGAAGCAAAATAGCCTTTTAACCTGGCAGACCAATCTCTATTCAGAATAAGCCCATATCCACTAGGTATGTCAGCCACAGTAATTTCAATAAATTGACAAATCTTGTTGTTTGCAGACAAGCGAATGAGGACATTTTTCATTTCACCCACTACTTTGACACCTGAGCTGTCTAGTTGCGTTACTTCACAGAATGTGGACTCTGGCTGTCCATTAATATTTTTGCAAATCTCCAGTGGCATAACATTCACAGCTGATCCAAAATCTACTAAACAATTATGCACATTATGATTTAGCATTTCCAGAGTCAAAAGAAAAGGTGGAGTGACAGGTATTTCTTCCCAACCAAGCTCTATGTCTTCGTCTCCTGGATGGTTTTGAGTGGGTATATCCTCTTCAAGTTCTGCAATCTCTTTAGTGCTTTTCTTGTTAACACTTACCTGTTCTCCTATAGGTTTGACAGGTTCACTGATTTGTTTGGTCTCCTGATTGACAGTAGTTACTTTGGATGTGTTGTCTTCAACATTCACTTTCCCCTGTCTTTTAACCTTCTCCTGAAATTTTTTTATATTGTATTCAATCGTTAAACCCATGTCCTTCGTGGTTGTAGATGTGCATTCAGATTGAGGAGTATTCCCTTCAGTGTTAAACATCGAAACACCATTCCATGAGAACATAGTATCGTCATCTTGTTTTTCTATGGTCTGTTTCTTCATTTCCCCTTTATCACTGTCCTTAATCAGTTTAGGTTCCAACAACTTATTCATCACCAATGTCATTGAATGTAACCATTGAGGACATTTCTTTTCAGAATGAGGTTGTTGGTGGAAAGTATAGAAATTATCCCCCCCTATTTCTGTTATGTTCATTGATTCCAAATGCGGCGGAGGGGCCTGCCTTTGGTTGTTGTCCTTTCTTTCCGGATGGTGGGGCTTATATATTTTCTAAAGGTTTCTTTCCTTTTCAAGATCTATTAATCGGTTGGATAGCTTCTGCATCATTTTCAGCATTCCATGATAGTCATGTGATTGATCCTCTTTCGGTTTAGACAGCGGTAAAGTTCTTCTCCCGGTAGTCTTCTCTTTAGGTAGGTCAGGGTAATCTTATACACTTTCCATTTCAGCTTCTACCCTTCCTGCCTCTTCATAAGTCTCTACCAATGTAGGCTTGGCTTTCATTTTAGCGAACATAGCCAACTCAGGTCCTAGGGAAGATGTATAATACTCAATCAAGACCTTGTCTGAGGGTCGGTCAGCTTCAGAAAAATTCTTTAGGTATAATGAAAATCTTTGAGTGAACTTACATACCTTTTCATTATTCTCTTTTCTTAACAAGCCAAGACCTTTCATCAAAGAGGCGTGAGTTTTCTGGGTTGTATATTTACTTCTGAAAACCCTTTCAAAAGTGTCCCAATCAGGAATAGAGTTTGCGGGCAAACTGAAATACCAAGATGCTCCTGCCCCTTTCAGGGTGTGGGGAAACAGTCTACAGACCACATCTTCATACTCCCTAGCTCTTAGCCCCTCTAATGCTAGATAAAAACTCTGCAAGTGATCATCTACAGCAGTCTTTTCCTCAGGGTCAAACTTAGGCAACAACTTGTCAAAATGCTGAGGTAAGTTATGAAATGGAGGTGTGAGGTTCAAAGGGGTTCTAGCTCTCCAAGCTAGTAATGGGTTAGGCTGATTTACATTAACGCCAGGCATAAGTAAAACGACAAGAGTCTTAACAAAGGGTAACGTAGGGTGAGAAAAGGCTTTCTTACTTCTGTAAGTACTTGGGTCGAGTTACAATCTTTAAACTTCTACTGGTGGGGTAATCTTGGGAAAACTAATTTTCCACGGCCAGCCATTCACTGGCGGCCCTCCTTCTAGCGCCAATTCTGTTGGGGCCTAGAAATTCGCAGGCGAAAACAGTAAGGGATTCTCCCCAATCAACGTTCCCAACTAGCCCATTGACTATTTGGTATAGGGAATCCATCCGGCTTACGGTCCGGCTACCGTAGGTCCAGTAACAAAACAAAGGTTTTACCGGTTGCGGCCCGGTCCACCGAGTTTTTGAATTTTTTGACTTAAATGTATGAAATGCAAAGGTCTAATTAACAATGCAGGGTGATGAGGATGCGGGGAGCGTCACAATGTGATGCGCAGGTTCTTACCTCTCGTCTTAGGCTCACAAGCGTCTACATCACATATGCAAGAATGAAACAAACTAACTCTCCATCTAACTACCTATCTATCCACCTATCCCCAGGGAGCCAGAATATGATTTATTTATGAGTAATGTGGATTATTCTTGTATTATAAACAGAAAATACAGATAGCTGATATTTTCTCTACAACACATGAAAGATTAAAGATATTTCAACAATCAGATAGCCAACTGTTTCCTAAGCAGCATTCATTACTCATAGTGGAAATATTTATGAAATAAATTGGAAAACATTAATACAAGAACATAGGTTCAATGATTTAGAACGGTCTCACAGTTAGTGGACATCAAGCTGAAAACGAAATAATTCCTCTTCAACAAAATCCACTGCACAACATTTGAATATTCCACTAAGCTTTCTCCAACAGGCAAACTATAATTTTCTATTGCAAAAGGAAATAGTTCTTCTTACAATGTGTATTCACCAGTCTTACTGGGAAAAATTCCTTCTCCCTTCTTTGTCTATTACATTTATACAAAAGGCGTGATGGTTGGGCTGCCCAAAGTAACCTTTGGGCTTCCCAACGCTTCATTTTCCCAACACTTAACCTTTTCTCAAAAGTTTTCTTTTTACAAAATTTGTTATAAATACAAAAAGTGACTAGTCCTTCACGTGGAGGGGTCCACTTGACTATCTAAAAACTACTTCCACGCTGCAACTTCACTAGCGATGCCTTCAAAAGTACACGGTTCTAAAAAATGGATATTTATCTCGAATTTCTCAGCTTGTTTCTTGATTTCCTCGACCCTGGACGTACTCAAACAGAGCTGATCTTCCGAAAGCAGTATACTGATAGCTGGGTGATCTACTTGGCTTCTCAAGATCAGATCATCCATGGCTCTGATATCCTACACCTTAGCTTCTTCCTCCTGGAATCTCTTCTGGAATAGCTCTACAAAGGCATCGTGATCTGGAAAAGCTTCAAGCCTCTCCTCCGCTTTTATCTGGCATCGGTTGAATGTATTGAGAAGTCTTCTGGAGAATTCAGTGCATAATCCATTTTTCTTCTTCACTACCTTCTTGAAGTCTTCAGTGGTATTGATAGCAAACTCCACTAGGCTATAGTCCCGCTTGAGGGCCTGCTAGTCTTTTGCCGGTAGCTCTGCTGGGTTTTCCTCGTTGTTCTCCAACCTTGTCATTCGCACAGTCAGGACCTCTAGGACGTCCTGGGACCTGTCCATAAAGAAGGATGCAGTTTCCAGGATCTCCTCCAATCAGCCGTCGATCTGTAGCACTTTACACCTTTATTTTTCAACAGCAGTTTGTAGCTGCAGCATCTTAGTTTTCTGAGACAATACATGCTGCTTGAGAGGATGAAGATTGACTTGCTGTTCTCTGGCTACTTCCAAAGCAGTGGTCAAAGAAGAGATCTGCTCCTGACGTTCCTTTCTCAGTTCTTGAGTGTGCATATCATTTTCCTGCAGGAGGATCTTCAGCTGGTCTTCTAGCTCCTCCACCCTTGTCAGTAGCTGACCCTTCTCAGTCTTTAGATCTTGGCATTCCTTCTGCACTTGCTCAAGTCGTTCTTGTGTATTTTCCTGAGCCTATCTCTCTTCATGTAGGGTCTGCAACTCAGCCTCAGCAGTCTTCATTTCCCTGTGTAAGTATTCAAATTTCAGCTTCAACCTATTGCTCTCTTCTCTCTCATGCCTCAGTGTGTCTTTCAACTGCGCAGAGGATTTCTTGGACTGTTCTAAGTCCTTCATGATCTTGTCTACATTGTCCTCTGAGGCGTGAAGAAAGGCAGATTCGGCTCTCAGGGTGAATCTCGGATCTAGGTCTGTCCCTAGCATAACAGCAGTATCGGTTATCATTTTACCAGGTAGACCTTCCGCCTCAACTTTCTTTTCTGTCCTCTTTATTATTCATTTTGTTGCCCTATCATAATATATAGTGTTGAAATCTGGGATTTCCTTTCCTTTTTCCTGCACAAAAGGGACCAGCCTGAGTGTGGGAACCATGGCTATGCTGGTAGCGGGTATTTGGGGGTCCTGGACTTCTGGATTTTCCATATCCTGGGTCTGCCCTGCAACTATATCAGCGGCTGACTACTCTGTTTCAGTTTGTGTCAGCTTCTCTACTTTCTGCCTTTGTAGCTCTTCCTCTGCTTTCTCTGTAGCTTCCTGAGCAGCTCTTCTTTCTTCTTCTGAATGAAGCCTTTATGCAGCTTCTTTTTACAGCCTATAGGCTTCTTCATTTCGCTTTTTGGATTCTTCTTCAGCCTTTTCCTGGTCATCCCCCTTCCCACCTTTGGTGGTGATATTTTTCTTGAATCTTCTCATTAGCATTGTCATGTTTGGGGCATTTCTGAAGACAGATTTGTCTTTATCGAAATGGTGGGTATACTCGAAGTGCACCTTGTGTTCTTTGCAATGCTCAATAACCTTTCCTTGGGTGTCATTTCTGCGGTAAGGCATCTCCCCAAAATGGAACTTCTCCAACTCCTCTATGAATTCAGCAGCTTGTTTCACCTTGGTGAATTTATAGCTTCCTAGCTTGAATGGCAGAGGAGGGTAGGCAGTCTTCTTATGTTCGAACATAAAGCTGCCTACTCCATCTATGAACACTTGTCTGACTGCCTCCTTGTGGACTATGTAATCCGTCGCATATTTGGGCAGCATTGAAGGTGGTCTTGATCCTCCAAACATCTGAAAGTACATGCCATTTTCAGTTAAGAAATAATCTGCATATTCTCCTATAACTTGCATGGCTTCTTCCAACATACAGTCACACTCCTTCTGGAAAATGAGTGTGTACAGAGGCATAATGAAGTGCTCGCAGACCTCTCTGTAATGGTTGTGGTACTGGTGAGCCCACAATGGTCTGTAAGCGGCATAAACAGGCATCCTTTCCTTGTCCCAAATGCACCTAAGACCAGGGAAAGCCTGGTTGCACAATATGCAGTCTATTAATATCGAACTCATGTAAAACTCTGATCTCTTCTTGGACTCTCCCTCCAAGGCTGAGGTCACGCAAGAAGAAAGACTACTGGACACCATGCTGGCCCAATTGAAGATCGTGCCTTGGGTTTCCACATGAAAAATAATTGGTATCCATTCAAGTTTGAAGAGCCTGCCATGAGCTCTCCCAAAGATCCTATTCAGCATCAGAGCGATAAATCTGTAGGGAGCCCTCAAGCTCGTTGTATCATACTCACTGGTTGGTCTGTGTCGATAATGCTTCCCCTGCAACATCATTCTCCTAAGCATTTCCACCAAGTCCATTTTGATGCTTTTCAGCCAATCCTCTGACAAGAAAACCTGGGCTTCTAGTAGGTGATAAGCCAATGCCACATATCCAGGGCTGAATGCAGCATAGCCCTGTCCTTCAAAATTTCCCATGATCATTGTAGTGGTGTCTGCTTGGGGCAGAATCCATCCAATTACCTTAGAGCATGGGAACAGCTCTGGTCTAGTGGCAACTTTCATGAGAGCAGATTTCACTATGTTAGCATAGATGGATTCTTCTTCGAGGCCCATGTCAGGAACCTCCCTGCGGGAAATCAATCTATATAATTCACCCCATTTGTACTCGAGCTCAACCCCATAAACACATTGAGTGTCTTCATATATGTATTCGGTCTTTGTGACCTCCTCTACTTCTGGTCCTTCTTCGACCACAGGGGCCTTCTTCTTCTGCCTCTTGGACATGGTGGATTCAAATTTTTCCTGCCATATATAACATTGTGATATTAAGCAATTCAAATTGCAAATATAAGACACTGTGCAAAATTTTATTCTTTCTATGGGTACCATGATAGCAACTAGTCGATGAAACTTAGATATAAGCTTACATAACCTGACTGGCCTGAATAACAGGACTATTATAACCAAATGCACACTATCTTAGCATGATACAAAACAGTGCTGCATGATATTAAATTATTCCATCAACCATCTTCTAGACTGCAATAAAACTACATCCATATGTAATGTGCCATTTTCATGTGTTTAATGTGATAGCGAGTAGTGAAGCTAATGCATGCATGTACAACCTACAAACACCTTGACTATCAGAACCATTAAATACAAGGTGCAGTGTTCAGCAATTTAGTCTGTGAATTAGCAAACAAAGAAGATGATTTAGTGCGAATCTCCTATGTTTCCAATACCAAACATCTTAACAACACATATCTTAGCAGGCACAAAATTGGAACCATGCTGATTGCGGCAAAATAATTACATTAACACGACTACACATTTCTCTCTCTTCGGGAACTACTGTCCCTCTACTGTACTGGACAAATGGGTAAAAACTACACACGAAGTCTACGGTGCTTACGCATCTGTGTTTCAGGTTAATAAACTACAACCCGCAGCAGATCACTTCCAACCAGCTAGGGCTACAGAATGGCGCAGCAAAACAGATGCTCGAGGGTGCGGGAAAAATGAATTTCGACCCAATAAAGGGGGAACCACCAAATGCCATAGAAAAACCACTACAAAACCTCCCCCTGCTTCTCATCATCACACTTGAGGCAGCTAGGTGCAAGCGGCGAAACGGCCTCCTGCACCAAGCCTCCATCCACTATGCGCGGGGCTTGCAAACAAAGGCCGCGAGCCAAAACAATTCTTTCGTGGGTTAAAAATGCCCCCAACTGCGAATAGTAACTCTACAAGAGACTCCCCGATATATAGGTGCAAAACGCAGGGCAGACAAGAAGAATGACTACAGCAAAACCTAACCGCGGGTAAATCCCCGTACGTATGTAGAACAGGGTTAAGGGGACACAATCCTCGTAAAACACCCAACCGCAGCAAACATCACCAAAACCTTTGAACAAAACAAGGTAGGGAAACAATGAACCTACCTGGCAGCAACGCGCAACTGACGGGGCGAAAGCGGTCGGGCTTCCTCAACTATCACCTGGATGCGAGTACCGGCACGGTGGTCCAGGAGCTTCGAGGGGTCGACAACGCAGGATGATCATGACAGTTCGAGAAAAATAAAAAAATAGAAAAACCAAACACCGTCCCCGTATATATATATATATTTTACCACACGTGCGAAAACATATCGGACATCGGAGAGCTTTCGCATCGGAGGTCGGAAGTAATCTTCCATCCGTAACGGCGGACGGGAAAACGTAGACCCAACCGCGGAGACACGCATGACGAAAAAACCCAAAATCAGAAATCGAGCGTCGGAAGGTTTTGGAATCGGAGGATGAAAGGGTTCTTCCGTCCGCAACGGCGGAAGACAAAATTATGACAAAACCCAAAAGCTTCCGATTGAAACGGGAGGAGAGAAATCGAATTCAAACAAAAAAGCATCTGCAATGGCGGAAGAAAATAACATAAACACTTCCGATGCGGAACCAAAAAAACATCCGACGTGAAAAAACCAACGGTTTGGAAGTTGGAAGTAAATTTCTTTCCGCAACGGCGGAAGACCGAAGCAAAAATCCACCCACAACGGTGGAAGACTAAAACCAAGATAACTTCCGATTCAAGCATGTTTCAACGCGTTTAAGGGCAGCGATAGAAAAAAAAACGAATGACTTAAGGCATTAGAGGAAGAAATCAAATGATGGGTAGCTCAACTCAAGCAAAAGCAACGTCTTTATGAAAGTTCTTAGACCAATTTCAAGCAGAAAATCAAACTAATCCAAGCAAAGGGGAGTCCTAAAAAATTTTAGAATTTTGGGAAATTGTTGCAACTGCAACAATTGGTGACTACCTGGTGAACCCCAGATCTCTGAATTAACTCCTTCCCAGTGCAAGACTGTCTGAATAAAAATGAAATCTTCTAGACGCTTGTATTCCTAAGCGAGCCAAATAATGCATTTAAATTATTTAAAGAAGTCCATTCTTTTGGGAGATGTTAACATTAGAAGTGTTTCAAGTCCGAATAACTCTTTTGAGGCCAAATAAATGAGTTTTATTTTTCCTGCCCTCGGGTAGTTTACAGCTTGGACACCACAGGATTGTAACAGAGGGTAAACAGTTTTTGTTCCTCATCCCCATGCCAACTGCACTTTTGTGCCTTTTGAACTTTAGTTCTTTTGATATGAGTCCTCCTGCAGGCCTTTCTTACTGAATTTTAATTCAGGATCCTCTATCCCATAGTGTCCTTTTGTGTGAACATTGTACTTCATATTTCAGTTCACGGATGAAGAGGATCTTGTGGCCATTCAGTACTTCATGTTTTGATATTTTGCTTTGATATGTATTGTTTTTCTTCAAGGAGTTTTGACTCTTGATAGCTTATTGCTTTTCTGAATATATGACATGGGATCATTTATATATGATATACTGTTTTACTCTGCTTCCTTTCCGTGAGTCTTTTGCTGTCACCCCCTTGGTTTTTTAAGATGTGAAATGGATGGAGCCTCTAAATAGTATTCCAGACCTCTTTTACTTCCGAGTTATTTACAGGGGTTAAGTAAGACTTCAATAAATGCTTTGCCAGTTAGGAACACTGCTACTAGAAGACATTCTGTACTTTTAAAGCACAAACTTTTGATCAATATTTCAGTTAATAAAGAACCCTGATGTTTCCATTGCAACCAAAAGTTTGCCTCTTTATTCAAAACCAAAAGAAATGCTAGCAAAGCAATAAAGGAAAACAGCAGCAAATCAAATAATCAAAAAAGCATCAAAGCATTAAAAAACCAAAACAATTTATTTATGTACAAAAGCAAAAAGAAAGAAAAAATTTGCCCACTCCTGAAAAATTTAAAACTAGAGGGCTAAAGGGTGAGCTGGATCATAGACATGAGAGATCTAACCATGGTCTAACTGGGCTATTTTTGAAACTGAACACATGTCTACTATCCTATAATCATCTCTTACAGCTTGAAGAAGTTGAAGGAGCTCAGGCTGAATGTTAGTCATAGAACTAGCCTTGCTTTAGGTATGATGTCTCAGCTTACACTCAGTCAGATAGTTTCCCAGGACAGAATCAGCAGATTCCTTTCCTTCCCCTAGCTTAGTGACAGTATACTTCATATAAGGCTCTCTCGAAATCTTGATCTTATTCGGGGTACCCTTGAGAGGCAATAATAGATGAGACCAATCCGAAGCAAAATAGCCTTTTAACCTGGTAGACCAATATCTGTTCAGAATAAGCCCATATCCACTAGGTATGTCAGCCACAGTAATGTCAATAAATTGACAAATCTTGTTGTTTGCAGACAAGCGAATGAGGACATTTTTCATTTCACCCACTACTTTGACACCTGAGCTGTCTAGTTACGTTACTTCACAGAATGTGGACTCTGGCTGTCCATTAATATTTTTGTAAATCTCCAGTGGCATAACATTCATAGCTGATCCAGAATCTACTAAACAAATATGCACATTATGATTCAGCATTTCCAGAGTCAAAAGAAAAGGTGGAGTGACAGGTATTTCTTCCCAACCAAGCTCTATGTCTTCGTCTCCTGGATGGTTTTGAGTGGGTATATCCTCTTCAAGTTCTGCAATCTCTTTAGTGATTTTCTTGTTAACACTTACCTGTTCTCCTACAGTTTTGACAGGTTCACTGATTTGTTTGGTCTCCTGATTGACATTAGTTACTTTGGATGTGTTGTCTTCAACATTCACTTTCCCTTGTCTTTTAACCTTCTCCTGAAAATTTTTTATATTGTCTTCAATCGTTAAACCCATGTCCTTCGTGGTTGTAGATGTGCATTCAGATTGAGGAGTATTCCCTTTAGTGTTAAACATCGAAACACAATTCCATGAGAACATAGTATCGTCATCTTGTTTTTCTATGGTATGTTTCTTCATTTCCCCTTTATCACTGTCCTTAATCAGTTTAGGGTCCAACAACTTATTCATCACCAATGTCATTGAATGTAACCATTGAGGAAATTTCTTTTCAGAATGAGGTTGTTGGTGGAAAGTACAGAAATTATCCCCCCCTATTTCTGTATGTTCATTGATGCCAAATGCGGCGGAGGGGCCTACCTTTGGTTGTTGTCCTTTCTTTCTGAATGGTGGGGATTATATATTTTCTGAAGGTTTCTTTCCTTTTCAATATCTATTAATCTTTTGGATAGCTTCTGCATCATTTTCAGCATTCCATGGTAGTCATGTGGTTGATCCTCTTTCGGTTTAGACAACAGTAAAGTTCTTCTCCCGGTAGTCTTCTCTTTAGGTAGGTCAGGGTAATCTTCTACAGTTTCCATTTCAGCTTCTACCCTTCTGCCTCTTCATAAGTCTCTACCAATGTAGGCTTGGCTTTCATTTTAGCGAACATAGCCAACTCAGGTCCTAGGGAAGATGTATAATACTCAATCAAGACCTTGTCTGAGGTTCAGTCAGCTTCAGAAAAATTCTTTAGGTATAATAAAAATATTTGAGTGAACTTACATACCTTTTCATTATTCTCTTTTCTTAACAAGCCAAGACCTTTCATCAAAGAGGCGTGAGTTTTCTGGGTTGTATATTTACTTCTGAAAACCCTTTCAAAAGTGTCCCAATCAGGAATAGAGTTTGCGGGAAAACTGAAATACCAAGATGTTGTTGCCCCTTTTAGGGTGTGGGGAAACAGTCTACAGACCACATCTTCATACTCACCAGCTCTTAGCCCCTCTAATGCTAGATAAAAACTCTGCAAGTGATCATCTACAGCAGTCTTTTCCTCGGTGTCAAACTTAGGCAACAACTTGTCAAAATGCTGAGGTAAGTTATAAAATGGAGGTGTGAGGTTCAAAGGGGTTCTAGCTCTCCAAGATGGTAATGGGTTAGGCTGATTTACATTAAGGCCAGATTTTATTTTCCTCCATCAAATATTGTCACAAACCCAAGACCTCATAATGGCACCCATATTCAACTTAGATGCCAAACAATCCCTAGAAAGGGATTGTGTCATGGTTTCTATGTGTTTTTCATGGTGGTTGTGATCTAGACTATTTAGAGAAGAATGAAATGAATGAAGTAGTATAAAAATGAAAAAACACACAAATATTTTTTAGAGCACACAATAATAAAGTAAAACCCAAATTATATTCATGAATGAAATAGAAAAACATTGTAAATTGCAATCAATACAAACTAGCTCAGATGGTAGTATCTTATCTCTAAAGAGAGATGTGTCAATTATGTTCATTCATAAGAGATAATTAAAAATAGACCAAAAAAATCATTTTTATCATAATCATAGAGGAAAAAACCCTAAACATCCAAAAGCCTAACCCTAGGAGATGAAGCACCAAAAGGATTTGTGGGCCGGAGGTGGCTACCTAAGTTCCCGAGGGAACAAGTTTTGCATACAATATATGTTTAAGGAACACAATGGCTAGTTGGGAATAACTAACTAAGAAGCACCGCATTTTGATTAGGGCTAATGCGTGGAAACACCTATCCCCTCAAATGGACAAAAAAAATTGTTTACGGCCTCAAAATGACCCTGAAAGTTTGGGACCTGAAAAATCATAGAAATTTTCCAAGAAGATGGAGAATATTCATAACTCAATAAAAAAATAGGTGGCCACCAGTATCCACCTATATCAATCCTCCCTCCTTAAGGATAAATGATCCCCATTGCAAAATTTCCTCCATCAGATGGAGAAACTTCTATTGATTTTGAGTCTTAGTGAGCCACATCCCGATACAGTTGGTTGTTCTATTGGTGAGTGCTCTTCATATTAGTGGCCATGATATGGTCGATGGTCACCTACTAGTAGTATTTAGGATTGAGTTTTGAAGTGTCCAACTACCAATTTCTCAGCTACCTATGAGGTGTCCAAGAGGTGAAAAATATGGTTGAATCAACTCCATGATAAATATATGCTGCAAGCCAAGGAAAGGGAGAATATTCAACTCAAAATCATTGTCACCCACATCCTTGATGATGGTGTAAAATCCATACAAAAGTGGTTGGAGTTTCCAATGGGGTACTATGAGGTTCTCTTTCTACAAATGCAACCATAACTTATATCCCACATCGTATTTGTGTGGAAATCAAGGTTGATCGTGGTTTTATTGATACTTATCATTGTATTTTTGCAAAATATCATGACCTTGTTGTTGGATGTGATGGATTCAATATAAAAAATTGGATTCCTAATCAACCTTAGTTTGAGCATGGGAGTAATCATCCTTTCTATAAGACATGAGTAGTGCTACATCAATCGGGGATAATAGTTGTAACCCCAAGCACACCTGAAAGGGGGTAGAACCAAGAGAGACGTGAAGAGATCTATTGTATTTATGTTAAATATAAGGAAGGATCTCATCCCAAGTGCATAGATGCTTAGAATTGTACATTCTTAGGATATGCACAATAATCATGTTGACCACCTATGTTTTTCCATCAATTTGGGGGTGGAAGGAAATGGATTTGGTTAGCTTAGTGTCCATCATTTACCATAGGATGGATGAGAAAGTACTCAAGAATATACTATATTTTTTTGAAATCATTTTCCATGGGAGGCCAAAGTGGTCCCAAACACACTCGAAGAAGCACTTAGCAGTGGCCTCTATTGTGATGTTCTTCTTACAGGGAGTAAAAATTACCATCTTTAAATAATTGGTCAACAACTACAAATATATAGTCATTTCCATGCTTTGTTGATGGAAATCCATACACGTAGTCTAAGGATACAAATTTTGGAGGCCTATCTAGGCTAGGAAATGTAGTGTATGGCCCCTGCTTCTTGACAATAGGTTTGGAAATGGCATAGGTGGTGCACGATATAATGTACTTTCCAACATCTTGTTGAATATTTGGCTAGTATAAGTACTTTTTCAATAATGTCATTGTCCTCTCTACATCGAAGTTCCCTTCCACTCAATTGTAGTGCGCCTCCCATATTAGGATCTTAAATTTTTTTAAAGAAACCTAGAGGTGACTGACATGGCATAAAATTTCATCCAAGAGATGAAATTTTGAGAGTGGTCTTCCTGTGCTAAATGTATAATAGGTAACGAAAAAGTTAGGGGAATTCTTGTAAATTTGGGGCAACCTGGAGTGGCGTGTCCATAAGAGTTGAGCATGGTAGTTAGTGTAGCAATTGAAGGTCGGTGGATGCAATATGTAACTCGATTTGTGCTACCCTTCTTACACTAGATGTTCAGGTGAAATTGTTGCAGGTATGTGGATCACTTCTGATGGAGACCACTATGTAGCTTTCCTTACATTTGCATGAATTATAGGGGCATGTTATCAGTGTGGATGGTTGTCTCATTTCCCATGATGTAATGTTTTCATTAGCGATAGGCATGCACTGTGGAGTACATATCCTTGTCATAAGAGGGATACCAACAAAAAAAATTAGAGAGTGTCTCTCCTAATAAGCCATTGGATGTCCATTATGAGTGAGGAAATAAATAATAGCATAGTCAAAGGCATTTTTCTTAATCTTGAAAGGTTATTGTAGGTCTAGAAAAGTGAGGATTAGAGCTGAGTAGAGGCATTGTTTTATATCCTCAAACGGTTTCTATTGTGACACACCCCAATCGAACTTGGATGTGAATCCACCCTTGGTCACTTGGATCAAGGGACAAGCAATATGAGAGAACCACAACATGAAACTACAGTAAAATTTAGAAATCGCCAAGAAACTATAGAGAAATGTTATTGTCATCGAGGTTGTCCAATCATGAATGGCTTGGATCTTGGTTGGGTCCACATGCACCCTATGCTTATCCATGATGTATACAAGACACTGAATTATCTCCATGTCGAATGAACATTTCTCCAAATTGGTGTATAACGCGTGTTGTCGCAAGGTGCTCAGGAGTTGTTGAATGTGTTACAAATGTTCTACCCAATTTTTTATGATGATGAGGATGTCATCCATAATATACGACCATGAAGGATTTTGTGAGAGACTACAAGATATCATCCATCATCCTCATGAATGTTGTTGGAGCATTAATCAACCTAGAAGGAACGACCAACCACACAAAAAGGACTTATTTAGACTTTAAGGTTGTCTTCCATACATTGTTTTACTCAATCAAGACTTGGTTGTATCATGGCTTCAATTAATATTTATAAACAGCATGGTGCCCTTAATTTGATTAAGAAGATCGTAAATCAAAGGGATTGGATATTGTTTCTTGATAGTGATATTGTTCAAGGATCTATAATCTATGCAAAGTCTCCATGTCCCTTTGTTCTTTTGCACCAACACAATTGGGATCCCACAAGGCGGGGAGCTTAGTCGACTATGTCCCTTTTGGATGAGCTATTGAATTTAACATTTAATTTCCTCATTCTCTAGACGAGAGTAGCGATATATCATTCCATTAGGTAAGGGATCACAATGTATCAAATAAATTGTTTGTTTGACTTGGTAGTGCAGAGGCATTCCTTAGGTGAGGCAATGATATGTTTGTATTCTTCTGAATTATTGTCCACTTTCTTTAGTTGTGTACAGATACATCGTATTGAGGTTGTGGTGGTCGCATAGACCTTCCATCCATATTCTAATCAAACCATGAAGAAAACAAATTTTTCATTCTCGTATATTACCTATGACACCACTTTGTCAAGGTCAATAAAGTTGCAGTAGTCAGAACTACCTCATGTACCCTGTTAAGTTGGCCTCCCAAAGTAACATTGACACTACGTTCCCTAGAATCATAAACAATAGTATGTTTACACATATAGGTATGTCTTAAAATAACATCACAAACCTAAAGTGGGTCAACATCACATAGTACCTCATCTTTGAAGGGACTAATGTCATAGGATAGGCAATATTGTTGACCGATGTGGATGTATCCCCTTGGATCAACTTGATCAATGGTGTATGGTTGGGGGTGAGGAATTTTTGGAAACTTAAATATCTTGATGACCTCAATTGAGATCAATTTCTTATAGATACCATTTACAACAATTAAATGTATTGGATTCCCCTTTCCCCACATCTGTGAGTGGAAGAGGCACACCCCTTCCTATGGCTCTTCTAGATCTTCTGGTTATATATTTGTGGTTGTGGTGGTGGTGTAGGGTTCCACAGTAATGATATTATTTACTTTTCCTTTATCAGAAATATAGTTTGATCTCCATTCCAGATTTGAGGATTTCATGTCATCCAATAGTGATTGTTTTGAGAGACATTTGTCATTATCGTGCCAAGGGATTTATGGAACTCACACCACTTTCGAGAGTCCTTTTTAAACTTTGTGTTACCCTTATGTACTTTTAGTTTGGACTGTTTATCATGAATTTGGTTATCCTTGATATTTACTTTATTTTTTTATTTAGGTCCACCAAGTTTACCATGATTCTATTGTAGTTGATTTTCAAATCCAAAATCCTACTTATTCTTCTACTTTATTATTTTCTCAATTTTGAAATCATATTGATAAGGGGATCCCGGCGAGGATATTTCTAGTAAATCCATCTCGTTTTAGATTTACCTTTATATGCCATTATGGTAGTTTAGTGCATGGTTTTGTTTCTATTCATGTTCACGCCTAAAAAGTGGTTCAAATGTCAATGCAAAGGTAAACGATCTGATCCAATAACCTCGTAAGATTTCCTCATAAAACCATCCTATTTTCCAATCGTTTGGGTTGATCACCACCAATGGATTCAAGCCTTCGTTGGCTTTAGGTTTTCTCTTAGGAAGAGACTTATGCTTTGTATTTTTTTTTAAATATCAGAAATATATATATATATATATATATATATATATATATATATCAATTAAAGGTTTATTTGATTGAAAGATATCAATTAGGAAAACCTACTGAGAGTTTGAATAAAAGAAAGTTACAGTTGAAATTAAGGAATTTAATTAAATCAATGCTTTGTTACGTCGGAGAGTTCTTCAAAAGAAAGCATTGGGACTAATTATATGAACAAATTCATCGTAAATAAGAGACATCAATTCATCGTAACAGGAAAACCTGAAATAATAATTTATCCTTGAAGATATTCTAACATGACAATCATAAATTCAATGGAAGACATATCATAAAAAAGGAAACTTTATTATTATCTTCAAAATCATTGCATGCAAGAATAGTTCATCCCGTCTAAATTATCCAGTTTGCAAGAAATTACATATTGGTTGTAGAACAAGCGAAAAATATCACATGAATCTGGTACAAGAAATTAAACCATTGGTTCTTCAGTACATATCCCCCATCACAAAAAATTCCTCCTCCCAAAATATCCCCTCAACCCTTAAATTTTTTCATCTTAAATACAATTTTGGCTCCCATAAAATTAGGGTGCAACTTCAGTTAACTTATACATCTACTAATACTTGAACTACCCATTTATAGAAACAAAGTTTTTCCCCTTCAAGTGGGCATCTAACATCTCAATGATATCTGAATAGTTTGCATCCTCCAACTGAAGCTAAGCTTTACATAATAGGGACCTTATTTTGTTGAATTGGATTCTAGACCAACTGTCTAGGAATCCTTGTAAACTGATCTAAAGTTGAGCTAGAGTAGTGATGAAAAGTTCAAACGAGGAAACCTCTACTTGAGATAGATTTTGGGTTGTAGAGGTTGATTGTTCTCTTTGATCTTCAATTGCGTCTATATGTAGATTGATTGGATATGAAACAACAAGTTCATCAAATATGGACATGTCAAGCATCTCCATAAGCTCATTTGTCAACATCTAGTGTCTTGCATAGAAATTTTTACCTTTAGTAACAAGTTGTTCTATGCTATAACATACCATTTCCTATGATTTTATCAATATCATGACTCTTTCTAGCTTTGTTGAGTCAAGCCAAGGTAGGTCTTGAGAATCACTTTGGATATGTTTTTTCCGCCACACAACTAATCAAAATCTAAATTTGTTGTCTTTCTCCAACTAACATGATCTGCTAGTAAATCTGAAAGACGTTCAAAGTTGTTATAATATTCCTATATTTGATTAAGCCCTTGAGAAAATGAAATTTTAGTTTTCTTAACTCTTTAATTGCAGGAAATTGCTTCTCCTTCAATAACATGTACAGTGAACCTAAAAAATACAAAGGAAGCTTGATATTCCTTATTCTGTTCTAACTGATCCTTAATATCGTCCAGTTTTATGGCATGTTTGATGACTTCAGCTTCTACAATATCTTTTTTATTAGTCAACTGACCAATCTGTTCCTTTAATCCTTGTATTGAAGTACTATGTTGGGATTTGAGTTGCTAAATATATTGGTTTAGGGTTTCTTGTAAGGTTTCCTTTCCATTTTGAATTTTTAGAGTCGTTTATTTCTCTTCATCAAGTACCTTGTTCAAAATAGAAATTGCATCAAAATTGGCACTTGCAAAATCTCCCATAGTTGTTGCTACCTCAATAGCTCACTTTGTGTATCCTTTGATGATGCTTTCCAGATAATTTTACTAGTGACTGGTCCTTCGAGAACCTGGCCTTCCCTACTCCTTTTGTAACCCTTTTTGAATACTGATTTCTACCTCTTACTAACACCATAATCTCCTAAAACCACTACATACTTTTCTCTAGAGACTGTAGTGTTTTCTTCATTGGAATTTAGCAATTTAAAAGTGTTTATGATAGACAATGATTGTTCATGGTCAGTGGGGACTGTTTGGGAAGGTTCAAGGAGACTGGTTTCTCCTTAAATGCTAACAGTAGATTCATCTATGTGAGTTTGGGCTTTCTGAGAAGGCGTGGCTTCCAAGCTTTACAGAGGAAGGAGAAGGCGTGGCTTCCAAGCTTTATAGAGGAAGGGTGTTATCTTTAATATCTGTAAAAATTCGTTAAGTAGTTTTAGATACTAGTGAAGCTTGTTAGACTATAGGATCTTGTTTGGGGGTATGACTCAAAAAGGTAGTTTGAGTATTGACAGTGGTTTCATCTTTTTCTGATGGTTCATTTTCTTTACCATTTCTTTATCTTTTGAGAACTAAGGATTGAAGTTAGAGATGGTTCTGGGTCTACTGGCGTGGGATCAACCACTTCATCAGGATGTCCCATTTCCATATCAATAAAATCACTAATTCAATCAAACCAGGAACTCATTGTCTATGTTTGTTTTCTCCTTCTATCTTTATAGAGATATTAGGCAAGACTTTGGGAACAAATTCAACGTTATAAACTGATTTGGTATAAGTAGTATTACCTTTTAGGTCCTGGGACCTTTCAATCAGAATGTTCAACTTAGAAAGAGGGGAAGTGGGTTGAGGATCAGTAATTGGTTGCTTTCCTTGTTTCTTCTCTAACTTTTGTTGCTCTTCAATTTTGGGAACACTAGGATAAGTCTCCATAGCTTTACTTGTTTCCTTCATTTCTTCCGTTGTATTCCTTTCATTCTTCTAAAGTAACATGTTTATTTCTTCTAGTACTATGAATTTTAATTGTTTTTGTGCCTCATGAATAAGCATCCTTGGATCTAGATCACTAAACTTGCTTGTGACCTCTTCAAAAATATGAATACCCTGAAACATTAGGTGATATGGTGTTGTCTTATGAATATAGGCATTCTTTAAATGTGCTTGAGTGGATAACCCAAGGATGAACCCTTTGGGGTCATGCATCCTTTTTCAGTTAATCCTAGTTTCAAATTTACTATTTCCTTGGCAATGGTATTGCCATGTCCTACATTATGTATTGCCAAATGTCCAATGTATAAGGGAAATTTGGGCCATTCCCATATTTTGTTTCCACAAATTTGGTTGTGAACATTATACAATACTATTTGGAAAGCTATCTCTGCCAAAGCCATCCTATCTGGAACAATCATGGGAAACAAGTGAACAATTTTGCATCCCCATATCCTGACGTATGTTAATAATTTTGTGAAATACGAATCCCCCATGATAGAAACTAGGGATAGGGTATTCTCGAATAATCGAGGTGCGTTATTCTTAAATATGGAAAAAATATACAACTTCAAAGAAATTATTGCATATATCATAAATGTGGGGTATGTAGTTGTCCTCCTATAGAATTGAACAATAAATATGAATGGGTGGCTCCTCCTTTGTCCATATCCAGTTCATAGTAGGATAAGAAAATGAAGCACGTATTACATCCATCTCATAGGTTTCTTGGTTGTTGGGGTTTTCTGTACTTGGAGGATAGCATCCTTGAATGTAATTGAAAATATTTGAGCACAGCTGAAAATATTACACGTAGTAGCAATGTAGTAAGATAATGGTTCCCATTCCAATTTTAAAAATTTATAGCTTTTAACTTCATAGAATCTACATAGCATTGTTTCCAATAACTTGTAGTGTTCTCTTAACAAGAAAATAGGATATTGTTAGTGTGGTCTAATAATGAATGTACCAGGGTCAAGCATTTCAATAATACTTTTGGTTCAATCTTGTTTCTGAAAGCTCATATAATTTCTTGTGTGAGAATTTGCTCTACGGTATTCAAAGCATATATATATAGGCGAATGTGTCTCGATTGATATTAGAGAACATTTATTGGATGGAATCTTCTGACTTCTCTCCATTATTCCATTATGCTTCCTCATCATTTTGTGAGCTTATTGCATGAGCTACTAACTTACATAATCCTTTCCGACAAAAAAATTTAGCAGGATGAATTTCCATAACATATTCTTGTAATGTGGTGACCCAATGATCCTGATTCTCTCCCAAGTCTTTTTGAATTAAGATATTCCTTACCGTTGAGTAAGGAACAACAACCTTAGTTCAATACTTTAGGAGGTAATATCTGAAATGCTTGATAACTTTGTAAATAGCATAAGGTTGCTTGTCAACTTCTGGGTAATTTAGATCAACTTCTTTTAAAGTATAACTCATAAAGGAAATTGGAATTTAATTACCTTCATAATTTTGTTGTGTTGGTACTCCAGCATAAGAGATGCCATAAGAAAATGTATACAAATTAAAATATTTTGAAAAATATGGGGACATAAGGGTCGGGGTTTCAGGAATATCTTTCCTAATTCTACAAAAATCATGTTCTTTCCCTTTGTTCCACTTAAACATTTCATCCTTTTTTATCATAAAGTTTTAATAATTTGTGCAAAACTAAGGACAAACCTCCTTACGAAAATTATTTTTCCTAAGAATGACTGCATAGACTTTTTTGAGCTAGCAAAATTTATCTGATATGTGACTTGCGTTCTTTCGGGATCTATCATAATACCATCTTTGGAAACTATGAACCCTAACAACTTACCCTTAGTCACAGCAGAGATAGACTTTTTAGGGTCAATTGAAATTCCATATTTCCTACATCTTTCCAATACATGCCTTAATTCTGACAAACGGTCTTGTATTTTTTTAGAAAAAATGATTACATCGTCAATATAAACTACCACATAGTTTTGAATCAAACCTGTAAATGCAATGTCCATATCTCTTTGAAAAGTAGCACCTACAATTATTAATCAAAAAGGAATCTTTCTATATGCAAATTTCCCCCGTGGTGTCTTGAAAGAAGTCTTAGGTTGATCATTATGTGAAACTAGAACTTGATTGTAACCAGAAAAACCATCCAATACTGAAAACATTTCAGATCCAGAAACATTTCTTTTGTACTGGGACTATCTCCATTTTTCTTTTCTATTGGGACTAGATTGTATATCCATTGAGTATGTCTGAATGGAAAGGTTATTCTAGCTGATAAAAGTTTATCCAACACTTTCTTAACAGATGGTTCAAGGATAGGATGTATATTCCTAAGTTTTTGTTGATAAGGTTAAACATGTCTTCATTGGTATATTATGTTGCATGATGTTAGTATCAAATGTTTTCAAATCATCATATGTCCATGCAAGCACATATTTGTACTCCTTAAAAAATTTAATGAAATAATGTCTTTCTTTAGGTGTGCATTCAGTTCCTAAATTGATATTATGGGACTTATGTTCAGTTCCCAAGTTCATACAAGAACTATTTGTATTGCAATTTGTCACCTTTTTAAACTTATCCTGTCGATCATAAATTTATCAATCCTAACCATTGATCTTGTCATTAACACATTAGGTATAGGTGAGTCGTGAATGTTTTGATTTTTTGTTAATGTTTGATCATGGTTGTTTTCATCAATAGCTATATTTTTGAAAGTGTCATTTGCAGTGAGGAAATTGAAAATTTCTTGATCATCATCGAACACTTTCTAGTTTGTTACATTGTCAGGTATGGAAGGTTTGTATATTAGTTCTACCGAATATGCATCTGGTGCAAACCCTTCAGCAGGCATCAATTCAGAAGCAACATTAGTTAGTAAATCTTCATCAAAATTTTGTGACATAGGGACAGAATTTATGTTAAAAGCTTCAAAATGATTAATCAAATCCGTTGACTCCCTCTGGTAACTTTTTAGAAGTGAAAAGACACAGTGAATTTTGTTTCTTATTTTTCTAACCATGATTTCTAAATTGCCAAAATATTTTATAACTTTAACCTTTTAAATCAATTGTTTTTCTATGACCTTGAATTAGCGCTTCATATTCTGCTACATATTTTATGCATTCAAATTCCAGATGACAACCTATCATACTATTTATTTCCTTTTGGGTCAATCAAGACACATCCATCTCCAACCCCATGTTTATATTTAGAACCATCAAAAAATAGAGTCCAGCATGTTTTATCCAATCTAAAATTAGTGTTGGCATTATACATTATGTAGCATGGACTGAGAAGACTCAATCCAAGAAAATTTTAACACATCTGATTGAGCTTCAGATTGAGAAAAAGGAGATCTATCGACAGGAAAATATCCAAAAAATGTATCCATGGAATGGTTTCCCATATTAGTATCATTGTTATTACAGGTTCACCTGGGTTATCAATATCGGTAACAATTTGTTTAATATATCGTTCCCTCTCGACTATGTTAAACTTACCTTGATATGGAATCCATAAGTGTGACCAGTATGTTCTGAAGTAACCTTTAAGCTTTTTAGACCAATCACGACTCAGCCACATTCCATAAGCTTCAGGGACATCATTCACAACAATATCAATAGTTTGATGTATCCTAGGATCTAAAGAGAGTCTAATCAAGACAATTTTTAGTTCTCGTACAAAATTTACTCTAGATCTATCTAACTGCACTATTTGTGTTGGTGATTGTTGTATTCATGCATTGATATTTTGGAAGATAGATAAAGGCATTACATTAGAATATTCTCCAGAATCTATCGTGTAGTTGTGAACATTTCTATTGAATATCTCGAAGGATAACAAGAATGTTGGTGTCTTCACATTTTTACTTGTGGTGGGTATAATAGGATATGGTTGAGATTTCTCTTCTGGAACATGGATTTCTACTATATTGTTCTCAACAATTTTCTATTTTGTAGAATCCAAATTGTTTTCAAGTTTATCCTTAATCTAGGGGATTTTCAATCATTCAAATATGGAGATGTTAGCTTTACATTTCTTGAATGGAAAAAGAAGGCGGGTTTTTAGAAGTAGAAGGAACAACCTGAGCTTAATGTGATTTACTTCTAGTGTTGTAATGGTTTTGGACCACATAAACTATTTCAGGGTCATCTTCTTCATCATAAATAGGAAGTTCGAAAGAGTGTTAGGGTCAGAAACAATGGTTTCCTATTCTTCATAATTGTTCATTTGATTAGAAAGAGGTTGTGGTCTTGATAGTAAATCTTTTAGCACAGAAACTGCATCATCTGTGTCCATTTCTTATGAAGGAGGTATCTGTTGATTATGAGGTTGTTGATATGGTCGTTTGTTCTGGGAAAACCTAAAATATCCTTCTCTATTGTATGGCCCTTACTTAGCATTCTTTTTTAAATATACTACTGCATTTGATATTTTATATCGGACCTTTAAATATTTACAAAATCGAAAGCACTTTGTTCTTTTTGTGTAGGGTTATTTTTAACAGTTGAATCTGCATTTTTTTGAGAAGTGCTTGGTTGATCATTGTTAACATCTAGATTATATTTAAGGCTTAGCATATATTTATCTATAGGGATAGCTTCATAAAAAGCTTGTTGTAAATTTGGTTTATCTAATCTCTTAACCCACATGGCCAAAGGAGTTGGGAGATCCTTCACATAATAAGCCACAAGGATATTTTCGGTAGGCATTGATTCAATAGAGATTTTGATTTTTAGGGTTAGGAATATCTTATTTAAATCCTTTATTATTTATTTGTTTTTCATTTTCATTTTGGATAGTTCCATGACAAGGTATTCTATTTTTTTATCATCTCCAAATTTCTCCAAGAATAACTTATCAAACTAATCCCAAGAATTTATTGTTCGATGTTGAAGAGGAAAATACCAAGTTGAAGCCTTGCCTTCAAAAGTGTATGGAAATAATCTCCAAACCACATTCTCATTCATGACATTACGCAGGTGGATTGCTAGTATGAATTTATTAATATGATCTTCAACAGCCTGACTATCCTCAGGATCAAATCTGGGCAAAAAAAGTTCAAAATTTTTGGGTAATGGGTGTTGTACACCAGGAACAAATACTATGTCTTGATCAAGCCAGGGCATAGTCTGATTCTTATTCATGTGACACGGACTTATTTCCTTTTCTGACTCTTCAGATGAATTGGAAGTATGATGATAGGAATCATTGTTCCCATGAGAATGTCTGCGAGGAGTAATAGGTGGGGAACCAGGTGGTTAAAGTGGCTATTTTGATCCTCCTAATATCGCATTATGTCTAGAAAGAGAGAAATGGGGATCTGCAGTGATACTAAAAACAGATTGATATTTCAAAATCTCGTGCAAGGATTGAGCTAGGGATTTGGAATGAATGAAATCTTGTAATTAAGGGTTGATTGCAAAACTTGCAGCGTTTCTTTTAGTACCAGTCACAGAAGCCCTAAAGCATCAGTTAAGTCGTTCGAGAAAATTTTGTGTATCGATAGATCTTTCAAAAGTATGCAGGACGTGATCAGGTAGTGGGCACAGTGTTGAATTTTCCAATGGGGAGTGAAAAAAATGGGAACACCCTGAGGATTTCTAGATTGAAAGGGAAAGGTTGAAATGGTTTTGTATTGGGAAATTTGAGTAGTGGTATATGCGACTGATGGATTTACACAGCTGCGAGTGGAAAATGGGGATTGAGGAGGATACTTTATCGAATGCCTTGGATCCATTAGTTATCCTCCATCCCTCCTTCCGGCGCTATTTGTTGAGGCCTAAAAAGTAGTTCAAATGTCAATGCAAAGGTAAATGATCTTATAAAAGAACTTTAGAGGATTTCCTCATAAAACCTTCCTGTTTCCCAATCGTTTGGTTTGATTTCCACCAACCAATTTAATACTCCTTTGCATTTAGGTTTTCTCTTAGGAAGATACTTATGGTTTGTAGTTTTTTTAATATCAGAAAATGTGTGTGTGTGTGTGT
>LPNX011103550.1:374386-443429 GCA_001517045.1 Pseudotsuga menziesii
TAAAGGTATATTTGATTGAAATATCTCAATTAGGGAAACCTACTAAGAGTTTGAATAAAAGAAATTTACAGCTGAAATTAAGGAAGTTAATTAAATTAATGCTTTGTTACGTTAGAGAGTTCTTCAAAAGAAAACATTAGGACTAATTCTATAGATTGGTTGGATCGGAAAAAACAAGTTCATAAAATACCGCCATGTTGAGCATCTCCATAAGCTCATTTGCCAACATCCAATGTCTTGCACAAAGTTTTTGACATTTAGTAACAAGTTGTTCTACACTATCACATACCATTTCCCATGATTTTATCAATATCCTAACTCTTTCTAGATTTATTGATTCAAGCCAAGGTAGGTATTGAGGAGTACTTTGGATGTGTTTTTTTCACTCACACAACTGATTAAAAGCTAAATTTGTTTTCTTTCTTTGGCTAACATGATTTTCTAGTAAATTTGAAAGATGTTTAAAGTTGTTATAATCTTCCTATATTTGATTAAGCCCTTGAAAAAATGAAATATGAGTTTTCTTATTACTTTCATTGCAGGCAATTTATTCTCCTTTAAGCTCTTGTATAGTTAGCCTAAAAAATATAGAGGAGGCTCAATATTCCTTATTCTCTTCTAACTGAGTCTTAAGATCTGCCTCTTATATGGTCTATTTGATGACTTAGTAATTGGTTGCTTTCCATGTATCTTCTCTAATTTTTGTTGTTCTTCACTTTTGGGAACACTAGGAGATATCTCCATATATTTACTTGTTTCCTTCATTTCTTCCCAGATAACTTATTTATGTCTTCTAGTACTCTGAATTTTAACTAATTTTGTTCCTCATGAATAAGCATCCTTTGAGCTGGATCACTGACCTGGCTTGTGACCTATTCAAAACTATGAATACCTTGAAACATTAGGTCATATGGCTCTATCTCATGAATATAGGTATTATTTAAATGTTCTTGAATGAATAACCCAAGGATGAACCATTTGGGGTCATGCATCCTTGTTTCAGCTAATCCTAATTTCAAATTGATTATTTCCCTAGCAATGGTATTTCCATGTCATGCATTATGTATTTCCAAATGTCTGATGTGTAAGGGAAATTTGTGTTGTGACCCTCCTAAATTTGCATAAATTTGTCTATGAACACCATCCACTACTGTTTGGAAAGCTATCTTTGTCAAATCCATCCTATTTGGAACAATCCTGGGAAACAAGTGAACAATTTTGCTTCGTTAAAGTATGTGAATAATTTTATGAAATACCAATCCCTCTGGTTGCAACTAGGGATAGGGTATTCACGGATAACCGAGGTGCATTCTTATTAAATATGGCAAAGTATACAACTATCATAAATGAGAGGTATGTAGTTGTCCTCCCATAGAACTGAACAATAAATATGAACGAGTGGCTTCTCCTTTGTCCAATTCCAATTCATAGCAGGATAAGCAAGCGCATATTACATCCATCACATATGCTGACAAAACAAATGTTGGTTTCTTGGTTGTTGGGGTTTTTTGTAATTTGAGGATAGCATCCTTGAATGTAATTGAAAATATTTGAGCCCATTTGAAATACCTGTAGTCGCAATGTAGTAAGCTAATGGTGCCCATTCCAGTTTAAAAAATTGATAGATTTCAGCTCCGTAGAATTTGCATAACATTACCACCAATAGCTTGTAGGGTTATATTAACAAGACAATAAGATATTGTTGGTTTGGTCTAATAATGAATGTACTAGGGTCAACCATCCATAATTTCGATCATATTTTCAATTCAATCTTATTTCTGAAATCTTGTGTAAGTAATTGATTTGTGGCCTTCAAACCATATATCTTGGTGTATGTGTCCAACTTGATGTTAGAAACACTGATTGGTTGGAATCTCTGAAGGTGATGGTAGGGATATCAATGAAATCTATCACCCATTTCACCAAGTCTGCATATGGGAGTATTGTTGGGCGTGTGGGGATCATATGAAACTTTGATTTGCTGATTTTTTCATAAATCTCGGTGTCTTCTTTGAATTCAAAGAATTCATCCCTCTCGAAAATAGCATATATCTTGGCCCAATCCATACATAAGATATCATATACCTTTGCATCAGTATTAAAAAAAGAATATGAAATTAGGGTCAGTATTCCAATCTTCAATTGATGCTTTATCCTCGGTTCTCTTAGCCATCTTACTCTCCATATTACTGCAAGGTATAGGCAAAATATTATTATACATGGAAATTCTTTTACAGAGATCAATGAATATTTAAAAAAAAAAAAAATACCTGTAAGCTGAGAAAACGAAGCTTTGAAATCTTAAACCAATCTGAATTCACAAGGTGAATGCTTCGCATAGTAGGGAGGGCGGATTTCAAACTTTGAATAAGTTCAATGAACAAATTAGATCTTAATCGATCCGTTAAAGTGTCAAATTTCACAGGTTTAAATCATAAATTGATTTTAATGCAAGTCCATACGAAATCATAACAAATTTGAAATTGCAACACATTATTTTTTGAGAATGAGACCCCCAAAATTGGGAGTCGAAAGTCAGAAAAAATATAAGAAGAATTTAAGTGAAATTTTGAATTCCACCTTCCTAAAATTCAAAAAAATAATCGTTTAGATTCGGAGAGTGTAGGCGCAATCTTAAAAAAAAAAATCCTCCAACATCGACTTCCGAAGAGTCGGAGTGGGAGAGTCAGGTTGTAAAAAGTGACCATCGTTTCATAATACTGACTTCCGCCTTTCGAAGCAAAATTGCTAAAGTGAGGCGCCTGGAGTCGAAAAAAAAATTATGAATGAAATTTAAAACATCCCGACTTCTGACTGCCGACTTTCTTTGATTTTATAGGACCTTTTATTAATCTTAGTTTTGTAATTTGACAACTGTCTAACTTGGGTATTTTTCTCTTGCATCCTTTATTAAGTAAACATATTCTAAATCAACTAACACAAACAAAATTTTTAAAGAAAAGTTGGAGTTAAATTTAGTGCAAAAATATTTGAAGATCCTTAAATTTCTCGGTGTTAAAAACAAAGAAAAAAAACTTGATATAAACCATCTCAATAATTAGATGTTCCCATTCCATTCACTATAAAACTAAATTTTACAACTATTTAATTAAGAAAAAAATAAACAAAAATATTTTTATTTTTATTTTTTAAAATCAAAACTAAATAAAATGTGTAATTTTACAAGTAACAACCATTAATCTGCAATGAAATTGAATTTAAAAAATTCCATAAAATTGTGTTTTTATTAAGTACAAAAGTATACATTTCGATGTTTTACCTAACTAATTATGAAAATGTTGTTGTGTCACAACTTTCAACTATTAATTAATTACATTGATAGGTGTTCGAATAACACTTATCGATGTTAATTTCTCCAATTTTAGGGATGGAGGTCGATCTCCAAAATTCTGAAAATCTAAGAATATTCGTGGTAGTCATCATTATTTAAGGAGCCTAAAAAATCCAATCAATTGTTAATGTAGGGATTAATTGTGAAGTACTATTCTTTAACGGTTTCTGGATGAGCCTTAATCGTATACCATAACTGACTTGCACCCATTTCACTCTATACCGATATTTTTTATAATGGTATGAGCTCCCTTTTTCTCTTGTATATAAACCTATTCCATTGAACAAAGAAACGTGAGGTCCCTTGCAACTAGACATTGGAATTTTATGTCTATAGCCTTCATATACACAACAAAATAAAGGTATATGATAGCATTCAAAGAGTGTTTTAGTTTCAAAGGAAAATTGAAAGGTGTGGCATCATCCA
The DNA here is from genome assembly GCA_001517045.1 of Pseudotsuga menziesii. Taxonomy (NCBI): domain Eukaryota; kingdom Viridiplantae; phylum Streptophyta; class Pinopsida; order Pinales; family Pinaceae; genus Pseudotsuga; species Pseudotsuga menziesii. Next base: position 378,165 of record LPNX011103550.1, read on the forward strand.
CAAATACGGCCTCCCATTTCATTTCATTTAGATATTTCTATAAATTGACTTAGCTTAGACAGGTTGAAACTAGAAAGAAAAACATAGAGAAGAGGAGTCTTGTAGCAAGTGGAGGAAGATCCCCTGATCTTTATCAAGGTACACATTCTATTGGCAATGAATGCCTCCTCATTTGATTATTCTCACAAGCGATAGACATTGGAATTTTATGTCTATATCCTTCATATCCACAAAAAAATAAAGGTGCATGATAGCATTCAAAGAGTGTTTTAGTTTCAAAGAAAAATTGAAAGGTGTGGCATCATCCACAAATACGGCCTACCATTTCATTTCATTTAAATATTTCTATAAATTGACTTAGCTTAGACAGGTTGCAACTAGAAAGCAAAACATAGAGAAGAGGAGTCTTGTAGCAAGTGGAGGAAGATGCCCTGATCTCTATTAGAGTACACATTCTATTGGCAATGAATGCCACCTCATTTGACTATTCTCACAATCATATTTGAAATTGCAATGGAAAAATCAGTCAACAGTTGTCATATTGGAGAATTGACAAATAGAGAAATCCATTGATTACTGGACCTGCTAGAGAATTCAACAAACAAAGACCCTCATCTTTTAAGAGAGTTTCAGGTAGAGTGCATGGAAGATCAACAACATTTTTTTGTCGATTCTTTTTCTTCGTTTTTCTAGTTCATTAGAATTAATGTGATGAATAAAACTAAACATGAATGACCTTCCAATTTTTGCAAAAAATAAATTCGGTAGTTGAAGAAGAGCGCAATATTTTTTTCCTTTTGTGTTTACATATTTTTTTTTCAAGGGAAAAAGAGTAATTTTATTAATATTTTTTAACAAAATTACATTCTGCAGAAGACCCTGTTGCAAATCCTTTCCTTTACTGATTTTTCAGATCATACATAGAATTTTTATCCTATATATTTTTTCCCAAAAAAGACATAGAGCCTTGTATGAAGTTCTATATGGAGAAAAAAATTGTGAGTTGTCCATAAATATCATGTAATCTAATCTGTCATATTGTTCCCTTTAAAGAAAAACATAGAGCCTTGTATGAAGTTCTATACTGTGAATGTTGAATAGAAGTCTGAAATAAAGAGTTTTCCAAAAAGCTCGTGTCATCAAAAATTGTCATAAGATGTTTGTCCCAATCTATTCAAGTTGTTGGATCCAAACCATCTATAAATGTTCCATGGCAGTATTCAAAGAAAGTTTCTACCTGTTGTTATGTTATCAACCATTGTCCAAGCAGAGTGTTCACGCCCTTTTTTGATACTTGACATGCTTCCTCATTCCTCTCCCTTTAAACATGGTGACAATTGTAGGCATAAAAACCTACCAAATGTCGCATAATTTCCTCTAACACAACTTGAAGAAAAACATTTTGACACTTTTGAACTTTATTTATCCAATTGATGACATTCAAAGAATCCACGAAAATCTGTAAAGTTTTAAAAAAATTCTCAATGGTGAAGCAGAGAAGAATCCTAAGGGATCAAAGTTCTACAAAATTGTTCGTTCTGCTTCTAAGACCCATTTGTAAATGAAAGTATTGTGAGTCTTAAAAGTAAAGAACAAACCCACCACCACCAATATTGTTTTGAGTTGCACCATCAAAAAATGCCCAAGGTTTGTTTTTATCAATTTGTTCAACAATGATTGTTCTGACCTCAGGTGTGTCCTGTTGGGGGTAATATGAGAGAACGTCGAGGTTGTTATTTGTTGTAACCTTAGGTATAGTGAGTAAATCCTTGAAAATCAATTTGTTTCAGGAAATCCAAATGCGGCAAGAAATAAGAATGGGGAGTGCATGGTATTTTTTGTTTCAATCGATGATAGCCACATTTTCTAGGATTCCTCCACAGAGACCCTGTTCCAATCAATGGTAGAATTTAATCTTCTCCTGATTTCCGCCCAGGTGTGAGTGTCATGGGGACAAGAAATGAAGAGATGTGTATTTTTTCGTTTTCTTGTTTGAAAAGAACACACCATCCTTTCCCTTCAACATTTAGTTTTTTCATCCTCTCCTAGATAGTAACTTTGTTTGGCAGTATGCACCACATATATAGTTTTGGTTTATGTGGGTATTTGGCCTTCCAAATACTTTTCCACACCACTTTGTTTCACCCGAATGGGAAATAGTTTCCAGTTGTTGATATCCAAGTTTTGGCGAGTATTGTCCATTCACAACCAACATCTAGATGAGATCATCAGGAGAGTTTGTAATCCAAACATTTGTATTTCTAAGCATTATAAGAAAATCATTCCAATCAGCTATCTGTCCATCTGGGATCCCCATCATTTCTGTGATTTTCCATCCCTGCATCCAAAGAGTGGACGAATATGGATCCACAACTTGTATTAGATGGAATACACCCCGAAGATGCAGAGAGTGTAAAATTTGTGGTGGAAGAATATGACTGTTATTGCATCCAGGCCAAGGATCGGTTCCAATTCGAATTTGATATCCATTCCCAATTTTCCATGCAAATCCTTCCTCAATAAGGGGAATAGAGGATATAACAACTTTCCAAATAATTGAAATCCCCTGCCTTCCTTATTTGTGCTTTTGAACCAGTCCAAGATTGAGTCTGGAGCAATGTATTTGTTCTAAACCACTTATGTTTAGAGGTTGTGGGAGGTAAGGAGTCTCCATCTGGATTTTTTCGCTAGATCCTTTACAAAGAGGCGTAATTTTTTTAGACCCAAACCTCCTAAATATCTCAGTTAAGAAAGCATTTCCCAATTAATTTAGAGGTTACTGAATTTTTAAATATCTCTGACTAGAGGAATTTGAAGCAAATTTTCCTTGCTTTGTCAAGTATGTCTTTTGGAATCCATTCCAGTGACATACAATACACAGGTATGGCTTCTAGCATGTATTTTATGAGAATCAATCTTCCAGCTCAGGAGAGCCACCCATGCCACCATACATTGATCATGTTTTCTAGATTTGCAAGAATCCATTTCTAGTCCTCCCTTTTATAGTGGTTTGGTTTAAGCATGAAACCTAAATATTTAAGTCCATTATCTAAAAAATTAAATCCAAATGGGAAAAGGGAATAATACATTTGAATTTCATCCTCATCCATGTTGATGTTGGTAAGGGTTAACTTTTGGGCACTGACCACCATCCCATTTGCTTTCCCAAAGAGCTTTAGAGTTTCTGCTAATTTCTCTGCCTCCCACACTGTTCCATTGCAAAAAAATGAGGATGTCATCCAAAATAGAAGGTGTGTGATTTTTAGAGTGTTTAAGATGGATATGCATGTAAAATATTCATCTCATTTTGTGTCCAGAATAGCCCTACTGAGACCTTCAACAACCAACAAAAAAAGGAGAGGCGAGAGAGGACAACCTTACCTTAATCCCATTTCTGTTGCAAGAAAAGGGGAAGTTGAACCATTGACTAAGACCGCAAAAGAGGTCGTTGTGATGCATCAAATCACCCATTTAACGAAATCATAATCAAAACCAAGGTGGGTCATAAGTAGTCTTAGTTAAATCCAACTGACTCGATTGAAATCCTTTGAGAGATCAATCTTGATTACTGCTCATTTTAGCTTCCTAGTTTTTATGGAGTGTATTCCCTCCTTTGCTACTCTAATGACCTCGTGAATCTGTCTTCCTTCTAGAAATCCAAATTGTTCATATGAAATGATTTTTTCCAGAACCCTTTTCATTCTTCTAACAATGATTTTTGCAACCACCTTGTAAGTGATGTTGCAAAGTGAGATCAGTCTGAAATCTTCCGGATTATTGGGATGGTCATATTTTGGGATAAGGGCTATGCAAATCGAGTTTAGAGAGGGGTGCATTACTCCCTTTGCTCTTTATTCTTCAATTAATTTTAGCATATCAGGACCAATGGTTTCATAGAGGGCTAGGAAAAATTCTAGCGTCAAACCATCTGGTCTTGGGCTTTTATCCTTCTGAAAATTGTGCAAAGTTTCCGTGAGCTCTTCTTTTGATACTTCCTCCATTAGTTCCTCGTTATTCTCTTCAATAATTTTCCCAGGAAAAAATTGTGAGAGAAAAATAACCCCAGCAATAGTGTCCATGTTTTCTACATTGAAGAGAGACTTGAAGTGTGTGGTACTGAGTTTTTCCAATCCTTTGAAGGAGGTTACGTCCTCATTATTTCATTTTCCAGGCCCCAGATTGTGTTTTGAATTTTCCTTCCTTCTACAAATACCTAGAAGAAATTCGTGTCTTCATCACCGTTTTCTAGCCAAATTGCTCTACTTTTCAGTAGCCAAATTTCCTCTTTTTCTTTCAACAATTTTCTTCTTCTTGATTCTAGTCATCCTAAATTTTCTTTTTCTTTTTCTGTAAGGTATCCCCCATCAATTGAGTCCTAAATATGTTGAATTTCTAGTTCAACTTGTTTGATTTCTTGTTCATCTCTGACCTTTTTCCTGTCTTCCCATTTTTGTACTTACTTTTTGACCTGAGAAAGATTCTGAGAAAAATGCAAGGCTTTGAATCCCTCATTTGTCAAGTTGTAAGGTCTCTAGTTTTCATTAATGATTTGCAGTATCTCCTCCTCTTTGATCCAAGTAGCATAAAATTTGAAATAGTTGGCAGGTTTACAACCATATCCCAGCATTTCCATGCATATTTGTAAGTGGTCTGATTCCCCCACCCTGCCCATTTCCTAATTCTAATATTCTGCTCTAAAAGGTTCTCCGCTATTAGAAAAGGATCCAATATTTTTGCTATTATACTCTCCCCCACTCTCTTCTTTGTCCAGGAGGGTTTTATCTTAGTCGGGGAAACATCGATAAGTCGACCTTCACATAGATTTTGTTCAAATAAATCAGCTAATGGGTTCACTCTAGCTCTGGGTCCCCAAATTTCATTTGTCCCTAAGGTGAAATTTAAGTCCCCTCCCAGAATAACATTTTCAAACTTGATGAAGGAATTTTGTGAGAGTGAGTTCCAGAATGGGGTTCAATCCTTGTAAGGCCCGTAGATATTTTAGATGACAAAGGAATTACTTAAGAAGGCTTCCATCCCGAGGCCCAAATTAAAACCCTAATAATTCCTTGTTCTTACACTCCTTGTATTCCATCCAATATCTATGCCCCTCGAATGCCCCCTCGCATCTTGATTTATAAAATACATGTTCTTGAAAGTGGAATTCAAAAAAATTTTCACTGTTTTTTCAGTACCTAGGGTTTATTGTAGCATCAAAATATCCGACTGATGGAAATGAATCAGCCACTTTAGCGCAAGTTTTTTGGAGTAACTTGCCAAACCCCTGTAGTTTAGGGATAAAAACTTCAGTGGGTAACCCCTGTCAGGGATTTCGATGTTCCAAGTGCCCCTAAGATAGACTTTTTTTTTCCATCTGCAAAATCTTTCATCGCACGATGTTGTGATGTGGAGAGGTGTGAGGGTATCCCCCTATCTTTACATTTTTCATCAGCCTAAGGGTTTTTCCCCAACCCTAGAATCTAGTTTTGGGTTTCCAATTGATCCAAGATGTCTCAAGATCTTAGGTGAAAATGAATAGACCGGTTTGCAGTGTTGGAGGAGGAATCCCATTCTGAAGAAAGTACATAGGGCAACAGGGGAGGGTTTTTAAAATTTGGAGAGTGAGATGAGGTGAGAACGTGTGAGGGTCCTGAGTGTTAGGGAGGGTTTGATCAGGGGGTTCCAAGGATGGAATGTGACGCCCATATGCATTTTTTTTCCTAAATAAATTGAACTTAAAGAAAGCTCCAAAGAAGAAATACAATTTAGAATTTCTTCTTTCTTACCTGTAAGTTCCATTGTTTCTACTCCAATGGGTTGTTGAGCTTGTTCCTCCACAATGTGTGTTGTTGTGTGTGCTAGGATTTTCATGGGATGGCAGTGTTCTTGAGTGTTTTCCCCTTCCAAATCATTATGAACAGCCCCAACCTGTGTTTTCATTTTTTTTTCCTCTCAGGTTTCTTTCTCCAGACGACCAACTTTTGGATATCCTCCCTCTATGCTCAAACCTCCCCTCATTATCAATCTATTCCTTGGCCACTCTGAAACATGACTGAATTGTTGGTTACAATTCCTAGCCATGTGTGTATATTTATGACAGCTATGGCAACGAAAAGGAACACCTTCATAATCCAACTTCTAACGGTGTTTCGCTTGACCCCAAATTAAGTTTAATTCTTCTGTAATTCTAGTATGAAAATTCAGAGAGACCAAAATTCTGACAACTATCATCCTCCTAGTACGCGTGAAGGTCATATCCACATCAATAAAAACCCCAAGGGAATTTCCCAAGTCTCTCAAGGACTCCCAATTCCAAAATTCCCAAGGTAGACCTGGTAAATGCACCCAAACATGAATTTCATCCATCCTTTCATACTCTGCATCAAACATAGGTGTCCAGCTTTCGAAAAGTGCGAGAGTGTATGGATGAAACTCCAATGGGACTGAAATATCCAAGTCACATCCTCCTTGTTTTTTAATTTGAATACAAACCAACCTCGGGCTAGAACCATTATTTCCGGCATATAATGTAGTTTCCCTGGCGGCGAGCAATACTTGTTCTGCTATGGAGCATTTAATGCGACGGCGGTCGCACTGTCCGCCGTCGGATCGCTCTTTGGAACGGATCCGATCGCTCTTTGGAACGGATCCGACGGCAGACAATGCGACCGCCGTCGCATTAAATGCTCCATAGCATAACAAGTATTGTTCGCCTTCCCTGACTAGTTCTCTTGTACCCATTTTTCTAGGGCTTCGAGGTTTGGGTACTTCCCTCTAGCTCTTCCAACCAATGTCGTCTCCACTATTTCCATTTATTGTGCTACTGAAATATTTATCCCACGGACCAAATTTAGGGGAGCCTCATCATTTTTTAAGCATTTTTTCGTCTTCTTTGACTGGATTCATCCTGGGATTCGTGACTGCTTTTGGAGCCATGTCTGGTTCCAGTTGTCGCCTTTTCTTAATCAATGTCTACGGGATTTCCTTACTCATATGAGGGTTTTAAAATAGAAGCTATAAAATATTCTGGGTTTTGTACTGTAAGATCTTCCACGAGATCCCTGGGTAGAGAGAGATCATCCCATCCCGTTGATAGTAGCCATCCTGCCTCTAGAAGGTCAGGACCAAAAAATGAATCAGGTTATGTCCAAAGCATATTTGTTCGAAGTGTCAACTGATCTGTGTGAACAATCATTAAATAGACTGAGTGTGGACTGAGTGAGTAAACCCTAAGCGCTGTATGTATTTACAACACAGGAAGAGATCTAAGCGCTGTATGTATATGCCAAATGAAACTAGGTTGGAATTGTATCAGAGAGAGTATTTTGGTGTCAGAGAGAGTATTTTTTCAAAGACAATTTGATCTAAAAACTTGTTAATACCGTTTCATATTTTATGGATAGTAAAGATGATAAACTGTTCATCATTTTAACAAAAAAATTGATCCCAAAAAAATTCAAGATTCAAACTGGTAACCTTCCTAAAAACAGAAAAAATGTAAAATACACACATCTTAACCATTGAACAAAAAAAATATACACAAATCTTACCAATTAAAAGGCTAACCATTACAAGTCTTACCAGTTAACTTAACTTAAAAATACACCGATGTCACCAATTAACTTGAGAATACACAGATCTTACCCTTAAAGCTTTTTGAGAATAGTTCAACCAAAAGTATATACTTGAATACAACTTAAAAATACACCGATCTCACCAATTAACTTGAGAATACACAGATCTTGCCCTTAAAGCTTTTTGAGAATAGTTCAACCAAAAGTATATACAATGATGAATACATCAATAACAAATTTACAGCTTCTACTGTACAGAATATCGCTCACTCAGCTTATCATTTACAATATTACAACTGGTCTTTGTGTTTCCTTACTCGGAATACATGTTCTTCACCGGTTCGTTCGTCTATGCGCACAATCCATCTGCTCTTCTTGTTGCCTTTGATATTACTATTATTACATCTCCTCTCAGGATTTACAGCCCTGCCCTTTTCTGTTTGAGATGTACCGAATCTCGTCATCTCTAAGCCTTTACCTATAGGAAGAGTAGTAGATTTAGCACTGGGATTGTTCTTGAACGTTTTGTCATAGGCAGCCATGGTCTTCCTATCAAACAGATTGTTGGCAACGACCACAGCTCCAGAGGGATTTATATTCAAGAGCTGAAACAAGGCTGAGCAATCTTGTGTGAGCTTGCAGTCAATGAGACAAAATTCTACATTCTTGTAGCTGGGAAGCAACTCATTGGCCTCTCCAATAACGAACTCAGTTGTGTCTTCCAATCCAAATTCCTGCATTGCCTTCACGGAATCTACATGTAGGCTGTCGGATTTCGCAGGCAGAATGCAGACGAAGCGGCCATTGATCTGTCGAGCAGCAGCTGAGAGAGCTATTGTAGTAGATGAGGGTGCTGAACAGATCTCTACAATAAGCTGTGCATTCATGCCAGCTGCTAGAGCTGATATCAATTCAGTGCTTTCTAGTTTTGTGCACTTCTTCTCCGTATCCAAATTACACTACATCACAAATTAGGTACAGAATCGTTAGATCATGCTCTACATTATTGAATATCTACAACAATATAATTATTGCAGCAACGAGAGGACTTACCAGCTTTACAGTTTCTAGATATGCGTTTACTGCATTCACTGGAGACCATCCCATGATGATAATGAGACCGTTTTCACAGAGCTGTATTAATCTGAAAACTCTGAATTTCAGAGAGGCTTGCAGCAAACCTGCTACTTTTAACCCTCAAAGGAGTTATTGGCAAACCCAAATGCAAACTCTGATAATATAACACTTTTTCTCTCTGGAACCTTAGAGGTAGACCTTAAGACTGAGCGAAATAAAGAGAATCGAATTCCCAATTCCAATTTCAGAAATGAGAATGGCTGAACAGTATTTGCATAAGCTCAAGGCCTTAAAATATAGGTGGTTGTGGTTGGACTTTTGGGCTTCATCCTTTCAGACGAACCGAAAGTTTGCCTGCCCAAGCAACCCGCAGCCGTCCTCTCACCAATAGAAAACCCTAATTGAATAACTGATCAAATTAAAAAAAAAAAAGCAGCCAAACATTTCAGCAAACCATTTCTTACGTTACACGTGGAGGTTATGTGGAGACTTATCTTGGTGTTCCTTTTTTCTCGTTAGGCGGTGCAAAAGTTATTGGAATGTCGCGAGTCGCGACAAGCAATAGCATGAGGTTGATTCAACGGATCTGGCTCGCAACAATTCCTAGTAAACCCACATGCTAAACCAGTCTTTGACTCTCCATGTCTATCTCCTGGGACTTAAAGGGACTTTTTAACTTTTAGGCTGATTTTCTGCTGCTGGAATCTGGTGAATGTGATCTATAAAATATGTAATTTATGTAACTTCAGTTGTTTTAGACAAAACCAGTTCGAAATAGAGGTCAAAAAGTCTCTTTTTAGACAATTTGGTAAGCAATGATCAAATTTGAAGTGTGGGTCTTAATTTTGGTGAAAACTTGCTGCAGAGTAATGATGGTTGCAGCAGGTTCATGATGCTAAGATTTAATGGTCAATAAGGCTGATTAATGGTTAACCAGTCTCTTAATTTCGGCGAAAATTAATCAGAGTAATGATGGTTGTCGCAAGTTCATGATGCTAAGATCTAATGGTCAGTAATAAGCCTCGGGCAGCAATTAAGGATGATTAATGGCCACCCTTAATTTTAATTGGTAGGGTATTTATTCTTGGAGTCCTTCAAAGTAAAGGGCAATATAAATAATTGTACTTTATTGACAAATATAAATTAACAAAACCTTTTTGCTCCAAAAAAATGCAAAAAACAAATATTGTCCTTCTAACTTTTAATAATATTAAACAATTAAGCACCCCCTAATAGGAGTAAACTATCCTCTCAACCATTTGCAACGGGACCCACCCAACTCCGTCAAGATTTGCACCGGGACCCACCCAACTACGTCAAGTGGATAGCCTACTCTGTTACCCTCCGCGAAACCTAGACTTACCAACGTCTGCTTCTTCTCATGCCTTCGTCGAACCGCCCGGCCGTTGATCCCGTCCCATTGTGCAAGATCATTGGTGTTCAAACGTATGGTATTTGCATTGGTTAGGGTCTTAATTGAAAGCATTGAAAGTATGTAAGAGGAATGGACGTGGAAGAATCGTAAGAGATATCCCAGGTATGCAGTGACTGTGACTGTTTGCGAAGCCCCTCTATCTTTGGGAAACAATAAGTAATTTGGAAAATACATCAATTATTTGATGTCTACGTTCACTATGAAAACAGCTTCGTGCATAATTTTGTTAGCGTTTTCAACCCCTGAAACCTTGCTCAACTTCTTTTCAAAGCATTGCTTAACTTTTGTCTGTGATTCTTGAAATACTGCAATTCTTTCAAGTAGGTATTACAAACATTAAATAAAGTACTCCAGTTCTTTCCAAATGGGTATTACAGACTTTAAAATAACAACAATCAAATACTTTAATAGGCACACAATGCATTACACTGTAATGTCCTATAGAATATTAAACACCCGTCTTAATTGTTAGTGTGTTATGCCATGAATGAGCCACTAATCAATTGTTAGTGATGCTATGAATGAATGATAAATCACTCACATCAATCTTTGTTTGTTTTCAGTGGTTGGTTGGCTGAAGGCTCATCATACACTTGTAACACTTGCAAAACAACAGTCTGCACTTGCCTTCGGCTGGCTCCTCCAAACTTTTAAGTGGAATCTGCGATCGGGGAATCCTACAAGTATGCAACAGTGGTGGGGATTACATATATGTTTGAGTGCTACTTTAAACATTTTTGTATGTGATCCATAGATATCGAAATGCTCCAAGTTTATCTCTGAAAACCATATGATGCTATCAATTATTGGCAGTTTAGTAATAATGCATGTTGAATATTGTATAAATTGTTATTATCAAATCATTGACAATTTATGTTACTTAAAACTAGACATTGTGCAATGTTGCACAGTTGATGGTATGTTGGTATGTTTGCATAATCATTATGTAAATCTACTAAGGTCATATTAATTATAATAATAATAATTTGATCATTATGTAAATTTTAAGATCATATTAATTATAATAATATAATTTGATTTATCAAATTTGTGCATGAAACAGTTTGTTGTCTAGACATCTCAAATTTGTGGATGAGACATTTTGTTGTTGGTACTAGGATTCTTTTTTTTCTTACGATTCTTCCACGTTCGATCCTCCTACATACTCTCAATGCTTTCAATTAAGACCTTAACCAATGCAAATACCATAAGTTTGAACACCAACGATCTTGCACAATAGGACGGGATCAGTAGTCGGGGGTCTGGAGACTGCAGAAGCCATGAGAAGAAGCAATGGGACGAGATCAGCAACTGGGGGGTCTAGAGACTGGTGAAGGAAGGAGAAGAAGTAATGGGACGAAATCAGCAGTCGGGCGGTTTGAAGAAGAAGAAGCAAACGTCGGTATGTCTAGGTTTCACTGAGGGTAATGGAGTAAGCTATTCACTTGACGGATTTGGGTGGGTCCCGGTGCAAATCGGCAGGTAGATAGCTTACTCCCCCCCTACTATCTACATGAAAAAATGATATATTTTTAATAAAACCTAATTTCAACACATTAATTTTACACTTCAGTAACATAACAACTATTTTATTGTATTTTTTCGAGTTGGAGCACACTTCATTATACATAAAAATTAGTTAGACTATGCAATAACCATATTGTGACATCTATGTTATCTCATGCATAGTGCACGATCTTGTAACTAGATATAGACTTAAAAGAAACTACAACCATGAGAGAATTACTTAGTGTTAACTATATACAAAAGGAAGCCACTAAGCAAAACGAGGTTATAGTAAACCTACAACCAAAAAATACATATAAAACCAACCAAAAGCTTAATTCAAACCGCACTGAGGACAACCATCCAAGTTGGAGAGAGATAGGAATGATGGGCATTGGGCGCCTAGGAAAAAACAATATCTATAACACATAAAACATTTAAAAAAATCCTACATACCAAGCAAGTCAACAAGGCTAGCATCACCGAGGTCAAGGTATCAAATTTTGTTGTTCAACATTAGTCGCACAACATACATGTATGGGATGGAGGGGCAATGGAATCAAGCCTAAGTCAACTAGAGCCTTGTGACTCATTGCATGTCTGAGTCTCGACAATCTGACTTTTAAATTGAACTAGAACACCAAAAGAAGTTTGTTAATGGATGGAATTGAGAAAGTTCTAGGTGTGACTAATTAAGAGTTAAAGGATCTAAAATTTGTTGTGTTTTGTACTAATTCACGATTTGGCGAATTGGTAATCATGGGCAGGAAATTTAAGTTATTTAATGAAAACAATTGATGTATCTACCTCTATGTCGAATCCATTTTCCATGTTGATGTGGGTCGCTACCCTCCTTATTGTCTTACCAAAAGCCACGAGAATGAGGAAGAAGATGTAAAATTATGGACTTCACCTTCAAGGAATGCCTTGCAATCACATCGGTAAGGAGTGATGAGAAGATAACAACAATCCAACATGTCAAATCTTAGTTGATAGTGTCAATCAAAGACTTGTATGGTAAATTAAAGACTTACTTATAGTTGTCTCTTACTCTTTGCATCTTGGAACATTTTATATTTTATGGTTGTCTCTTCTCCTTGACCCAATTGATATTATAAGGTGAGGATGTGTGTGCATAATAATCCTTCGTTATGACTATGAGGTGAGGATGTGCATGCATAATAATCCTTAGTTATGACTATGAGGTGAGGATTTAAAGAGCAGAGGATGTAAAGACATGTGATTTTTATATGTATTTTGGTGGCGAGTGTCAAGGACAAATGTTTGGAAGTACGGAGGGAGATATCATCTAATCATGCCACCCGTCAAATTGAATATTATTATTCAATGAGATTTTTAATTTTATTAATAAACATTGTGGTGCTTTGGTCCAAATGTTTTTTCTAACTCGTTGTTTCTCCATATCGTGTGTCGAGTGACACCTCTCTATATCATTGCCACAAAGTTTTAGGCTCATTTTGGGCCTAGTAGTAGACTAGTAGTTGTTCTCTGTTGTTACAACCGCATTCGTTGACACATTGTCGCACCTTAGATTGTAGCCCTAAGTGACTCAAGAGTAAGATTCACATCCTGGTGTCCAGTGCCTCGTAGTTGTCGGTAATCACTCATCATCTTGCACAGTTAAGTAGTGAGTGCATGACGTGAGTGAGTAAGTGATTATAATTTACGATATTTTCAATTTTTGAATGGCAAGTTATAAAGCTTTATAGCATAGGAATTTCAACATCTTGAGAAATATATAAGGATGGGTAATTTCTAATGTTTCCCTTCTTTTGAAATTTGATATAAATCATGTCCTTAATTAGAAGGGTAAAGGTAAAATTCAGATTCTAATTTTATTTTGAAGGGAAATTTTCACTTTACACTTCTAGGAAAGGCTAGAACCCTTTGGAAGGGTTGGGAAGGGTTCAAATTCGAATGCTAGTCGTAAGGGTTCATTTTAAATTTTTGGCATGAATTTTGCGGGGAGTCGTGGTGAAATTCAATTAATAAAAAAAAACATAGAAGTTATATTAAAATTTTGATTAAGGAACAAAGGCAAATTTTGGTTGTTAGTCAGAAATGTTCATTCAAGGTGGAGCTTATTCATTTATTAATTCATTTCAATTAAGGATGAGATTGGTTGAAGCTATTTGCAAGAGTTTGGATAAATGTGTTTAATTATTGTTTTATTTATTTATTATGTTTATTAAAGTCACAAAGAGAGGCAATTCAATTATAAAGGAAAACGCAGATCTCACAATATAATTCATGATGACATCAACAATATAATAATGCTGGTCACCACACCAAATACTTTCGACTACCGTGTGGTGGGGTTGTGGTAGGGGGCACGAGTGTCGCAAAATGCATTGTGCTCTACATCATCATGTTACATGTGGCCTTGTAAGAAAATAATGTGGAATTCCATGTCATCATTTAAAATTATGTTTTCCATCAAAATCCTTCAAAGTGGTTGTACTCAAACTTACTATGACATGCAAAGAACTCAAATTAATAAATTTGTGATAAAATTCTATTCAACTTATACTCCATTAAATAAATCCTATTTGAGATAACAATCCTTTAAAATCATATATGAGATGGACATTCATCAATACATATGAAATGGCTACTAAAGAGTATATGATATGGTTGTTCGTTGAAATAGGTGTGAGATGGGAATTAATTAACCCTTATATGGCACAACTTCATGAGAAGGAGACAATAATATAGTGTCACACCATGCCATACAGGTTGAATGATCCATAAATTCCCAAACGCATGAGGGGAAAACAATTAAACACTTATTGTTCAATTACATGAATCTAACCATACTCCACATGACCCGGGAAGATGGAGGCATGCAACTCAATTTGTGTATGATCCATACGGCCTATGTACAACACTAAACTTCTCCCAAAGAAAATGTAGGAATTCCTAGGATTCTAACTTAGAGCATATAACCTCAAGGATCTCTCAACATGCATGCATGGTCATCAAATAACTTAAACATGCCAACATGCAACAATGAGAAAGGAAAGAAATGGTTGTGTCTTCCATTAACAATAGAATTAGAGACTTTGCTATTAACTTACAAAAATCAATCAATGGCGTCTATTGATCTCTACTCTAAAAAATAAACAAATGATGGAGATTAAGAATTGTCTATAGTCTTTGAATGCAAATGCAAAGGAGAATGAAACTATGAAGTAAATAAATCATCCGAAACATTAAAATAACTATGCAATCATTAAAATATAGAGTGGCTTCCATTAACATTCATATGCATAATAATAAAATAATTAAAAAACACATAGAAGAAATCCATCACACATTGACACAATATTTACTTTGGAAACCCAAATGGGAAAACCAACATCCAATGGTAGTTCAATTCTCTATTTTGGCAATCTCTAGATACAATAAGTATCATGGTTTTCTATACATCCTTCTCTCGTTGGCCAACCCAAAAGAAAATTTCCCTTTGATTTAAATTACAAGAAGCTATAGGAGAGTCGTGGGCCAATGGAAGGCCTGAGGGACTAGCCTTTTAGTTCCCATCACCCTCTTTCTCATTTTCATTCTTTTCTTTTCTTTTCTTCTCCTCTCTTTTGTCTCGTTGGTCTGTAAAATTTGCACTTTATGTTTTTCCTACCCTCATTAATTAATTCTTGAATTACACACAAGTAATGGCTCTTACAACCAATGCTTGTTTGAATCCAATTCAGATCACACATCTCTACTAAGAGTTATTTTGGTCTCCAAAATCTTAGAGAAAACCAGCCTAGATTAATATCCAGGTTCTATCTTCTTCTTTGGAACACGACTCTAATTCTATCTATTGGAAACCACTCTAAATATTGCTCTAGCTCAATGTCTCTTGGCTCTGGATACTAACTATGGTTATAGATTTGGTTCTTGGATCACGTGTTTCCACATTGCAAAAGCATTCTCACTAACTCTCAACTCTAATCAATCTTCGTATCCAAACTCTTTCAAATAGAATTCATTCCCATCTGTAGCATGCAATTCTCTTGTATTTTCAAACTTGGAGTAGTTCATCTTGGTAGTAAATGAAAACCAAGTCGAATTCTAGTCCTCTTGTTCATTGTTGAATGTATGTAGCACTTATTCAATAGTGAGATCCCAACAATTAATTCCATCATGCAGTGAATTCATGAAAGGAAGTGTGGTTTTCCTTATTCTACTAGGATTAATTGCTTCAAACTTGGAACAATTATATGTTATTGAACTTACTTACACCACTTATCTCTACAACAATGTCACTTAATGACCTCCTTTTTGTGCAATCATAGAACCATATTCTTCCCAAAACATTTGAGAAACCCTACATCTATATGGTTGTAGGTGACAACACTATAAGGAAAAGGCCATGTAGCGGAGGTTATAGCAGAAGCGCATAAAAAAAGAGGTTAAAAATCCTTTTATAGCTGAGGTTGCTAACAAAGGTGAGCAGCCAGAGATTTTAGTAGATATTTTTCAATTGGTGCATTTACACCGAAAACACACCGGTGTGTTACATCCTATAATGCCTCGGTGTAGACCTAAATAACACTACACCGAAACAAAGAACAAATACAAATCCACAAAAAATTAATTTAAAAACTCGCATTATTTAAAAAACCGTTCATCGGTGTGTTTATATGTATTAAAGGAACTGATGCATTTATACTATAATGACCCGATGCATTTAATACTTTTAAACACATTTTTAAGTTCAATTTATGCTTTTAATATGAAATCTAATATCAGTGCGCACGATAACAGTAATTAAACACATTGGTGAGTGTTTAATAAATAAATGCACCACATTTTACTATAAAGAATTTCATTACAAAATTCGTTTAAATATGCATTACAAACCCTATTTGACAATGCGTATGTATAATATATAAGCAGCGATGTGTTTGTCTTTACCAAACGCATCGATTGTAAACATTAAAAAATCCCCGGAAAACACATCAATTTTTTTTTAAAACCCTATAATCTGGTGCGTCACGTTTTTCGCATGCACCGGTGTGCTTTACATGAAATGCACCAGAACGGACTTTAATAATAATAAAAAAACTCCAAGACAAAATTCATTTTTACCTCTTCTCGGTGCGTTTTCTCCCAAGAACACCGGTGTGAAACCTTACCCACTTGGAAGCCCTGACATCTGTGGTCCATGTGGAAACAATAATCATCTATATTGGTTGTTGCTGTTAGTTTGAATTTTAACGAACGGTGGTAAAAATTCAAATTTTCCATACATCGCCAGAGTGCCTCCCCGAAGGGCCGTTCAACAAGTGAATTGTTTCTTACCTCATAATTTAATTTTTTAACTGATTACTTTTTTTATTGAAACCTTAATATTGTGTTTAAAAAAAAAATATGTGTTGTGTGTTCAAGTCGTTCGGCTCGCACCGAAATTTATTGCACCCCATCATTCATCTTGCACTGTGATCGGTGCGATTAGTAATGGCCACACATGGAGGGATTTATGTTTGTATGGTGGAAGGTGATAAAGGATTACATAGTCCTGGAATGTGTGGCTATAAAGGAAGATAACCTATCCCATGATGCGTGGCCAATGGATTTACATGTGTTTGGCTGAAAGGCGACAGAGGGTTATGTAGTCCAACAACACTATAAATTTTCTCTTTGTGACTGTAGATGAAGGTATCATGTAACCAATGTCAGATCATGGAGTTTGAATCTAGAGGGAACAATTCAACCACGTGTTTAAAATTATTCTTCGTGGCAATACATGAAGGGAATCGTGGAAACAAAGAAGCAGAGGAAACATACCTACAGTAATTGTTGTTGCATTTTGTAGATGGGTTCACTCTACTTAAACAATGAATCACCCATTGTAACAAGGCTACAACCTAGCTTGCTAAAGGCCATTGAATACTAGAAGCCACTACGAGAAATATCTTTGGCAACAACCCTCTCAACACAACCCCCTTGCCTTCCTACTTGTACTTATACTTGTCAAGGATTAGTTTTCTAAAGCCATGGGTTTTATGTTTTTATATTTATGTTATATTTTAAATGGTGTTTAGATATTATCTCATATTTTAGACTTCCTTGAGCGGATCAACAAGATTAATTGAGTGTAAGAAGTGTACACTGGAGATTCATTTCATGGTCGTCGTATCTTGTTATATATACTTAAATGCATCTTAATTGAGATTTAAATAAGCTTTAGTTAAGAATTCACTATTTAATTATTTATAAACCTATAATTCACTAAAGTTTCATACTTGTATCAGTTTTTGTTTTTTGTTTTTTGTTTATTAAATAGTATTTGTTTTATGTTTTTATAATTGTGTTATATTTTAAATGGTGTTTAGATATTATCTCATATTTTGGACTTCCTTGAGCTGATCAACAAGATTAACTTGAGTGTAACAAGTGTACAATGGAGATTCATTTGATGGTCGTCGTATCTTGTTATGCTTAAATGCATCTTAATTGAGATTTAAATAAGCTTTAGTTAAGAATTCACTATTTAATTATTTATAAACCTATAATTTATTAAAGTTTTATACTTGGTATTAGTTTTTGTTTTTTGTTTATTAAATAGTATTTGTTTTATGTTTTTATATTTATGTTACATTTTAAATCGATATTTATAAGGTTGCGGTAATTAGTTTAATGTTTAGTACTTGCTTAACAATATCTATCTTTGCAAAACTAAGTGGCTAGCTATACCTATTGATGTTCACGGACCACTAGTTACATTGGCTGTGCTAGTTACATATTGGTTACATAACATCTCATACAACATTCATATAATGTAATCAATCTAAAAAAATATAAAAAAATATTAAAATACTTTAGTATCAGTTTTTTTAGGTGTTTAGATATTAAACTTTCTTCAATGAATCAACAAGTTTTACTCGAATATAACAAATGTACATTAAAAATTCATTTTACAGTATTCATATCTTGTTATATTTAAATGCATCTTAATTAAAATTTAAATAAACTTTAATTAAAAATTCACTATTTAATTATTTATAAATCTATAATTAAAAAACAATAACCACTAACCAACCCACTTATATAACCTGTCCATCCCAAGATTCATGTTCTTGGAAAGATACCCTTGATCTTCTTAATATGGGGTTATATTCGTCAACCCACAATATTTTATAACCAGAGTGGCCTGAGGCCATGGAGCATCTCGGTTTGTGAGAAATTGTCATCGGCCAAATAAAGTTGAACAACCTTGTCGCCACATTCCAATAGCTTTGGGACCAGCTGGCCACCTGGCACGCTTACCTTGAATTCACAAGGTAAGCCCCAAATAACCACCACGTGTGACATAACAAATGGTTTGTTGCAATTGCCATTTTCAAAGTGTGAGGTGAATTCAATGTGGGGTTGTTCTTACATGTTCTACCAATAACGGTAATCTACCAATTATTTATTTAGGGAATAACTCATTGACCCGACCATTTGCATTAATCAGACGATCAGGGCTCCATTTAGGCGATAGCGATGCTTGGCTAGGTGTTGGATTGGTGCAAATGGTCGGGTCGATAGTTTATTCCATTTATTTATGGTTTTGGTGGAGATTGGATGTGGCAGAATAAGTTTCGAAACTTGACTTTATATTACTTAAATGGCTACAATAATAATACTTTTGGAGAGATTCAAACGACCAAAACATGATTTAATAATTTTGTATTTGAAACATAATCTAATAATTTTGTAGTTAATTAAGTGTGTTGCAGTCTAAATTAAATGTATAGAGAAAACATACATTCGTGTAAAAAAGTATGTAGAGGTTTGTTTTCAGCACTTAACTAGGTTGCCACTTAGTGATTTTGAATATTAAAATCATAATATAATTTATATCGAGATTGAAACTCATAACAATTTCATTCATATTATTATAATGTAATTGATATAATATTTGTTTTCCGAAAATATTGAACATACCTTAAATCTAAATAAAATATTAATCATACATAAATCAAATAGGTTCATTCTAAAAATATACAACTTCTTAATTAGATTTTCTATGTTATATCTTCATTTCAAAATTCAAAATAAACAAGTGTTGTATAGCAGATACCTACCGAGGTTGGTAGGTTGATGTTGCTACATAAATCCCTCCATGTGTGGTCGCACTGATCGCAGTGCAAGCCGAATGGGTTGAATGCACCACACAACTATAAATAAATAGAAAATAGAAAATTTATAAATAGAAAATTTGTAAATAGAAAACATAAAGTATTTAAAAAAAAAAAATTAATTATGTGGTATGCCTAGGTCATGTTACAACATCAGTTTCGGTGCTTTGACATGGCCTAGACGCATCGGTAAGATACGCACCATAATGTAATAAATAAAAATTAACGTAAAAATGGTAATTGGTGCATTCAATATTTTATAGCACTAGTTTTATGGTGCGCTTTCATATAACGAACGCACTGATTATTATTATATAATAAACAGACATATTAACTATATGACATGTCTAGGGAATTTAAGGGCACTGTTAGCGGTGCTCTTATGTTTCATAAGCACACCGTCAATTTTTAAAAAAAATTAATAATAGTTGAGAATAAATGGTGTATTTTGTTGAAGTAAAAACACTGTTAACATTGTGCTTACTTGATCTAAATGCACCAAAAACATATAAATTAACCATTTTAGAAAATTTTAATGTCGATGCGCCCATTCCACATCAGTACATCCGTGTCATTGCTATGATGTGACATTGGTGCATCGGAATTACATTTATCAAAAATGGTTTACGATGCATTCATAAAATTGGAAGCACTAGTATGATTTCGATGCATCATTGGATCCATTTTACAAATTGTAATGGTGTGCCGGATATTTGATGCGCCATTTAGAATAATTTTAAATGTGTTAAAATCTAGTATCGATGCAGTATGATTGTAGTAGAGAACCGTAAGCGGTGCATTTGTGAACATAAAGCATCGTGGAAGATGCACTTCTATTGTTATGGCATACCGATAGTAAGTATTTATTTTTTTAAGAAAAATTTATTATTGATGTTACTGAATATTATTTTAATTATATGAAATATGTGAAACAAAGACATGAGCCGTGGCATGCTTCTCAACAGGACCATGATCATCTTGACCAATATAACGTGGTCAAACAGTGGGAGGATAGGGAGAGGGAGAGGGATTTGTACCCTCAACCCATTATTTCTCATAACAGAGAGTTCTTAAGGATTGTTGGCCTCTTGAAGTTCTATCAAGAGGCTACATCCCTTAAGGGAAAATATGCATTATTATGCCAGTTCATCCGATGTTGGCATCACCATAGGTAGTAATTTTGTGTCGGTAGCGGTTGGTGGCTCTAGCCTATCGAGGAGAATATTTACTTCATCACTGGGATATCTCGGATAGGAAAGGATTTACCCTGGTTCCCCAATGATCCAGTTGGTGCTGCAGTAGAGAGTTAGCTATTTTACTCTCTGAGATATATCATTGATGCAGTCATCCATCCATCTGATTTTTTAGGTGAGCGGTAGGAAGCTTCGGATCTTTGCTTTTGGTCAAGAGGATGTTAGGTGCCTCTCTCTTATCCTTACAATGTTGTAACACTCCACTTCCAATGGGAAACACATTAATTTATCCTTACTGTATTATGTTGACTCTTTAGTGCAGAGACCTAAATGCATTAGGTGGTATTCCATTTTTTGCAATGGTTTTTTTATGCTTTGGATAGATTTCATGCAGTCGTTGATGGGAGGTCTAACTTCCCTTTTGGTTCAGATATTTTTTGTTTATTTTTTGAGAGGTTTCTGACCACTAGGCCATCATTTGAGTGCCCACCAACTAGGTTGATTACAGAGGTGCGTATGTGCATGTGGGGGGGTATGATTCCCAAGAGGGGGAAACTTGAGTTCCCAGCTAGGATCACCTCATATGTGCTATAGATGTTGGCCAGTGAGGATGAACATGCACTTGACATGGTTCCATATCCATATGTCGGCATGGATTGGAGAGGGTGGACAGAGATATACTTCACACTAGATGAGCCACCTGATGAGATATGTAATATTAATGTTATGTTTAAATTACTATATCTTCATTTTATTCTCTTTGTACTTAATGCAAATGAAATATGTTAAAAATATTAAAAATTTTAATGAAATTGTCTAAGTATTATTATGTACTATATATGTTACAGATATCAACATATTTAATACAAAGGTTGAGTTTCCTCCTCCCGCTCATGTTGATGAGGATATGGAGGAGCAGCACGGGGGCTTCACTCAGTGAACCTCTCACATAGCACGTTCAATCATGGAATATTGAAGAATACCCTTAATTTCTTTAGATATTGGTCCAAACTCCTTTTGTTGAAACCCCCTCCCAATACCTGAAACCTCCCCACCACCCCTTTTTATACCCTAATCCTTATAAACCCCCCTACCCCCCCACCATAAACCCATCATCTCCCCTAATACCTGCAATATATTGGCCTGATTTTTAAGAAATTTGAAACCCACAATATGAACTAACGTGCTAGGATATTGGTCAACTAGTGAATCCCACGTGAGGAGCAGGAACAGGCCGACCCACATGAGGTGGTTTGTAAACATATTGGCCACCGTCCACATAGGCCTAAGGATATATATATTCAGGATGTGGCATACAAGGTTGCCATATTGTTGGCTAATGTAGGTGTACAACCTGTGTAACCTCATGAGTTTCGCGATGACCCTGAGCTTATAGGGATCTGGATAATTATTCCTCATCATATGAGGTTATTTATGTAGCATGTTGTTGGTGCATGTATTCACTTGGGTTCCTCCTTTGCATGTCCTCCTCAGCATCCACCTCCTCCCCCTCCACCTTCTACATCTCATCCACCTCCTCCTCCTCCACCTTCGATGTCTCATTAACTTCCTCCTCCACTTTCGTCATCATCTAGTCCTATACGTATACTCGGCCTTCCATTCAATCCTGCATCATCATCACCTCCTCTACTCATGCTCGATTGACCCTTTGGTCCTACTCATCGACTTAACCATCCACCAGCTCCTAATGCACCCATTTCCATTTTAGAGATGCTCAAACAGGTCTGTACACTTCATCTTTATGGACCTATTCTTCTTGCTATTGAACCTATTTTTCTTTTTGGCATGGGTATTGATGCCTCTGACACTTCTAGAAGAGGTGCTGATATTGCCTCTGGATCTATTGGTGGAGGTGATGATGCATCTAGATATGGTATTAAAGATACTAATGATTACTCTGCTAGCAAAGGTGGAACATATATGTCGTAGTAGTTATTGCACTAGAGATATATTACTATTTTTTACATATTGTATCATGACTATGATGTTACATATATATATATATATATATATATATATATATATACTGCATTTTTTTAGGTTTATGGAGTATATATATATACTGCATCCTTAAATAAACCTTGAGTGACATTTTGAGAAATTAATCCACCTGTTGGGAAAGTTACCCACATGTAAACCCTACCCCTGAGCCAAGAGTGTGCCCCTCTTGAGGAATTTAGTAAGTTCATTCATAGGATGATGTTTCCATGCTTGCATCACTCAACCCAAAGTGGAAATTCTCCCTCCGTGAGGAAAATTTGTATTCTTTATGATTGGTGATGTTTCCTTGCTTGCATCCTTTCACCAAAATGGAAATTGTGCCCCTCCTTGACCAAAGTTTCATGCTTCTTCACTGATTGATTTTCCTCCATAGTCTGCTTTTGAAACTTCCTTCTTTTCCTTGCTTTTGATAGTTTCCATATTTTTCTTTCATCCAAGTCAAGTTGACTTGCCTAATGTTCCCTCCTAACATGGAAACTCATTCCCACATGTATTATTTGCATGTTAATTAAATATTTACACGTGAATAATCTAGAATTAGAAATAAACTTAGTACATGCCTCCTCAGTATGAAATAATCAAAATTCCATAGGTAATTCAATTCATTCAACTTTTGAACCCCTAGGTGCTTGAAAAGTAAAAACTTTCAATGTCCTTCCAGGAAGGGACATTACAGTCTCTCCACTTCCTTAGCTGATGCCACTTCTTATATTGTTGCTCAAGTTATTTGGGTGGATAGAACGCTCTTCGGACATGATTGATACATTTATGTCATGTGTTTATGGGGTTGTCTTCTTTATCCATCTTTGTCAATATATTCTCCCACCAAAAGTGCACAGAAGTCGACATATTTAAGGACATAATGGTGATCTTTTCAACTTCCGAGAGTCAATTCACAGAGAAATAGGATTCCATCTATTGTACCTAGTTGTCGATATATTCAACATCACCATGTTCCTTCGAGATTCGGTATATCCAAGCTCATTTGAACCTTAAAGGAGTTGACTTTTTCATAAGTGTATCATGTCTATGTTCCTTCTAAATACGATACAATTCACATGACAATCTCATTGTCTGCTATCGAGTCAGTGCTTTCTCTATAAGTTGATATGTCTCTTTAGTTACATGGATTTTGTCTACTTTCTCTGCAACCTTCATATGAGTGTTTCGAATTGGTGGATAGTTGGAAGTTGAAGGTAGTATCTGTATGTATTGTTGAGTTTGCAAGCGTGTTTGCACAGGCATAAGTCAAGTAAATTCGCAATAAGTGTTTACATAGAACTTACACAAAGTTAGGCTGAAAATATTGAAGACCAGATGGTAGCTTTGATACCAATGATCTACTTCGCCCAAGTGTTCGACAAGGGACAACAGGTTCAACTAAATGATTCAATTTCTATTATGAAGAATACAATATAGAATATGTCAACAATCTAGAACAATAAAACAATACGGCACACACATGTAGGAAATATGCAAGAATTGGGAACCACAAGCTCTTTTTTTTCTCCTTATGTTACAATAACGTACAGACTTAAATATAAAGTGGTGAGGACGTTTGGGTACATTCTCATTATGTTCAATTACAAGAGACGTTGTAATGGTCAAAGAAGTGCAACCATCATGGGCGATTGGAAGTCAGAGTGACAACATGTCGAAGTTGTTATTGTCAGTGTGCAGTAGTTGATGTCGATGGGGCATGCTGGAGTCATCGGTATTTGACGAGTAATGTTGCAATCGATTTTTTTGGATGCAATAATCGGTGTCGATGGAGCATGTTGGAATCGTCGAACTTTGACAAGTTATGTTGTGATTGGTTCCAACAGATGCAATAGTCGGTGTCTATGGAGCATGCTGGAGTCATCGTTCTACGACGAGTTATGTTGTGATCAGTTCCAACGGATGCAGTATTCGGTGTCGACAGAGCATGTTGGATTCGTCGGTCTTCGACAAGTTATGTGAGAAGTTGACTAGGACTAGGCCAAATAGTCAAACAAGCTAATCGACTTATGGATGGGTCAGAATTGGTGAGTGATTTACCTCATATTTATTTAGTGTTGATACCTTTGATGCGATGTCAAATCCACTGCTCAAATACAAGTGTACTTAGATGTAACTATACGTAAAAGACAAGTCTCCAAGAAAAATCAATGGTCAATAATAGAACCATATTTCATTTCCAACACTACACTAGTTTAAATGTGCACTCCCAACACTTGGACCAAGGTTACAAAGCCATCAGATAGCAATTAGGTATCACATATGAGTGTTGATGTCACTAATGGCCAACGTACTCTACTTTGCACCAACAAATCTTCAATGGAAAAAATAGCTCTATAAATCCAAATATAGTTTCAAAATAGGACCAAAGTGGATTTTGGAATGGTGGCCTCAGGAATTTTAACAAATGGTAGTCCATCTCTTGAGTTAAGTCTATTTACATCACTGTCACACAAATCCAAGGAAATACAAATGGTTATAAATGCAAAAGTCAATGAGAGATACCATGCAACGTGTATCCTAGTAATAGAGGTCTCACCAACACATAGAGATAGATTAGCTTGCAAGGCCTCACGACAGTATCTATTTGTACCTTGCTTCAAGATTGGAATTTTATGTTTCCATCGGGTGTTGCTCACAAGTGAATGCGTCTTCAACAAGGAAAAATACTCTATGATAAAACTCTGCAATAAAATATGCTTAGAGTACAATCTTTTGATCTCAAGTTGTCTGATCTTGGGCTACAAGTATGGCTGTGTTGGTGAGGAGCAGAATACTTTGAAAACAATACTTGTATTTTCAACATTTATGGTAAGATTGTTTTTGTAGTTCTCACGGTATTTGTTCTTTGCAGATGCTTCTCAACTGTAATCTAATTTGAAAATTAACAATAACACTAAGAAGAAAAACTACAACACAATTAATTGCACTTGCATTGTAAGTAGCTAACGTCTTTCTTTGTGATATTCCTTTTAGTGAACCATAGGGGAAACTCATGCAAGCAAGTGCAATTTCTCACAATTTCTCTAACTCTTGATATAATAATAAAAAGAATATATATATATAGTTTTCTAGAGAAGGCACCATTGTTATGCTACCGACCAAATGACAAATGGATACCAGCATGAATTGCATAGGCATACGCAAAGGTATAGGTTATTCTCACTTTCACGGATTCGGGGATGAAACCCACAAATACCTTGATGATGATAATACAATTGGTTAAGCTTAACATATTACTATTTGTTAATCCTATCATATTAGATTCAAAAGATACAATAATAATAAATGGTATATTAACATCAATAAATATCATATATAGACATTGATAATTGAGAAAAATACATATAATTTATATAATTTAATTGATAAAGAAAAAGAAATTAAAAAAAAACTTTCATATAAAAAATATATAAAAGAATTTGTAATGTTTCTGAGATTTACCTTATTTCAAACCAGTGGAATTTAAAAAAAAAACATCATAGAACATTTACGATGCCTCTCAAATTAACGAAATATACAAAACAGTTGTTGCACCAAATCTGGTTTTTGCAAGTCAACTCCATAAGTCTTAGAGCATAACTTTGTCTAGGAACCAAGGATAAACAAACACATTCTGGAAATAAACTCTCAGAAAGGATAAACAAGTACTAAGGAGGATAAAAACATTTGAGTCACAAAATATTGAGTAACTCCTTCTTCTTCTTCTTTTCTTGCTATAAGTGTGTTTATCGTTTTTTAAAGGACTATGCACAAATTGTTGAAAAATATGAGAATCATTAAGCACCCTGCAGTATTTTGCAACACAAAAGTATTTGTGTGAAGATGTAATGTTAAAATTGTAACAAGATATTCTGGGAGACAACATACATGATTTGGCACTCGATACGATAGGAAGGAGTTTGGACTTGTATTTTTATTAAAATTGTTATTTATTTTGAATCTTGGTATAAAGGTATAGCATGTATTTCATTCCTTGTATCTAGGGGAGAAAGAATCGGTGGATACCATACTAAGGATTTTAGATTCTTATTTTATTATACATGTCGAAGACCTAGGTATATTGTATTCGATATGCGTTGAATTCATATTAGTGACTGTTTTGACCATAAATTTTTATATTGTCCATAGTTTTACATTGCACTCAACTTTTCAATTGGAATTAATGTTTACTATTATTTAGAATTTGTTATATCTAAGAGATTGAAAGAGATCTTCAGATCCAAAATTCAAGGAGTCTGTTCAACTAGATCTACTGCTATAAATTTAACTCATTTAAAGCAAATTATATACAATAATTTTTGTGAGAATTATGGATTTTATTCCATTTTCTAAGTTGGTATCAGAGCCCGGTCTGGCTTAGCTCCCTTACGGGAGGGTCAAGAAGATGGAATAGAGAGTGAAGTTATGTAGATTAGCGTATGTGTGTGTTTTTTTTTTTGATGTGCCTGTGTGATTTTGCTGAGAGGAAATTGTTGCAATGTTTACGAAGAATCAAATATTGAAGCCGCCTTGCATTGGAGAGGAGGATCAATCCGTTGTGTGATCGTGTAGAATCATTGATTGGAGAGGTGATTCCCCGTGAAATATTGCAGCTGCATGATTGGTTTAGTCCACCTCTATCCGGTGAAATATCTTCCCGATTGTTGTCTCATTCGGACATCTGTGTCTAATAGATCTATTTCATATTGCCCTTATCCAATGAAATATCTGCCAGATTGTTGTCTTGTCCAAACATCTGTGTCCAATAGATCTATTTCATATTTCCCATGCTACAACTATCAAATTTAATTGAATTTCTCAAGAGATTGATGGTTTCTAGATTAAAGACGATATTAGGCCTAACACCTATTATAGGATGCAATGAGGATCTGTACAAAGATCATCGGTTATTATTGTGAAGCGTGCTGCTGCATAAAGATCTATGCCAATTTGTGAGAGGTTGTGTTTTTCTTTTTTTTGGTGTGCAGTAACTATATATTTATTTATTGGGTGTGCTTCCTCTTTCCAATCCATGAATAGATTATGTTTCTTAATGAATACAACGAGCTATGTATGTCAACAAGAACATTGTGTTGCCTTATGGAGATGAAAGAGTTTATGTGTGTTTGTTAGTTTGTGAAGGTCACTTGTATGACTATCTTATGGATATGTTCAGTATCTAGAGTACTCTCCTAGATCATGTTGGATTCAGCGAGCTATGTGTTCAACAAATGGAAGTATCTCCATAGAACAGTCCAGTTACTTGATTACTTCTTCGCCAAACTCAGCGAGCTATGTACTTTGGCATAGTTAAGTACTCAATATTGTTAGTCACTGCAATTATTTTATTGATCGTCAGAAGCGGTTTCAGTTTAATTGAGTCAAATAGGAAGCTCGAAGACAAAGTGAAGAAAGAGCGCAAAATGTGAGACTTCAAAGTGGGTGTAAATGTTGATGAATACCAGTCAGACAAGATTCAGTATTGTATTTTCTGTTTCATAATTGTGTTTTGTATTGTAAACATTAATGGAGGGAGTTGGAATTAATGTTTACTATTATTTAGAATTTGTAACATCTAAGAGATTGAAAGAGATCTTTAGATCCAAAATTCAAGGAGTCTGTTCAACCAGATCTACTCCTATAAATGTAACTCAGTTTAAGCAAATTATATACAATAAGTTTTGTGAGAATTATGGCTTCTATTCCATTTTCTATGTTTTTGTTTATTTCTTTTTTAATTTAAAACCTATTTATGTATCGTTAGATTGGTCAATCACTTTGATCTGTTATTGTCGACTTTGTCGGTTTACCTTAATTTTTTCATAGATATGGTTTAAGATTTTGCATAATTCATTTGTACTGATGTCCTAACAACTTGTCATTTAATGTACTAAAAGACACCGCCACCTCCATCGCCTCAATTCAAAGAGAAAATCGTATATTCCTAACTTCAAACAAGCATTTGAGCATTTCCGCATCATTTGGATCAGAAATCCTTCACCATAAATGATGCCCAGGGATAGGTTTACCATACTAGTCTAAAAAATGGCATCTCTTCTTTGTTATTGTTGGATCAATCTCTATTGCAAATGCAAATCTCATTTTTCAACAGCGAATGCAAGAGTGTTGACTAATTACTAGAGAAACCTGCTAGCCCCAGAGGTCGTTGCAACCCGCTAGCCCTAAAGGTTGTTGTAGCCGGTATAGAATCTATGTCCCTCTATATTATGTGATCAAATCAAATGGTCAACTGGTAGACTTTAAACTTCATGATCAGCTCAATCAATCCAATATTCTTGATTAAATTGGTAAATCATGTGATCAAATCAAATGGTCAATTGGTGACTTTAAAATTCTTTATAAGCTCAATCAATCCAATATTCTTGATTAAATTGATAAATAATAGATATACATAGATTAGATTTGTATCATAGATGTACATAGAATCCAAGAAGGAATACATGTGTCAATTTTGCATTGATTAAGCCATTAGAGTAGGTAGACTCTACAGTATGCTTGTTATGGATTGCACAAGTTATGGATATGTTATGTCGATCCATGGCATAATTCCTTCCAAATTTCCCGACCTTCGTGACTACTAGCTACGCTTGCATGCCCTGAACTTTCCATAAATACATTGTCCAATCTACTATTAATGATGGCTACAAACCATCATTCTACATTCCTCATAAAGTTTTCAAGTGTACATGTACTGCTACTGCAAAGATGGGCCAATTCATGTGTCACTGCTTCTACTCTAGAGATAACTGGAATTATTCCACTAGATCTCATTAATTTCACAAATCTGGAAAACAATTAAGCAAATTCGGTAAGTCTGTCATCTGTATCTCTGTTATTTATTTGAAAATTCTCACTAATGACTATATTTTGGTTGCCTGATCAAGATACACTCTCCTTTGGGTAATGTGCCGAGAGGAACCACAATAATACAATTCTTTTGCAAGTGAAACCTCACTTACATTGCACCTAACTAGAAATATGTTTCTTTTATTGGTAGTCGTATGAACACTGAAAGGGATCAGATTTTTGCTCCATTTTGAAATTCCAGTTGTGATGGAAGCCTTTAACAAAGCATATGTCTTGTACTTGACTTGCATGGAAAGAAATGGGATATGCTTGTTTGGTCCTATGCCTTTCTTGTATGAAGCGTCCTTACTAAGCACAAAAGTAGCAGTAATTACATAAGTCAAGGTAGTAAATTTTTGTTTATACAGATTCAAAGGAGAGAAATTGTTGAAAAAACTACTTGGAACAACGGCAAAGTCTTCTTCATCAACATCTTATAGTGGAATTAATGCTCTAAGCTCTTAGAGGAGAAAAGAAGAACACTCAAATTTTTACTTATGCTTTGTTATACTTCTTTTGTACTAAAGTCACCATAGCCACATTGAAGATCTACTTGTGCAATACATGTGGATGGCCACGTTGATGTTAGTTGTTGCAGAAAAAATGACATTGGATAGGAGAGAGTGGAGCAAAGCTCCCATCCTTAGTGATACATTGCCTCAATTGGCACATTCTTATTCCATGCATATGCAGGTGTACCTATTGGAAACAATCTCATGGAAACATGTAATGTCATCTCTGATAGCAAGTATTTAATCAAAAGTTTCATTTCACTATCTTCAAAATTGGTTTTATGTTTTTTCACTTTTATTTTTATAGTAAAACAGGTTATGAGGCAATACATCCACGAAAATTTGTGATCACTGTTGAAAATATTAATTACTCGCTGATCCATAATCCAATTAGTCGACTCTGTCAGAATCTGTAGCAGGTCAGAAAGTGCCAGAGAGTCTGACAAGATAAAGAGTTCATATTTCTCGCATATAAGTCAATATAATTTAGTTGTTGAAGCTAAGTTTCTAGGTAGAGAGTAATTGCAGTCTTTAAATGTTAAGACGGTTAGTCGGCAGAAATATTCTATATGAAGGATGAAATTGTAAATCAAAATAGTGAATTGAAGAGAAGAGAAGAGACAGACAAGCATAATAGAACAGAGACGGCGAAGAAGAAGAAAGAAAACTCACTGAAGAGTTTGAAGCTCAAGCTTCTGTGGTTTTACCAAGTTTGTATTTACGGCTGTAAGTTTTGGTATGCCGTCACATGAAGTATAAACCCTTATGTTTATGGTTGAATGAGTGTTTTAGATAGCTGCACATCTTCTCCATATTTACCTGAGTGAATGTTGTTTACATTTATTGTGAGTGAAATACATCAAGAATCCATAATTATTTCACTGTGTAAGAGTTCCTAGTTTTACTCGCAAGTTCCTAGTTTTATGTGCAAATGTTCGACACAAATATTCTTTATTATTTTCTTATATGATATTGCGAGTGATTCGCAATATAGTTGTGTCGCACTCAATCCTAGGTTATTGCAGTGAAAAGTGTTTTTCATATTCCTAAGTCAGACTAGGAAATATAAATTTATTGCGCGGAAGTGAAAACTTGTTCGCATATGAGTTGGTCGCAACCAATACATATCGTAGAAAAAGCTGGTCGAAGCCTAAGTAAAATTCCTTCACAGGTGAAGAGTCTCGCGCAGTTACTTCATCACAATAACTCTTGCACAGAAATTCCACTGCGCAGTAATTTCTTCGCAAAGTAAATTCCACCGCAAGAAAATCGAGTCGCAAGTTTTTGAAAAAGTAAAAAAGGTAAAACATAAGGTTGTGTTGCGCGGTAACTCAAGTTAATTTCTGCGGCTGTCGTTTCTCCTGGGATCTGGTATCAGAGCTAGAGCTAGTTTAGGAAAGAAATATTGTTCTAAAAGGACAAAAGTAATTTTCTAAGGAAAGTTAAAAAAAATCAAATGGCTTCTACTTCCGGTTCAAATATGTCGAGTTTACAAACTCCGATTTTTACAGGAAAGAATTATGAATATTGGTCTCTAACAATGAAGGCTTTGTTTAGAGGTCAAGATGTTTGGGATATTGTTCAGAATGGTTATCCAGAACCAGCAGATCAAACAACATATAATAATCTCTCACAAGCTAAGAAAGATGTGCTGAGGGAACAAAGGAAGAAAGATGGAAAAGCTATGTTCTACATACATCAAGCCATGCATGAAGGCATACTCCCAAGAGTAGCAGCAGTAATTACCACAAATCAAGCATGGGACACATTGGGGACAGCTTATCAAGGTTTGGATAAGGTAAAGAATTCAAAGCTACAAATTCTGAGAAGAGATTTTGAATCTCTGTCCATGAAAGATTCAGAGTCAGTAGACCCATTTTATACCAGAGTTGTTGGTTTGATAAATCAATTGAAATCTCATGGAGAAACCATAACAGACCAAAGGGTGGTTGAGAAAATTCTCAGAATTCTTCCCCCAAGATTTGAAAACTTGGTTGTAACCTTGGAAGAACACACAGACATGACAACATTTACTATTGATGAGCTACAAGGTTCACTCATCAATCATGAACACAGGCTCAGTAGAACTCAAACATCATTGGAAGGTGCATTCACAGCACAGGCATCTATAAGCCATGGAAGAGGCAGGGGGAGAAATAATTTCAGAGGCATAGGAAGAAACATCTCAAGATGAGGACGCAGCAGTAGTCCTGCAGATGTTGCTAGTAGAGGACAGAATCAGAACACAAGTCATCCAAGTGGTCACAGGTTTGATAAATCAAAGATTCAATGTCATTACTATAAAAAAATTTGTCATTATGCATAAGAATGCAGGAAGAAGTAATATGACCAAACAAAGCAAAGTCGGAATCAGTCGCCGAACACCAGAAATCCGTCAAGCGTAATGTTGATGGCATGCGCATCCCCAATTGAATGCAATACCATCCAAGAAAGTCTGTTTGACATATGGTATTTAGATTCAGGATGCAACAATCATATGACTAGTAATTTAAATTTATTTTCTAGTCTAGATAATTCAGTTCAAATTGATGTTACACTTGGAAATAATGTCCAAGTCATTGTTTTGGGAAAAGGTATTGTTAGTATTTTAACTAAACAGGGGGAGCATAAGTATATGCCTGATTTTTACCATGTAGAAGGTCTGAAGCATCATTTACCGAGTATTGGACATCTGATATAGAAAGGTTACAGAGTTTACATGGAAGATAATCACTGCGTGATTAAATATGTACGTCCAAGCAACTAGCTGATAGCAAGAGTGCCAATGACAAGAAATCGCTTGTTTCCATTGAGGATAGTTCCAGACAATACTGAAGCTGCATTCAAGGTAGAAAGAAAAGAAGAAGTCGTGTACTGCGACAAGAAAGAAAAAGACAGCGCTGATTTTCAGCCTGCATTTCAAACAGAAGTTCAGAATTATTCCTGGCTATGGCATTTTAGATTTGGACATCTGAATTTTGGTGGACTAAAGTTGTTGCACACAAATAATATGGTAAAAGGATTTCCATTGATTGACAAACCAGACAAAGTTTGTGAAGGTTGTATCTTTGGCAAGCAACATAGGGATACTTTTCCAGTTGGAAAGTCATATAGAGCGTGCACACCACTTGAGATTGTGCACTCTGATATTTGTGGTCCAATGCAGACAACGTCCATTGGTGGATGCAAGTATTTTTTTACTTTTATTGATGACTACTCAAGAAAAACATGGAAGCAATTCACTGCGCGATATACACCCCAGCAGAATGGTATCGCAGAGAGAAAGAACAGAACCATTATGGAAATAGTGCACAGCATGATAGTAGCCAAGGATTTTCCAAATGAATATTGGGGTGAAGCAGTGGCAACTGCCATATACATTATGAATTGATTTCCGACAAAGAGCGTGAAGAACAAGATTCCTCAAGAAGCATGGACATGTATGAATCATAGTGTTTCTTGTTTAAAATTTTTTGGTTGTGTCACATATGCTCATATGCCAGATGAGCTAAGAAAGAAGTTACACAAGAAGGGGAAAAAATGTGTTTTTGTTGGTCATTCTGAAGACACAAAATCATACAAGTTGTATGACCCTATCGCAAGGAAAGTAATCATTATTCACAGCATTCAATTTGTTGAGAATGAATCATGGGATGGAACTGTCAAGAAGAATGTCAAGATTATGTCGAATGTCGAGCATGAAGACATGACAGAAGAAGTGGTTCAAACACCACAAGTAAATCAATCGGTCGCAGCACCGTTGAATCCCATGACAACGTGACATGGTTTACCACAAGGAACATCAACACAAATCACAGCTCAAGCACACCAAGAGGACAACAGACTCCATCAAGCAGTTCGACATCGACAGATCCAGTGAAGACAAGAAGTCTGTGTGAGATATATGAATCTGGTACACCAAATTCCTTCTCTTTGTTTGCATTATTTTCTCAGATATATGATCCACTAACACTTGATGAAGTTGTTGAAGAAGAAGTATGGGAACAAGCCATGGATGAAGAAATAGAATGTATTGAGAAAAACCAGACATGGGAACTGGTTGATGTACCAAAAGATAAAGATTTAGTCAGTGTCAAATGGATTTATAAGACCAAGCAAGATGCTAATGGGAATGTGCAAAAGCACAAGGCAAGAATGGTAACAAGAGGGTTCACATAGAAACCCAGCATAGATTTCAATGAAACGTTCACACCAGTTGCACGCATGGATACAATCAGAATTGTTTTGGCCATTGCCCCACAAAGCAAATGGCATGTTTATCAAATAGATGTTAAGTCAACATTTATGAATGGTTATTTAGATGAAGAAATATATGTATAACAACCACAAGGCTATGAAGTTCCAGGACAAGAACACATAGTGTACAGACTGAAGAAAGCGTTCTATGGTTTAAAGCAAGCTCCAAGAGCTTGGTATAGTCGCATTGATTCCTATCTCATTGAGAATGGATTTCACAGAAGTGAAAGTGAGCCAACGTTGTATACCAAAGTGAATGAGCAAGGTAACATGTTAATTGTTTTCCTATATGTGGATGATTTAATATTTACTGGTGATTTTGGCATAAAAGAATTTAGAACAATCATGGAAATTGAATTTGAAATCACTGATTTGGGGTTCATGAAGTTCTTTCTGGGCATTGAAGTCCAACAATCTGAAAGTGGTATTTTCATATCACAGTCCAAGTATGCAAAACACAGTTTTAAAAAGATTCAATATGTCAAATTGCAAGGCATCCCCAACACCAGTAATAACAGGTTTAAAATTGAGCAAAAATGATGATGGATCAACTGTAGATCCTACGTTGTTTAAAAGGCTTGTTGGCAGCCTTATGTATTTAACGGTGACAAGGCCAGACATTATGTATGGAGTAAGTCTAATCTCAAGATTCATGTAATCACCAAAAGACTCACACTGGAAAGCAGGTGAAATAATTATGAGGTATGTAAGTGGTACAAAAGATCTTGGAATAATGTACTCAACTTCAAAAAATTTTAAACTCATTGGATATACTGACAGTGACAATGGAGGCAGCACAGATGACAGGAAAAGAACATATGGGTACACATTTCATTTTGGTACAGGTGTTGTTTCGTGGGCTTCAAAGAAACAACCCATAGTAACTCTATCTTCAACAGAAGCAGAGTTTGTGGCAGCCACAGGCGCTACATGTCAAGCTGTTTGGGTGAGAAGAATGTTAAAAGATCTGTCACAAAACCAGCAAGAGCCAACAACCATTTTATGTGATAACGATTCAGCCATTGCCTTGTCAAAGAATCATGTGTTTCACAAGAAAACCAAACACATTGACACAAGGTATCATTTCATAAGAGAGTTGGTGAAAAACAAAGAAATTTGTTTAGAATTTTGCAGGTCTGAAGATCAACTTACAGACATCTTTACAAAACCATTGGCAAGGGATACATTTCAGTATCTTCAAAGTTATTTGGGAATGACAAGTTCTGTACAGTGAACTCTGTCATGAACATAGCATGTTTTCTGCTCTGAAAACATTTTGTAATATTTTGTTTTTTAAATTACGATCTTCTCATAATTAAGGGGGAGTGTTGGAAATATTAATTAATTGCTGATCTATAATCCAATTAGTCGACTCTGTCAGATTCTGTAGCAGATCAGAAAGTGCTAGAGAGTCTGACAAGATAAAGAGTTCATATTTCTCGCATATAAGTCAATAGAATTTAGTTGTTGAAGCTAAGTTTCTATAGTAGAGAGTAATTGCAGTCTTTAAATCTTAAGACGGTTAGTCGGCAGAAATCTTCTATATGAAGGATGAAATTGTAAATCAAAATAATGAATTGAAGAGAAGAGAAGAGAAGAGACAGACAAGCAAAATAGAACAGAGATGGCGAAGAAGAAGAAAGAAAACTCACTGAAGAGTTTGAAGCTCAAGCTTCTGTGGTTTTACCAAGTTTGTATTTACGGCTGTAAGTTTTGTTATGCTGTCACATGAAATATAAGTCCTTATGTTTATGGTTGAATGAATGTTTAAGATAGCTTCACATCTTCTCCATATTTACCTGAGTGAATGTTGTTTACATTTACTGTGAGTGAAAGACATCAAGAATCCATAATTATTTCACTGTGTAAGAGTTCCTAGTTTTACTCGCAAGTTCCTTGTTTTATGCGCAGAGGTTCCACACAAATATTGTTTATTATTTTCTAATATGATATTGCGAGTGATTCGCAATATAGTTGTGTCGCACTTAATCCTATATTATCGCAGTGAAAAGTGTTTTTCATATTCCTAAGTCAGACTAGGAAATATAAAGTTATTGCGCGGAAGTGAAAACTTGTTCGCACATGAGTTGGTCGCAACCAATTCATATAGCAGCAAAATCTAGTCGAAGCCTAAGTGAAAGTCCTTCACAGGTGAAGAGTCTCGTGTAGTTACTTCATCGCAATAACTCTTGCGCAAAAATTCCATTGCGCGGTAATTTCTTCGCGCAGTAAATTCCGCCGCAAGAAAATCGAGTCGCAAGTTTTTGAAAAAGTAAAAAAGGGAAAACATAAGGTTGTGTTGCACGGTAACTCAAGTTAATTACCGTGGCCGCCATTTCTCCCAAGAATCACAACGATGATCTTGTGAAATATAATATCGAGAAGGATTTTGTACAGTCGATTCATAATAATGATAGCAATGGAATTGGGAATAATTTAGTGGAGCAAGCGGAAGGGATAATGGGTCAAGGAGATCATCGATTCTAGGGAGATGAATAACCATATCTATACCTTACATATCCATTAATGATGGTACATAAATAAAAACTGAAATAATATTATCATGTACTTATTTATGACCTAATCATCTACTTCACAGATCAATTACTTACCCGGTTGTACCATTCAATTAACGCAAATCGATGTCCCTTGAATTCTTTGGTTCCACACTTATCCAGCAACAACTTTGTCCACATCTCTCTCTTATGATATTACAATATTAAGAAATATATTAAATGAGTCTAAACTAAAATCTTTGATATATTAGAGAAGTGTTTATGTTGCAGAATATATTAGAGAAGTGTTTATGTTTCAGAAGCAAATCTTCTAATAAAGAGATCTCCTCATAGAGAACCTGTGTGACCTTTAATTTGTAAACCTCTCACATTGGTGTGGCGATTCATGACTGACGGATTCAATGCTTCAAACCATTATACTCTTTCAATCCATTCAATTTAATTAACTGCCTATCATTTTGGAACTGGAGAAATCATGCTTTCAACTAACAATCTTGAACAAATTGGAGAAATCATGGTTTTTACTAACAATTTCAAAATCAATGTGAAATATAATAAACTTTAAGCCTGGAAACAATGTTATATAAACACACAGATTTGTTGTATATGTGTACATGCATATTAGCAGCCTTCAATCATGATGTCGGTTATGTGTAGTGAGGCATCGTTCTCTTATGATATCATGCCCTTAAGAACTATCTAGCTATGATACCACTCGATATACAAATTAGATAAGCAAGAAAAACAAGATTAGTTTTCATATTCACTTATTTTAGTTTTTATATTCACTAATAATATATTTATATAAAATTTACACATAACCACTTTACAATCGTTACTTAACTAAAAGGTGTTAAGGTGACATTAAAATCTTATAATTAAAGTTAAGTAACTAAAAGGTTGTTAAGTGACATTAAAATTTTATAATTAAGGTTAAGTTGCTATTATTTGTGATTGGTATCTTCGAGTTATTCAAGATTTCTAATTGTAAGCTTATAATATTATCAGTGGTTCTGGTGTGAAGAGATGTGTTATCACTCCAAGAAACTCCTCTATGTTGCAACTCGAGGATGCCTGGTAATTTAAATGTTTTTTTATGGTTTTTCTAAATGGATCAAGTTAGATGACCTACAGGACCTCACACTCTCAAGACATGCATAAAACTCAATCAAATATAAGGCTTCTAACTACCACTATTCAGACGTTTGATAATAGGGTGAAAAGGTGGAGAACTTACTATGCTGGCAGATTCATATATAAAACACTTACATATAAATGGCTAATCATAACAAGGAAAAGTACTTGCAATTCAACTCATCAACATACAGATAGGATGACAGCTATCAGATATTAGATAACATGAATAAACTTGAATAAGAAATTCAAGCACAAGCACAGACAGAAAAGATATGGAAGTTGAACATGTAATGGCAAAAGAGCTTATATTAGGTCATGAATAATATGAGAATCTTGATAATAATAATGGTCTAAAAGTCCCCAAAGTTGAACCCTTGCTTCAACATAGGTATTAGGCTTTATATCCTTTACAATAATCTTCGGATCCTGAAAAGTTGGATTTGATTTACTAAAAATAGA
The DNA here is from genome assembly GCA_001517045.1 of Pseudotsuga menziesii. NCBI lineage: Eukaryota > Viridiplantae > Streptophyta > Pinopsida > Pinales > Pinaceae > Pseudotsuga > Pseudotsuga menziesii. The sequence continues at coordinate 416,852 of LPNX011103550.1, forward strand.
CAAAATAACTGTTTTTGCAAAATTATGTCAAAAACCCTAATTTTAGTGCTAGTCTGTCTAACTCTAACACTTTGTTCATTCATTGAACTCTTTGATAACTGTAGTGATCACTGAAGTGGATCTATAACCTGTTATCTCAGAAATAAGCCATCGTTTGTAAAAGCAGTTAGGGTTTGTGACCCATTTCTCCTTGATTGCGCCTTCAAAACTGGAACAACTCTCCTCCACTAGTGCTTTTCATCAATTCCCAACTTCATACTTTACCCCTGAGGTGTTTGCACCCATCAAAACTAGTTATGTGCATAAACATATCATCTACACCCTTTTGTGCTTTCGGTGGTTAAGGAAGCAGAATCCTGGGTTTGTTAGCTGCCGAAAGCTCTGCTTTCGGTGGCCAATGAACAGTTGTTGTGTTCGCCTAAGCCACCAAAAGCTCTATTTTCTGAAAAATTGTATTAGCCTTTAAATCATCTTTTTACAGTTTTTACCTCTTTCCTTCCGGTATTTCTTCCATTTGCATAGGGTTTGACAGAGCAGCATCATCATGAGCTGCCTCAGGATCCTGAAAGCTTGCTACTGCCTCTTCTAGGGTTTCTAGTGCAAAGTGAGCTTGAGAGCTAGGGTTTGAATTCTTTGCCTTGCTGTTTTATAGGTTTTGGTGTTTTCCCTTTGATGTCTCTATATCCTTCCTAGGGTTTGGATTAGCAGAAGCCTTACAGGCTACTTCTGGGCCAAAGATGCTTATTGCCACTTCTGTTAGGGTTTCCAACTTCCTGTTCTTCTTGATCTTCAGAGTCTGAGTAAGGTAGGTTGAGTATGTTTCTGTTTGGTGCTGAAAATTATTCTACATCTGCAGCAAATATTCATGGACTGATAGATAAGGTCGAAAATGCCACCTAGAGGACTAACAGGTCATTTTTTTCCCTAAAAATTTGGCTAAACTACTGAAAACTGGGGCTCAGAGATGGATTTGGTCCTTCAAATATGTGACACCTGTGTATAAACATAAAGATTTTTTTTTAAATTGGTTTGTTGTGAGAAAAAACCTCTCACAGGTTTTTGGAATTCATTTTCATTTCCCCGAGATCTGTATTTCAAAAACATGTGTAAAACAGGGAAATTTTGAGATCCAATAATTAGGGCTCAGAGATGGATTTGATTATCCCAATATGCAATACCTATAGGAAAATTGAGAGATTTTATTGTTCTCGGACATGTTACGAACAAAAACCTCCGAGCATTTTACGAAATGATTCTCCCGTCACTCAGAATCAATGTTTTAAAATGATTCATTTTCATAGTAAAATGCCAATTTCGGTGGCTAAGAGAATCTAGGGTTTAATTCGCAAGATACCAAAAGATGGGCCTTTCGGTGGCTAATGAACCATTGGTCCGTTCTCCTAAGCCACCGAAAGTCTCCTTTCCAAAATTTATTTAAAATGAATTAATGAGATTTTGGTGGTTTAATGTCTTCTTGGACCCATTGCTAAGCCGTCGAAACCAAGGCTTTTGGGTGGCTAATGAACTATTGGTAAGTTCACCTAAGCCACCGAAAGCCCCCTTTCCCATATTTTATAAAAAAGTGATCAACAGGATTTCAATGGTTAATCGTGGTCCTGTGTTGAAATTGTTAGCTACCGGAAGCTGAGCTTTTCGGTGGCTAATGAACTATTGGAAAGTTCGCCTAAGCCACCGAAAGCTAATACTTTCAAATTTCTTGAAAAAAAGAACACCAAATATTCCATCTTTGTTAGTCTCCCAAACATACTTCATAATATGCCCTGAAATCTTCATCACTATGCAAAAAATAAATTGTCTGAGTGGACCTATTGAAAATTGATTTATTTAGGAGATAACAAGGTGCACAAGATAATCGATTCAATCATTCCATTACAAATCTCAAACAAGTGAATGTTTTAGATTGACCTCATGTACATATATTGTTTGAATATGATTACTATAGTATAAAAAATAGTCTATTTATCTTAAATGTATTCCAGAATTCATACATGTTCTGTGTAATGAAAAGTCTTCATCCTCTCAGTAATAAGAGGACTTCCTTTACTTTCTTTGAATAGAATTCATTGCATGGAAGTAATAATTTCAAACTTTGCCAGCCAAACATGGCTTTGACCATGCATGTTTAAGAAACATTGGGTATTGAAATTCAAGCATTCATCTTACTGTCAAAAGTCTTTCAAAGAGAAACCTAAATATTTGTATTTTGACATTGATGGAAGTGTGAGAAGCATGACATTATAAAACAAGCTACTATGTGGTAGTTACAAAGTAAAACAAGAGACTATATGGTAGCAAATATTTTCGGTAGCTATGAACTAAAACAAGATACTATAGAAAAACTTACATGCAATGATCGCTTGCAATGAAAACAAAAACACCCGGAAATGCAACCATAAACACTACTCGACATGGTAGATTTATATTTCAGATCTTGGTTATATTTTTAAAATTAAACATTAAACATTGTATTTTAAGTAATGTTAAAAAAAATGATATATTGTTTGCACATAAAACAAAAGGAAAAAAACAAAAAATAAAAGTAGTTCTCTACACAATCTATCTTCGAGACTTGATCACTCATTACAAGTGGCCTTTTGGAACTTAATCATCGACAACTTTGTTAGTATATGCAAAATGCACTCAAGTTGTTGGTTATGAGTCAAATATTTTGAATTTATATTAATATTTTTACTTTACATTAATGTGCAATAAAAACTTTCAAAAATTACAGATGGTAAATATATTGTCGTCATTAGACGAGTATAGCTTTTGAACAAATATGGCTAAGGGAAATTAGACAAAATTGAACAAATTCAAACCTGTAGACAATGACCATGAATCAAAATCACACCTCATATAGCTAGCTTGTGTTTGTTGATGTATTTGTAACTTCGGAATGTATTCTCCTGTATATTTTATATTGTATTTCATTGTACCCCGCCAAAGATGTTTGTTCCTATGATCAAGAGAGTCATTAATATAATTAAGTCATGTAAATTCATTGAGGTTAACTCTCCATTGTATGTCGTGGCATTAGACCCCAGAGTTAAGTTGTAATATGGTTATTAGACTCTCCTAGATAATTCAGCCTAAATAGAGAGTGAGCCTCTCTATTTGATATACAAACTCACTCATCAATAGTGCATAAGTGAGAGAGGAGTAGCTCGCACTAGCGAGAGAGAGAACAGTTGTCAGAGATCATGTTTGTACTTTTGGGTTTTACTTTTGCTATTGGTGCTCTTTCTATCTCTGAGGAAGTTGTGGGGTTTTCTCCTTTATGGATTCCTCGAGAAAAAATATTTGTGTCTCTTGTCTCTTGTGATTATTGTTGTGCATGTTATTCTCTCAGATAAGATCCCAGATCATATTGATTAAACGATAAAAATCTAACATGGTATCAGAGCTGACTTGAGAAGAAGGCATTGTTCAGCTACAAAAGCTAGGGATTCTTAGTTTTTGGGTTTCCCTCCATATATCATCAACAAAAGGAGGCTAGGCTAACTATCCTTTGAAGGGCTCATCTTCCTATCGAAGCAGAAATTGATTTCGAGCATTTTCAGTTTTTGGCATGTCACTATTGCGGGAAATTAGGGATTTTTCATAGGAGTGGAATTTTTTAGTGATCCCAACATAGAATTTTTCTCCTCCTCAAAATATAAATTTAGAGACTAAGATCAAAATTTTTGGTTGGGTAAAACTACGAGAAAGTCAAACCCTAATTTGACCCTAGACTAGAAATCCAACACTGCAAAAGATCAACTCCATATCTAGTTCGGCCATCTCAAATTGGTAAGATCTAAATATTTTGTATTTACTTGAGGTTCTCATTAAATATGTATCATCACACCAAGCTTGATGAAAATATTGAAGGAGTTGATAACTTCCGAGCATGGAAGTGTAGGATTTCACTTGTTCTTGAAGAAAATGAATTGGACACCTACATAAGTGGAGAGTGTCCGGTTCCAGAGGGAGATGAGGCTAAAGCCTTGCACAAGAAGAACTTGGTCAAGGCCAAGAGGATTATTTTTGATTCCATCAAGGATCACCGTATACCACATGATTCTTCCTTAAAGACACCTACAGAGATGTTTGATTCCTTGACCAAGCTATTTGATGGAAAGAATATAAATCGAAAGATGACTTTGCGAAATCAATTGAAGAATGTAAAGATACAGAATGTAGATACCATACAGTCATACTTTACAAGGGTCTCACAAATCAAAGAACAACTTGAAGCTGTGGAAGAAGAAGTAGAGAATGGATAAATTTTGATGAGCACCTTGAATGGCCTCCCTAGGTCATGGGACTCCTTTATTCAAGGGATTTGTGTTAGAAGAAAGTGAATCGCCTTCAATAGTTTGTGGGAGTAATTCTCACAAGAAGAAGCTCCATTCGTAGCTCGAGAAGAAAAGATGGGAAATGAAGATCAAGCTCTCACGGAACACACTGATAAAATAAAAAAGGGAGCACGATCATCACAAGAAATGTAAGCATCCTCACCAGCATTAGAAAGATAACCCTAGAAGATCTATCAGACATCTATCTAATGTCAGATGTTATACATGTGATGAGAAGGGACACTTCTCCATAGATTTTCCTAGAAATAGAGGTGGCTCCCACAAGAAGAAGAACAACAAAAGAAGACATCATGCTCACACTGCAAAGGATGATGAACCTCCTAGGAACAGATTCAAAGAAGAAAGTGAATATTATTCGAGCAATGAAGAGTATGTTTTGATTTTTTCCCTCACGGGAACTATTACACATGGAAGCAATGATTGGATCATAGATAGTGGGGCTTCCAAGCACATGACGGGATTTAAAGAATTCTTTGTGAATCTATCTGAACATGATTCAACCCACAAAGTGAAACTTGGGGATGACTACTAGTATCCTATAAAAGGAAGTGGAGAATCATTGCTTTATGATCGGGATCTTCCTATGCATCTATGGGCAGAAGCTGCTAGGACAGATGTGTATGTACAGAATCGTACTCTGCATAGAGTACTTGAGAACAAGACACTAGAAGAAGTCTTCTCCAACAAGAAACCAGAAGTCAGCCATCTCAAAATATTTGGTTGTCTAGTGTACATACACATTCCGAAATAAAAGAGAAAGAAGTTAGATCCTTCAGGAAAGAAGGGTATATTTGTGGGATATAGTGAAAGCTCAAAGGATTACATAATATATTTCCCAGGATTCAAGAATATCAACATCAACAGGGATGTGAAATTTGGTGAAGATACAACTTACAATAAATTCATAAAGATACATGTTGAAAACATTGAAGAAACATAAGTACCCAGGATTCGAGATACAACAATGAATGAAGCAACTCCAGAAGAAGATCGATAAATGGAAGAACCTCAGGAACCTATAGATCCACCCCGTGAGAAGAATTCTTACAAGAGGAACCATCATGGGTACGAGAGGTTATCCTAGGTGCAGAAAAATGTGGGGCTCCAAAAGGAATACACAGATAAAGGAAGAGACCTAGGAAATACTCCAGTTATGTAGCCTTGTTGTGTGACATAATTGATAAAGAACCTTCCAACTATGAAGAAGCGGAAAAAAAGAAAGAATGGAAGGATCTGATCATCAAGGAGTACCAGTCGATCATGAAGAATGATGTCTGGGATGTGGTCCTGAGACCAGAAGGGAAGTCTGTTGTGACTTCCAAGTGGATCTACAAGGTCAAGCATGCTATAGATGGCAGCATAGAGAAATATAAAGCGAGATCTGTGGCACGTTGCTTCTCCCAAATGGAGGGATAGATTATGAAGAAACTTTTGCACCTGTAGCCAAATACACTTTCATCATATCAGTACTTTCTCTAGCTGCAGCGATGAAATGGAAGACACACCAGATGGATGTCAAGACCGCGTTTTTGAATGGTGTAGTGGAAGAGGAAGTGTATGTGGAGCAGCCATTCGGATTTGAGATACATTATAGGGAGACTCATGTGTGAAAATTGAAGAAGGCCTTGTACGGTTTGAAACAAACACCCAAAACATGGTACGACATGATTGATAGCTTCCTAACTAGTTTGGGATTTACCAAGAGTAAAGCAGATTCCAACCTTTATTACAAGGTTGAGGAAGGGAACCCAATGATAACCCTATTGTATGTGGATGACCTATTTGTGACAGGTGAGGATGGGTTGATTGTTGAAACGAAGAGGAAGCTTGATGCTGAGTTCGAGATGAAGGACTTGGGTATAATGCACTACTTTCTAGGCATGGAGGTGTGGCAGAGTGCAGATGGAATCTTTCTTGGATAAGGGAAGTATGCAGTGGATATCCTGAAGAGGTTCGAGATGATAGACTGTCAAGCCATGTCCACACCTATGGAATCGAACCTGGAGCTATTGAGTGATGATTCATCAGATTCGGTTGATTCCATGATGTATCATTAGATGATTGGATCCTTGATGTACCTGACGAATACGAGACTAGATATTTGCTTTGCTGTGAACACATTGAGTCAGTTCCTAACGGATTTGAGACATGTTCACCTGATTCCTGAAAAGCATATTCTGAGGTACCTGAAGGGTACAGTTGATTATGAGCTCAAGTATGATGTGAATCAGAAGATTAACCTAGAGTGTTATGTGGATTTGGATTGGGCAGGCAATGACATTGATAGGAAGAGCACTTCGAGGTGTTGCTTCAATATGAGATCAAGTTTGATCTCTTAGTTTAGCAGGAAGCAGTCCTGCGTGGCACTAAGTACAGTCGAAGCAGAGTATATCGTAGCTTGTTTGGCTGGTTGTGAGGCATTTTGGTTAGGGAAGCTACTATCTGATTTGTTTGATATCCAGTTGGATGCTACTTGTATATATTGTGGCAACCATATTTGTGTGAAGTTGTCAAAGAACCCATTGTTCCATGACAAATCGAAGCATATCGAGATCAAGTATCACTATATCAAGGATATGGTGCAGGGAGGAGCAATGAAGCTCCAGTATGTTGCGAAAGACAAGCAGATAGCCGATGTAGTGAAGCAGCATGCATGGTGTGCTGTGCATAGGTATTCCGGGGCCTGGCATGTAGACCTATCCTTCTTCTCCAAAAATGATGATGGAAGGAAGGAGGAATGTAACCTTTGTCTCTTGCTGGATAAAGAGATGTATGATCATATTCATTCTTCTGAATGTAATGAGACTGAGCCCATTCCATATAGCATCTTACAGGGAGTCTATTGCATATCTCTAAAGGAGGTAAGATTGCATGGCATAGCACAAGGGTCTTTCCTTTCTGAGTGTCAAGTGAGTTTCCAGTCATCTTCCTAGCTTCTAGTTTAGAAGTAGGGACTGAATCTAGATCTGAGTCACCCTAAATCTCAATCTCATAAACTGACAAAGATGAATCTGAAATACTAGTAGAAGCTATAAAAGAATTAGATGCAATGATTTTACCTTCCCTTGCAAGTGACTGTTGAGAGTGCACTGGTTCTGAAGGAGGCATGAAATGTGAGAACTCATATGCTTTTGAAGGATGTTTTGCAGCACCCTTCACTATGATGCTCCCAGTAGAGATATCTGTGATCTCCACTGAGTCAGAATGAAAGATCACTCACTTTAGAGATCCAGTATGGGTCATCTAATAGACAAATAACAGGCTTGAAGCTAGGGAGGGAACAAATAGCACATCTTTGAACCTTCCATGTTCAAGCTTGACAGAGCCCTTCCCTTTTGTTTTGACTTTACTGTTATTTCCCATCTAAATACTAGGACCATCAAAGGACTGAAAAGAAGAGAATGATTCTCTGGATGTAGGCATATGGTTGGAAGCTCAAGAATCAATGAGAAAGACATGTGCTGATGTGCAACAAGGCTTCAGTGCATGGCATTTCCTTTGGTATTATTCATCTTCTTCTTCAGAGTCATCCTTCCTTGTGCTAGAAGGTACACAAATGTTATGTTTCTTCAAAATAAGGGCCATTTCATCAAGTTGTCTTCTCATACAGTAGCTTTCCAAATGAAATCCCCTTCCATGGTAAGAGAAGATGACCTTGCCTTTGCCATTCTTCTTGCTTCTCTTCGAACCTGAAGGATCTTTTGACTACTCTTTCTTCATAGGAGACTCATCTCTTTGCTTCCCTTTTTCATTCACTGCCTTATCTCCTCTTGCAACCAGAGCTATATCTTTGGAAGATCGAATGATCCCCATTTGGATCAATTTATCATTCTCAGAAATAAGAGATTGGATGAAAGCATTAAGAGTGGGAATCTTCCAATTTGGAGTAGTGAGACTTACTGTTTGGAAGGTGGATACAAAGACTGAGTAGTCTGCATTGAGCTTTGTGAGAAAGGAAAGGATGAGTTGATCTTCATCCTTCTCCACTTTGCAGTGCTTCAACTGATATATCAAGTTCTTGAAGTTTGTGAAGAATTCATTCAGTGATTCAAAGTTGGATGGATTAAGAGTGATTAGATCATTTTCTAGCTGATGGATCATCATCTCATCCTGCTTATCAAATAAGGAGGAAATCTTGTCCCAAACCTCCTTGGGAGTCTTCAATCCTTGGATGTGGAATCGAATATCTCTAGAGACTGAGGAGAGCAAGTGTCCATGGGCTTCATCAAGCCTGTTCAAGTACTTTTCTTTGTCATTATCTAAAGCTGGCACTACCTCTGTTTCTTCTTTTAGTCTGAAGATTTGCTTGGTGCGGAGCATTACCACCATGTCTTCCTTCCACTGGTGATAGTTGAAGGGAGTGAGAGGCTCTACTGGATGAGCCATTTTGAATGCAGTAAGAAGGACTGAGCTGCTATAGCGAATGCAGTGAGAAGAAAGGGCTGCTTGTAGTGAATGCTGTAAGAAGAGATGATAACCTGTCACACAATCAAACATACAAAGTAAGGTCGTGTTGGCCCGATTTTCTGACCTAGGCCAACAAGGAATTTTTTCCCACACAATCAGCTTAAAGCAGTGTTCAGTGTGTTTGGATTAGCAAAACTTCGCAGGTTATGGTCTTGCTACCAGCTGATTTTTCTCTTAAGGAGAAATTAAAATCAACAAAATCTAACCTATCCTAATGTTATTTCTATTCAATTAAATCCTAAAACTATTTAAGTTGCCTAAATGAATCCTATAATTAGTCTATCTAAACTATCTTATGATTGCTTTCTTAAGGAAAGACTCCAAGTTTTGAAAAGACATGTCAAAAGTATACTAAAATTATACTAATTGATTTAACAGCTGTTAATTAAATATATCAAAATAAAACTTAATCTAAATTATTCTACCTGTCCTATCTCAGCTGAGAGCATTTCTAAAGACTAGATTAATTATTAATCAATAAAAGATGAACAGAAAGACTAAAAGCACAATTTAAATAGAAACATTTAAATTATGAATAATAAGTCACTCTGTTATATGACAACAGAATCGAAGAAACAACTGACAATAAACAGTTATTTTAACCTTCTGAAACCAATTAATAATTAATTATCAACACGGCTATTTGAACTTAAAGATATTGTCTACTATAAAATCACTGTCAACATACAAATGATATTTTTAACAGACAGAAGAGTATATCATTATATCTTAAGTTTATAGTAAAAATACTAATAAACATAATCATAACGATATATTTATTCAAAACGCGATATTGAGCAGATGAAGTAAAATTATAATTAAACACATGTATATCAAAGCATACTACATTAATATTAAGATAGAAGATAAGATGTTGAAATGTATAATATATCCAAAACACAATACCAGTAATGATATCAGTCTGTAGATGTCTAGTTCTATCTCACATCCAAAGATTCAACTTTAGGAATGAAATAACACCAGCAACAAAATATATTTCCAGTATATTTTCCTCAAACACTCCATCCTGAGTTTATCAAAATTCCTACCTTATATAGTACTATGATTCAGTTTTCCCTATTAATGTTACATGCAGCATTATGGGGTTCCTATAACTATAAAGAGAATCGAATCTCTTATATCAACCACCTATCACTATAAATAGAAAAATGACTAGCCTGTATGTTTGCTGATTTCCAGGTACTTGGAAATTTCTTGGCCATTGCTGAAACTCCAGTTTTTAACATACAACCACATCTCCCAGCCAATGCATTAACAACATCCTGATACTCTGGAGAGGAGTGATGACAAACCCACCTGCGTTTAACAAACGAAGTATCTCATTAAGGCTATTTACAATAAATGCAACAGAATAAACTAAGATTTTAATGCATGCCTGTAAAATCTGCGATTTTACAGGCATGTAAAAAAAAATATTTCATTACCTGTTTGACAGCAATACGATCATGCACTTTGAAAGGAAAATGAGAATAACCATTCATGTTTTACTTTGAAGAGCGATTACTCTTCGTGCTTCAGTCAATTTGGCCTTTAACCTGATAATCTTTATGTTTTGTTTTTCAATTCTCTCAAGTAGGTGCTGGTTCGTACTAATTATTGACCTCTTTGCTTATTTATACTGATTCTTTTTAGCGCTTGTTTCTTTCCATCTGCTGATCCAATCCAATAACTCTTCTCTAGATGTTCTATTTTAGTCTTCTAACAATGCTGTACCGGATAGGCAATGCTTAAGTTTATCCTTCAACTCTGTAATCTTGTCCTGTAGGCGGGCTTTTATTTTCGTGTTCTTTCACAAGACTATCCCAGAAATGTCCGTTAACTTGTTGTGGTTCTTCTGATTCTTCATCATTTTCTGATTCCTCTTCTTCTCCGTTTTCAGTTACTTCTTGATTAGAAGGGGTTTCAGATAAAGATAAAACAGCTCGAATTGTATTAAAAATCTCTTCATTTGCAGCTACATCGGGTGGTGTATTCTTATTATTTGTATTTGGGTTTTGTCTATACTGATTTCTGAAATATCCCCTAGAAGGAGAAGCTTCAAAATTGGTTTTCTTTAACCCTACAACTTCATTGGTTATTGTTCGAATAGCGTTTTGAAATTGTTCTATATCAAATGCTTTGTCTTTATCTGAATTGGGTTTTCCGGTCTTCCTACGAGGAAAAGAATCAGATTTCCCACTTCTATCTGGTTCATAGGACATAGAATCCTTCTCGACTTTAATGGCTTCCTCAAATGTTTCTATTAAAGTTGTTTTTCCAGCTCTCTTTACAAACATTTTGGAATATTTAGGTAAGGCTGACGTATAATTTTCAATAATTATGTCTTCCGGAGGTTGAGAGGCAATTGGGATTTTATTTTTTAATGTCAAAAACCTTTGATTGAAATCTTTGATTCTTTCCTTAGGCTCCATTTTAATCCTAGACAACTCTAGGGCTAAAAGGGCAGGTGTTTTATCTTCCCCAAATCTATCTAAGAAAGCTTTATTAAACTCCCCCCAGTTTGTGATTGATCCCTGTACTAATGAAAAGTACCAGGTAGAAGCTCTTCTTTTGAAAGTTAGAGGAAACAATTGACAAACTACATCTTCATGTTGAACGTTCAAAGTTTGAACAGCCAACATGAATTTGTCAACATGTACCTCTGCAGGTTCTTTGTCATCTGGGTTAAACTTAGGGAGGAGTTTATCTGAGTGTTTAGGCAAAGGATTTTGTATCCCAGGGACTGCTACAGCAGCCGTCCTTAACCATGGGAGTTGTGGATTTGGTGGATTAGGTGGAGGATTACCGCCTCCCCCTCCAGGCACGTTTCTTGCCATAGGGCTTCTTTCCGAACTTGATGAACTTCCTGAATTAGATGGACTACGACTATTAAGTGGAGATACAGGAGGAGAAGGTGGCTGATCAAAACCGCCTTCTGTTTGACTAGTTTGTCTGTGATGACTTCTAATTTGATAACGTGGAGTGCTATCAACTTCTTGAAAATCCTGAGTAACTACGTTCAATTGTGGATTACGTCGTTGTTGCCTAGGAAGACCATAATCTATCAGAGATAAACCAAGTTGATTGGCATATGCTCTGGTAAGGATATTTCGTGATTCTTCCAAAGTTCAAATGTCTTGTTCAGGAGTAAATGGGGATGTGATATGATCACGCTCAAGGATACTCCTAACAGTGTTTATAAACGGTGATCTGTTGGTTTCTGGAGGTTGTTGGCTAGTTGTAAATTTCTCATTAATTTTTCCTGGCATTAATCATTAACAGGCCCTCCTTCTAGCGCCATTTGTTGGCCCGATTTTCTGACCTAGGCCAACAAGAAAGTTTTGCCCACACAATCAGCTTAAAGCAGTGTCTGGTATGTTTGGATTAGCAAAACTTCGCAGGTTATGGTCCTGCTACCAACTAATTTTTCTCTTAAGGAGAAATTAAAATCAGCAAAATCTAACCTATCCTAATGTTATTTCTATTCAATTAAATCCTAAAACTATTTAAGTTGCCTAAATGAATCCTATAATTAGTCTATCTAAACTGTCTTATGATTGCTTTCTTAAGGAAAAACTCCAAGTTTTGAAAAGACCTGTCAAAAGTATATTAAAATTATACTAATTGATTTAACAGCTGTTAATTAAATATATCAAAATAAAACTTAATCTAAATTATTCTACCTGTCCTATCTCAGCTGAGAGCATTTCTAAAGACTAGATTAATTATTAATCAATAAAAGATGAACAGAAAGACTAAAAGCACAATTTAAATAGAAACATTTAAATTATGAATAATAAGTCACTCTGTTATATGACAATAGAATCGAAGAAACAACTGACAATAAACAGTTATTTTAACCTTCTGAAATCAATTAATAATTAATTATCAACATAGCTATTTGAACTTAAAGATATTGTCTACTATAAAATCACTATCAACATACAAATGATATTTTTAACAGACAGAAGAGTATATCATTATATCTTAAGTTTATAGTAAAAATACTAATAAACATAATCATAACGATATATTTATTCAAAACGCGATATTGAGCAGATGAAGTAAAATTATAATTAAACACAGGTATATCAAAGCATACTACATTAATATTAAGATAGAAGATAAGATGTTGAAATGTATAATATATCCAAAACACAATACCAGTAATGATATCAGTCTGTAGATGTCTAGTTCTATCTCACATCCAAAGATTCAACTTCAGGAATGAAATAACACCAGCAACAAAATATATTTCCAGTATATTTTCCTCAAACACTACATCCTTATTTTATCAAAATTCCTACCTTATATAGTACTATGATTCAGTTTTCCCTATTAATGTTACATGCAACATTATAGGGTTCCTATAACTATAAAGAGAATCGAATCTCTTATATCAACCACCTATCACTATAAATAGAAAAACGACTAGCCTGTATGTTTGCTGATTTCCAGGTACTTGGAAATTTCTTGGCCATTGCTGAAACTCCAGTTTTTAACAGACAGCCACATCTCCCAGCCAACGCATTAACAACATCCTGATACTCTGGAGAGGAGTGATGACAAACCCACCTACGTTTAACAAACGAAGTATCTCATTAAGGCTATTTACAATAAATGCAACAGAATAAACTAAGATTTTAATGCATGCCTGTAAAATCTGCGATTTTACAGGCATGTAAAAAAAATATTTCATTACCTGTTTGACAGCAATACGATCATGCACTTTGAAAGGAAAATGAGAATAACCATTCATGTTTTACTTTGAAGAGCGATTACTCTTCGTGCTTCAGTCAATTTGGCCTTTAACCTGATAATCTTTATGTTTTGTTTTTCAATTCTCTCAAGTAGGTGCTGGTTCGTACTAATTATTGACCTCTTTGCTTATTTATACTGATTCTTTTTAGCGCTTGTTTCTTTCCATCTGCTGATCCAATCCAATAACTCTTCTCTAGATGTTCTATTTTAGTCTTCTAACAATGCTGTACCGGATAGGCAATGCTTAAGTTTATCCTTCAACTCTGTAATCTTGTCCTGGTATACATTATCTAGTACATGCTGCAGAGTTTCTTCTTCAATGGCTACCTAAGGAGAGTTAGGGCTATCGATATGTTGACTAGATGATGGTTCAGGATATGCAATGCTGGTGTCTATACCTGGTTGAATAACCTCGGCCTTGCACGAGTTTGCATCATTACCTTTTACAAAAGTAGGATTATTTTCATAAATAGTATCAGGGATAGATGATGGAATGCCATCTTCAATATGGACGACTGCAGGCTGAGAAGCCTGTTGATGAGCCATAGGAACCGAAATTGAAGGTTTCATACTCCTAGTAACCCTTTTCGAAAACAACAGACTTTCTGAATCAAACCCTCCCTTATCACAACAAATCTGGGCAAGATGATCTAATTTTCGCATAAATTCCCTGCTATGTTCATAAGAAGTATTTGCTTCAGATAGATTTTTACACTCAACATCATTATCAGTTTTGTTTTTGGTTAATTTTTCTTCTGTTTCTGCAGGGATGCTATAACCTTTACTAGATAAGGGTTGATTCAGGACTGTTTTAGAGCCACAAGGGACTATATTCCCGTCATCATCATTACTAATCCCTTCATTTATGGGTATATTGACTTCCCTGAACCCTTTTACCTCTGACACAGTTTCAGAAGTATTATCAGACTTTATAGCTTTTCGTTTATTACGAATTCTTGGGGAGGAGTTTGGCCAATACTGCGTCGGCCCCAGTTGACAGTCGGTTAAAAAACTATCCCATGACTTGCCATTTACAGAAAATTGATGTTGCACTATAATTTTGATTAACCCGTGGTGGAAAAGACTTCTATCAGGGTTACTAAAACTTCTAACTGCCTGTGACATCTTCTTCAAACTTTGCCATAAATAGAATGGCAAATTGAGCTTACAACCCTGTAATGCTAATAGCAATCTTAAATGGTAATAGTGTAAATGGGAGAAACGTCCGTCACAGGACACATACCTTACCAGTATTTCATAATAAGCTCTCCATTCGGGCTTCAAGAACCTGACAGGGACACCTATCTTCAACTTAGTATCATCCGGAAATGGAAGCAGCAGAGATAAACACCTCTTCTTATTAACCTTGCTACCCTTAAACCAGCGTTCTCCAACTTGCGGGAGATTAGTTGCTTCAGCAATTTTATCTTCATTAACAATGAACTCAAAACCCCCTATCTACACAACATCGTCCTTAAGATTCATGGCAAACATTTTAGTTACTTCTGCATGATGGCCATCGAAACTCTTAAAGAATTTCCCCCACCCAATTTTCTCAAAACATAGAGCTACCTCCTCGTTAGCTTCTATGAGCTCAGAACCAGAGATTTCGAAATGGTTCAATGGAGCCATAGTTTCCTCCATGCTCTCCTGGCTTCGAACTGGAATAAACGGAAAGGTGAACAAGGAGGGAATAGGTACCCAAACGTATGACATGATGTGCAAACTTCACATGATTTGGATCTGACAAACATGAGATCTCTGGCCTTGGTCATTTTAGCCGAGCCTTAGCAATGATGAGTGCTGCAACTTAACGTTATATTATGATATATGCAGGTTTAACCATAACTTAGCCATGAATAGCAGTGAAATTGAGCCAACTCGACATAGCAAAGATCTTGTGATTGATAGACCATAAACCAAGCAATTGATTACTTACAGTGATCATAATGAGCACGTACATTGTTAGGAAATGGAATGACTATCAACATTAACTCTTGTTAATACGATACATCGATATAGTCACAGCTGTAAGTTTATCATGAAGCTCAAACCACATCTCTATGCCAACTCAGTGATCCAAGTGACAAGTGTTACCAATTTGACACATGGCTCTCATAAACTCTGTCAAATTAACGGTCTCCTCTAGCTTCAGCGTGAAAGGTTGTAGCATTCAAGGTGATACCATACTGAAATCATATATCCTAATGCTTGGCATGACAACTAGATAATAACTTGATTATCATATTTATTTCATGTATACACATAAGATTTCATACATCCAGTTTTAAAACTTTCAAAAACAATCCCATTGATTAATATCCGAAATTAAACTTGATAGGATATTGAATGGTAAAACTATAATATATGAAAATTCTTATATGATAATCATTTATTTACTAATCTACATATATACAATTTTTAGAAAGTGAGGGTAAGGTATTACATACGAGATATGAACATTAGGTGTAATACAGTTTTAATTTAATAAGTCATCTAAGTTCTAAAAGTTTGAGACTCATAATACCTTACCCACATCCAGCTTAGAATGTGTTTCATTGGTTTCCCTTTGGCATATTGTCGTATATAATCGTATACATCTATCTTAATAATTGAATTGATTATATAGGATCTAATGAAACTGACTTATTAAACTGACAGCTGCTAACATGTTTTTCACCAACTCCTAACATATTATTTTACTTTTCTCGAATTGAGAGTACCTTCAGAATCATAGATTCTGAAAGAACTCTATTATAATTTTTTGAGTAAAATATAAAATAGAGCTGATCTCCCTTCATCATAATGGAATATGAAGGGGTTGTTGCTGGCTGCCAACAGGTCGACAATCTGCACTTTTGGAATTTCCTTCATACCCAGCATAGTTGATCAAGCAATCTTGATCAACAATTTCCTAACTTGGAATATTAAGTGGTAAATTCTCTACTTCTGGTGCAGTACTGGAAGGAGCAATTTGCTCAAAAAAATTATCCAGCTGGAGATCTGAGGAGGAGAGGTGTGTTGTCCGCCGAGGCTCTGATACCATATTAAATTGAGCACATAGATTTGTGGACAAACACACAACTCACAAAATAGATCAAACAATTTACTCAGCAATTGAAGAATGAAACAGTGCAAAAATGGCTTGCAGTTGTGAATGCTTTGATTAATCAAAAAGGTAATTAGATGATAATTACAATGATGTGCAATGGCTTTAATAGCCATATGCAATTCGAATCCACATGAGGAAATTCAAATTGATTAGACTCTACTTGAATGTAGGTAACTAAGACCTTGTCTAAATCACTATCGAAGGACTCAATAGTTAATTGGCCTTGTCTAAACCATAACCGAAGTTCATCGGAGTTCTAAAACACAACTCAAGTGTTACATTCAGTGTTGACTAAGGATAACTGACTGTGGTAGGTGAGAAATGCGCCCCTCCTGAGTGCAGCCATGTAAACCTAGTGCTAACTGAATGTAGAGGACTAGAACTTAATGTAACTGACTCCTAACTTAGCTTGACTAGTCATCAACTGAATTGAGTTGACCTTGGTTGGTTTCGACACTCCCAGTGGCTCCTAAATTGTAGGGATTGGTTTAGGAGGCTCCTGAACTGATGCAATACAGTGCAATCAGTGGCATTAGGACTCAATTAGTGTTCCCCACATTTTAGTAACTGAAACATGTGCCCCAATTAGGCCAAGTGGACCCAATGGTGCTAGTGACTAAAAATAGACTGGATGGACTCCTGATTTAGACATGACTCCTGAATTAGACATATGACCAAATTGGACAAGGGAGGATTAATAATCCTAATAGTTAATTTATTTGTAACTTTGGAATGTATTCACTTGTATATTTCATATTGTATTTCATTGTACCTCAACAAAGATGTTTGTTCCTCCAATCGGGATAGTCATTAATATAATTAAGTCATGTAAAGTCATTGAGGTTAACCCTCCATTGTATGTCGGGGAATTAGACCCCAAAGTTAAGTTGTAATAGGGTTATTAGATTCTCCTAGAGAAGTCAACCCTGTAGGGAAGAAAGTCAAGTGGAAATTAAGTATAAATAGAGAGTGGGCCTCTCTATTTGATATACACACTCACTCATCAATAGCGCATAAGTGAGAGAGGAGTAGCTCGCACAAGTGAGAGAGAACAATTGAGGAAGATCATCTTTGTACTTTTGGGTTTTACTTTTGCTATTGGTGCTCATTGTATCTCTAAGGAAGTTGCGGGGTTTTCTCCTTTATGGTTTCCCTGAGGAAAAATCTTTATGTCTTGTCTCTTGTGATTATTGTTGTGCATGTTATTCTCTCATATAAGATCCTAGAACATAATGATTAAACGATAAAAATCTAACAACGTTCTCAGACAAGGGAGTTAAATCAACTAACATTTAATCACTAAACTTTACTGCCATGGATAGATTAATGTGGGACACTCTTCTTTGATCTTATGATGCATTTCAATGAAATTATTTCTTAGTTTTAGCTTTTAACCTTCGGTCACTAAAATTTACTCTATAATCATGAACAATTGGAGCTTGATGCAAACACCAATGTAAAGGATATCAATGCATGACAACTATCTTGCATAAGCAATTGAGCTTTATTTCCCATCAAACAACAATGTTCAACTCAACTTTGTTTCCCAACAAACAACAATGTTTAGCATAGTTAACAATTGGAGCTTCATGCAAACACCAATGTAAAGGATATCAATGCATGACAACTATCTTGCATAAGCAGCTGACCTTTGTTTCCCATCAAACAACAATGTCCAACTCAGCTTTGTTGTTCAATATCAAGTATGAAGAGCTAAGTAGCAACATCAACCTACCAACCTCGATAGGTATCCCCTATACAACACTTGTTTATTTTGAATTTTGAAATAAAGGTATAGCATAGAAAATCTAATAAAAAAGTTGTATACTTTTAGAATGAACCTATTTGATTTATGTATGATTAATATTTTATTTATAATTAATATTTTATTTAGATTTAACGTAGGTTCAATATTTCCGGAAAACAAATATTATATGAATTACATTATAATAATATGAATGAAATTGTAATGAGTTTCAATCTCGATATAAATTATCGTATGATTTTAATATTCAAAATCACTAAGTGGCAACCTAGTTAAGTGCTGAAAACAAACCTCTACATACTTTTTAACACGAATGGATGTTTTCTCTATACATTTAATTTAGACTGCAACATAGTTAATTAACTACAAAATTATTATTAGATTATGTTTCAAATACAAAATTATTAAATCATGTTTTGGTCGTTTGAATCTCTCCAAAAATATTATTATTGTAGCCACTTAAGTAATATAAAGTCAAGTTTCGAAACTTACTCTGCCCACATCCACCCTCCACCAAAACCCTAAATAAATAATTGGTAGAACATGTAAGAACAACCCCACATTGAATTCACCTCACGCTTTGAAAATGGCAATTGCAGCAAACCATTTGTTATGTCACACGTGGTGGTTATTTGGGGCTTACCTTGTGAATTCAAGGTAAGCGTGCCAGGTGGCCAGGTGGTCCAAAACCTATTGGAATGTGGCGACAAGGAATTGCATAAGGTTGTTCAAGGGTATCTTGCCAAGAACATGAATCTTGGGATGGACAGGTTACATGAGTGGGTTGGTTCGTGGTTATTGTTTTTTAATTATAGATTTATAAATAATTAAATAGTGAATTTTTAATTAAAGTTTATTTAAATTTTAATTAAGATGCATTTAAATATAACAAGAAATGATATTCGAGTTAAACTTGTTGATTCGTTGAAGAAAGTTTAATATCTAAACACTAAAAAAAACTGATACTAAAGTATTTTAATATTTTTTATATATTTTTTTAAATTGATTACATTATATGAATGTTATATGAGATGTTATGTAACTAGCACAACCAATGTAACTAGTGGTTTATGAACATCAGTGGGTGTAGCAAGCTAATTACCACAACCTTATAAATATCCATTTAAAATATAACATAAATATAAAAACATAAAACAAATACTATTTAATAAACAAAAAACAAAAACTAATACCAACTATAAAACTTTAATAAATTATAGGTTTATAAATAATTAAAGAGTGAATTCTTAACTAAAGCTTATTTAAATCTCAATTAAGATGCATTTAAGCATAACAAGATACGACGACCATCAAATGAATCTCCATTGTACACTTGTTACACTCGAGTTAATCTTGTTGATCAGCTCAAGAAAGTCCAAAATATGAGATAATATCTAAACACCATTTAAAATATAACACAATTATAAAAACATAAAACAAATACTATTTAATAAACAAAAAAACAAAAAACAAAAACTGATACAAGTATGAAACTTTAGTGAATTATAGGTTTATAAATAATTAAATAGTGAATTCTTAACTAAAGCTTATTTAAATCTCAATTAAGATGCATTTAAGTATAACAAGATAGAGCGACCATGAAATGAATCTCCAGTGTACACCTAATCTTGTTGATCCACTCAAGGAAGTCCAAAATATGAGATAATATCTAAACACCATTTAAAATATAACATAAATATAAAAACACAAAACAAATACTATTTAATAAACCAAAAACAAAAACTCATACCAAGTATAAAACTTTAGTAAATTATAGATTTATAAATATTTAAATAGTGAATTCTTAACTAAAGCTTATTTAAATCTCAATTAATATGCATTTAAGCATAACAAGATACGACGACCATGAAATGAATCTTCACTGTACACTTGTTACACTCAAGTTAATCTTCTTGATCCACTCAAGGATGTCAAAAATATGAGATAATATCTAAACACTATTTAAAATATAACATAAATATAAAAACATAAAACAAAGACTATTTAATAAACAAAAAACAAAACTACCAAGTATAAAACTTTAGTGCATTATAGATTTGTAAATAATTAAATAGTGAATTCTTAACTAAAGCTTATTGAGTCGAGAGGCTCTCTACAGCCAAGTATGGGGGAGATCTTGTAACGTTACGTAACGGGGGAGATCTTGTAACGTTACGTAACGTTACATAACGTTATGTAACGTTACGTAACGTTACGTAATGGGGGAGATCTTGTAACGTTACGTAACGTTATTTTTATTAATAAAAAAAATAGATTTTTTAATTATAAAACAAAATAAATGTCGTCTAAAAAACAACCTAATATGGGGGAGATATTGTAATCTTCCTACCTAACAAAACAATAAAAAAGTAAAAAATAACAAAATAATAAAAAATTAAAAATTTAATTATCCCCCCAAAAAATGTGGATCATAAAAAAAACACAATATGGGGGAGATGTTACAATGTTCCTACATAACAAAATAATAATAAAATAAAAATTGAATTATTTGCAAAAAAGTGTTGGCCTTTTAAACAACCCATGGTTTTATTGTATATGGTTTAGGAGGACCGTGCACATGGTTTTAAAACCATGTGCAAGGACTCCTAAAAAAACCCATGGTTTTATCGTACATGGTTTAGGAGGGCCTTGCAAATAGTTTTAAGACCATGTGCAAGGCCTCCTAAACAACCCATGGTTTTAGGAGGGCCTTGCATATGGTTGTAAAACCATTTATGGGGAGATGTTGTAATGTTCATTCATAACAAAATAAAAAATAATATTAAATATTATATGTTGGCCATAAATAATATTAAATATTAATAATAAATATATTATATGTTGACCTTAAATAAAAAGATGTGTCTTTTGGTTTGAATCAAATCAATGGTATATATAGAACACACCAAAGTTGATAGCTCATTGAGTGTAATACTTAAGAAGAGATTTGTACCTAGAGAGATTTGATCCCTCTCGGCTCTTGATAGAGCCTAGGATTTGGATCTACGCTAGTTTAAATCTCAATTAAGATGTCTTTAAGCATAACAAGATACGACGACCATGAAATGAATCTCCAGTATACACTTTTTACACCCGAGTTAATGTGTTGATCCTCAAGGAGGTCCAAAATATGAGATAATAGCTAAACACCATTTAAAATATAACATAAATATAAAACCATAAAACAAATACTATTTAATAAACCAAAAACCAAAAACAAAAATTGATACCAAGTATAAAACTTTAATTATAGATTTATAAATAATTACATAGTGAATTGTTAACTAAAGCTTATTTAAATCTCAATTAAGATCATTTAAGCATAACAAGATACGACCCATGAAATGAATCTCCACTATACACTTGCTACATTCGAGTTAATCTTGTTGATCTGCTCAAGGAAGTCCAAAATATGAAATAATATCTAAACACCTATCGGTGTAATTAAGGATTTTTTATTCTTCAATCTATATTTTCCAAACGAAAGAAAGAGAGAAAATTTCTTATGAATACCATATATTTTTATGTAATACTAAAAAATTGACTTGTAGTCTTTTCAACAGACCCTTCCATTCCCATGGTCACCTAAAAGACTCGTATAGACTCTCATTTATTGCTACTAATGTCTATGAAGCGGTACATGTTGCTACTAATGTCTATGAAGTGCCCCCTAAAACATATGTCTTAATATATTTTCATGGATATGTCCACTGTTCTCTACAAAGCATGGCATGGAAACATGCATAAATACACAACCATTTGCTAGGACAATGAGACAACTAATAGATTTGTTGCTACAGTCGTGCATTAAGCGCACCTCCTTCATGCCCAAGAATTTGTCTTGGGCGCCCATGTGGGAAAGACGTTTCGGTCGATAGACTTAGCAAGGGTGCCTTGGCCAAGTGACGGAACGACAGTGGGGCACGCGAGGGTGCGCTCCCATAAAAGAAGACCATGCTCAAGCAGGTGGCGCTTAGCAAGCCCGCGAGCATGGGACCTTGACAAATGTTGGCAGGGGAAAACGTAAGTGCGACGGAGCCCGAGCACTCATGAGAGCGTTGGGCGCACCTTGGAATAAACACGCAGATGAACAAGTCAGGAGATCGGAGCACCCCACTTGAAGCGCACTTGGCACCACATTGGTCGCCTAGGTGAGTGCTTGGTGGAAGTGTCGATGAAATGGAAGGTTGGACCGAGCACCTAGGAAGAGGGCGCCCAACACCTTGACGACGCGACAGAGACTGTCACACTTAGCACACTTGGTGGAAGCTTGACAGGAGAGCGCTCGCGACGGATCCCTGACGCCCGAACTCGCGATGAACCAACGGAGGGGAAGGAGCGCACACACTCGGGGAGATTTGTATATTACATATTGTATTTCATTGTACCCTGCCAGAGATGTTTGTTCCTATGATCAGGAGAGTCATTAATATAATTAAGTCATGTAAAGTCATTGACCCTCCATTGTATGTCGGGGCATTAGACCCCAGAGTTAAGTTGTAATAGGGTTATTAGACTCTCCTAGAGAAGTCAGCCTAAATAGGGAGTGAGCCTCTCTATTTGATATACACACTCACTCATCAATAGCGCATAAGTGAGAGAGGACTACCTCGCACAAGCGAGAGACAGAACAGTTGTCGAAGATCATCTTTGTACTTTTGGGTTTTACTTTTGCTATTGGTGCTTTTTCTATCTCTGAGGAAGTTGCGTGGTTTTCTCCTTTATGGTTTCCTCGAGAAAAACTTTTTGTGTCTCTTGTGATTAATGTCTAGGGATTGTAATATACCTTGGTATATTATTGTAGTAATATTATATGATTATAATAAATAAAAATTAATAATAAATAATTTTTTTAATATTTTATTTGGAAAAATAAATAAATACAAACAAATATCTATATGTATATGAAAAATTATATTTTTTAAAACATTATAATTTATATCTTTAATTCATCAATTATATATCATAATCATATTTATAAATAAATATTATTTTAACTATATTTCTTAAACAAACTTAATCAATTATATTTATTTTGCAATTTATTAATTTTATTATTGATGATGATGATGGTTAACGTCTCCTGAGACCAAACTTTGGTCTATCGGACCTAAAGAAGAGAATTAATTAGTTTGCTTTAAAGTTATATTTCTATGCTCAAAGATCTTGGAAAGAAGCGTCTTGAGCTTACTATAATTTTGACAGGCTAAAAGGCTAGGAATATCGGTATTGCAACAAAGATTATGAAACTGGGATCTAATGTGGGTGTACGCAAGGCACTCTAAGAGGAAGTGATTTTCATCTTCAATGTTCTTACTCTCACAAAGGTGGCAGATCCTTTCTACCCATGGTGTTTTAGGGACTTTCCAACGACCAGTTTCACTATGGAGCTCATGCGAATTCGTTCTTATCTTAGTTATGTTAATTTTTTTCTTAGTACTGATTAAAACAGAGAGATACTTTTGATCTTCTAGAGTAGGGTTGATGACCTCCTTATTATACATCTTATTTATAATAAATAATTTGTTAAATATTATAATGAAGAAAAAAAAATTACAAAAGTAAATAAGTATCGGTGGTGGCTGTGATAGTATATTTGGTATGCTCGCCGTGGATAAATCTCATTTATAATAAATAATTTTTTTAATATTATATTTGGAAAAATAAATAAATAGAGAAGAATATTTATTAAAAAAATTATAATTTATATCTTTTATTCATCAATTATATATCATAATCATATTTATAAATAAATGTTATTTTAACTATATTTCTTAAACAAATTTAATCAATTATATTTATTTTGTAATTTAATAATTTTATTATTATATATCTTATTTATAATAAATAATTTGTTAAATATTATAATGAAAAAAATAAATAATTACAAAAGTATAATAAGTGTTGGGTGGTGGTTGTGATAGGACAAATACATTGATGAATTAGAGCGACAAACCCTTTTGTTTGTGGGACAAAGAACCTCCCTTTAGATTTGAACCATGACCTCCTAAGAAGTAACACATGCTCTTAACCATTAGACCCATCTGCCCAATGTTATTAACCATTATCAAATAATAAAATGAGATTTGAGTCTACATCAATACTTACAATGCATTTATTTTATTTAGTTCATGCATATTTACAAAGTTTTTTTTTATTTTATATTAAATATATAATTTTTGTAATGCGTTTTTATATCATTTTTAGTAAAAACGTTTAAGAAGAATTTTAGTTAATTATTATTGTTTTGGTTATTTAAAAAAAATTATCTATTAATGTAAAAATTTACCTATTATACATTTTTCACTCTAACGAGTTACCTAAAATATTATATATCAATATAATATTTGAATTCTTAAAAATACTTAAAATCTATGATTTTTGAAATCTAAATAATCATTTCATCATTTTGATTTGTCATAGTTTATCAATGTTACTAATAATTTATATTAAATAAAATTTTAGATTTATAAAAAAATATTATGTTAATATTAATTTATATTAGTTTTTTGTTTGTGGTATCTATGTTAATTTATAAAACGAATGATCTACCAACTAAGCTATTGACCCACAGGTTTAAGTATTTTTGTTGTTTAGAGGGCTTAACCATCGACACACTTAATTTGATGAAAAACGGGTACTCTTACTTGAGCCGTTGACTATAAGCAGCTCCATCCCTCGGCATGGTTCGGTAGATAGTAGAGGTATCTTCTGCACAAAATGATGTGCTCTAATATTATCTAATTACTCGTATGATTTCAGAGTAATCCATCAAATTACTCGTATAAAGGTACAGGGTTTTTCAAACCTGACCTCGGAGAAAGAAGGCCTTCGGCCTAATTATGTTTTCCATCAAAATCCTTCAAAGTGGTTGTACTCAAACATTGACAAAGAACAAATTTAATTTTCTTGGATGCATTGGGTGATTCGTAAATGGGGGACATATCACCCAATCCCTTCACTAACATGGACCCTCTATGTAATTAAAATCTAATTGTTGTTTCTATGTCTTATGTAAAGATCTATGTCATCTAAATGACTACAAGGTCTTTGTTCTCTATGTAATTTTGAGTGCACAACCACTCTACTCGTGATGATTGTTTATCTAGTTCCTTTCTCTATGTAACCTAGATGCAATAAACCATATGACAATGAAATTGAAAATGAATTATTATTGTTTCTTATTCACATGTACTGAGCTAGTACACATTCAACAAATATATCCTTGTCAATACTAGAATCCAACGTTAATATGTCGTATTGTATTCCAATAGGTCACACCAAGTCCCAAATTACTCATCTAATAGCTGATTCAGATGCACTATGTTTTTAGTTCCTCGGGATTGTGTTTATTAATTGTATAGTCTCTAGATTTATTTCCAAGAAAGATGAAAAATATCACAAGTTTACTATGCCATGCAAAGAACTCAAATTAATAAATTTGTGATAAAATTCTATTCAACTTATACTCCATTAATTAAATCCTATTTTAGATAACAATCCTTTAAAATCATATATGAGATGGACATTCATCAATACATATGAAATGGCTACTAAAGAGAATATATGATATGGTTGTTTATTGAAATATGTGTGAGATGGGAATTAATTAACCCTTATATGGGACAACTTCATGAGAAAGAGACAGTAATATAGTGTCACATCATGCCATACAGGTTGAATGATCCACAAATTCCCAAACGCATGAGGGGAAAACAACTAAACACTTATTGTTCAATTACAAGAATCTAGCCATACTCCACATGACCCATGAAGATGGAGGCATGCAACCCAATTTGTGTACGATCCATACGGCCTATGTACAACACTAAACTTCTCCCAAAGAAAATGTAGGAATTCCTAGGATTCTAACTTAGTGCATACAACCTCAAGGATCTCTCAACATGCATGCATGGTCATCAAATAACTTAAACATGCCAACATGCAACAATGAGAAAGGAAAGAAATGGTTGTGTCTTCCATTAACAATGTGTTGCTGCTGCAACAAGTTTCCCAAAATTCTAAAAAATTTGGGACCCTCCTTTGCTTTGGGTTAGTCCAGTCCTTTTTCTTGTTTTCTTTCCTTTGAGTTCA
>LPNX011103573.1:3979-29660 GCA_001517045.1 Pseudotsuga menziesii
ACCCTTATCCTCATCGACACCCTCACCCTCATGCTCATCATCATCATGCTCATGGACACCCTCAATGTTCATCACCCTCATCCTCATCATATCTAGATAAATGTAAATTACACATTTTCATTGAGCACTAAATCGCATATGCGATATATCGGGAAAGCGTTATGGAAAACCCTCTCCCTTCATTAAAAAGATAAAATTCAATATCGCATTGTGATATATCGGAGGTGCGTTATATCTCATACGTGATATATGTTTTATAGAAAATGTAGGGTGGCGTCGTGTTGGCCACCTTTAACGTATCAAAAGACATAATTCGTCTGAACCCGCACACAGAGAATTGTTGGACATGCAATTTTTTATCATTACTTACATAATTGCATATTTTTGTACAGGTTTGGGTGGATTTCAATGGGGAATGTACGTAATAGAGGAAGAAAGTCAGTAAGGAAGGTGCTTACACCGGAAGAAGCAGAAAATAAAAAACAAAAAAAAAGAGAAGATTCAAGAAATCGTCGGCATTCATTACATGAGCAAATAGTTCCCATTACCCCTCAAGAGATACCTAATGTAGAGGCTAAGGAAGATAATGCAACATTAAAAGAAGCTGGTTATACAGAAGTTGATATTATTCATCCATTAGTAGATGGACATTCTTGTGAACAGTTCAATAATTATCTTACTCCCGATGCAAATGTGACTCAGCAAAAACCATGTTCGGTGGTTCAATCTCCTAATCAAATTTGTGAGCCGATAGTGGATGTAAACGTCACTCTAGCATTTCAAACGGCAAGAAATTTTGCATCAAAATGAAAGAGAACTCCTAAATGAATACAAGTGGATGAGAGTGGATTGACTTCCATGGAAGGTAAGGTGGCTAAACGCACTATCCTTCGTCAATCTTCTCGAATAATGAAACAATATTTTGATAACAAATCCGAAGCCAGTAAATGGAAACTGTTTTTAGCTTTGCTTAAATCTAGAAATATGGCAACTGTTAGAAGAAATTTAGGCATAACAACAATGAAGAATATGGAATCAAGTAATCACATTGTTAAATCTCTTGCTGCTGCATTCACATCGATTGGTAAAAAAACTCGTTCAAAAGACTGTAATGTGGCTCATCATGTATTGGCTAAATCAATTGTATGTAGATCCACAAGACAATGTCGTTTACTTAAATGCCCATCAGAAATTGTTCCTTTACATCCAAAGACTCTTAAAAAATATTCAGTAAGAAGAGACAACCTTGATGTAGAGGGACAAATGGAAACATTATGTGAATTTAGCGGTAGGTTGCCCCGAAAAGACATGAAGTTAGTCGAAGCATTGAAGGGCCTAGTGCAAACATTTTGGCATGATAACACTAGGCCTTCTTCTAACATGAAATGTGTTAAAACATTGTAGGGGTTCTCATCACACTGAACCTCATGTTAAGCATTATCTTGACATGACACAAGCTCAACTGTTTAAGTTGTTTAAAGTTTCCCATGTAGAGCTAAGGCTCAGGAAAAGATCTTTTGAAAAATGCAAGCCTTGGTATGTTAGAATCAATACCATCGAGAACACTTGTTGTTGTAGATACCACATAGAGTTTGACCTATATTACCATACATTTGCACATATACGTCGTTTTTTGCATCCTAACCATGTGTAGGAATTCTCAAGTACAGTACCGCCAATGTCATCCATAGCATCATGTGTCCGAGGAAAGATGGGTAGACACATTACTTAAAACAATGTGTAGACGGTTCTTGCAACAATTGTGGTGGGATATCCTTATGGTATGATTGCATCCATGAAAGTGAAGATCAAGCATTCGGGAATGCAATTGTTGAGAAGCAGAACTATTAGTATGAGACATATCAGCTAAATTATGGGAAAGAAAGCAGGAAGATAAACTTGGTGACTTCATTGGTAAATTCTTGAATATTGACAAATTAATATTCATGTGTACACACACATTTTTTTATGTGGTTTATTGACATATTAATATTCATGTACCAGGTTCGAGTATGTGATTTTATTCCAGAGTTTCATGGAAAGATCCAACAGTACATTCAACATGTTGATATGGCATGGTGGCAAGATGAGCAATTCAGAATATGCCAGGGAAGCTTCCCTCTCGAAACAATACTATCAATGGTTGACTTTGCTTAAAATTACACCCTACAACCACAAAATGAAATTCAAAGTCAAAACTATCACTCAGAGCAGGTGAGCATAATGATGCATATCATGTATCGACATGGGAAAGATAGTAGTGAAGAGAAACGTGTGATACTGAAAGAAAGTCACTTCTACATAAGTGATGACCGGACCCATGACATCCATTACATGCAACATTGCTTTAAATTATTCTATGACCACGTGATAGCTATGGATATACCATTTTATCGTCATTTCATTTGGTCAGATGGTTGTGCTGGATAGTTCAAGAATGCACGTGTATTTGAATGGTTGTGTTTGTTGCATCTAAATTATAAGGTGCCACATGTATGGAACTACTTTGAAACTGGTCATGGAAAAGGAGAGCACGATGGTGCTGGTGCATGCATTAAAACTGCCCTTCGAAGGGAAGAGATGAAGTTTACAGGTGCTCGCCTTCGAGACGCTGCATCTATAGTCCAATGGTGTGCATCTGTCATGGGAGAACAAGAAACAAGGAAACACTTAGTGCGAAGAATATTCTGGGAGGTTACAAATGTGGACCGATCACAAATACCTCGGGTGAACACAGTGCATGGAACTCGACGGTTTCATTCAATTAGAAGCTTAGATAACTCGGCCCTACAAATTTGGACAAGATTGAAGGCTTGCTTTTGCAGTTCCTGTAGCATCGGTGAATGGGATTATTGTGACTGTACCGATACCATTGATACATGGGACCGAGTGACATTTGGCACCAATTTCAACAGGGGTAATGAAATAGACCATTTGGAAGATGATCAGACACATATTTCTAGAGACTATGATCACATATCGAATCTCATACAAGCAGGTACATGAGTAGTACCTAAATAAGAAAATGTATTTATGTATTGTTTACTCGACCTTTGTATAATTTAATTTATGTATAAATTAGAAATGCAAGACCTTATTTACAAAATGTATTGTTAACTCGACCTATTTCCTTTCACAGGTCAGATATATGCAGTGGTTGCCCCAAAAAATAATGAATGGGGTTTTGACTATTGGTTGGCACGTTTCTTAGAGGGGAAACAAACCCTTCTAGAACCTGTTACAGATGATGAAAATATTGAACTCCCAACCGGCTCGATTGTTATAAAAGGGGAGTACTTGACACTTGCAACACAACAGAAAAGGAAGGGTGGGTATGTATATCAGGATTATAGACCAAGAGCTACTGTATACTACTTCACCAACCTAGTAGTTGGTACAAACATCAAGCTCCACACAATTTCTCACAAAAATAGGTCACATGTACGATACTTGCGACCTCATATAGAGCACGAAAGATTGATGGACACTATCGGCACTAGAGATGATCTGGATGGCCTACTTGTATGAGTGCATTTTTAGGTGCGTTATTTAAACCATGTTTGCACATTTTCATTAGGTTCTCTTTTATTTCTTATGATGTTACTAATTTATAGCCTTTCGTGTGCCTAGGATACAAACACCATGTAGGGCACATTGGAGGCGCCAAGAATGGTGTCTTTAGACACCACCAAATATAGTTCAGAAAATAACAAGGTCTCGAGTTGTTGAAATTTACATTTCTTGATGTTTTTAGTTTAATATATATACATTTAATTAGGAGAGGGAACTATTTTGAGTGATGTTTGTTTACAATTGAGTAATTTTTCAGAGCAAGAGATGCATTAGGAGGAGTTGAGGTTGATGCAGAAGTTTTCAATAGTTTGCTTGATGTCATAATGACCATAAATTTTGACAGGCTATTTGAGGGTATACATGATAAATGTAGAATCCTGTTCAATAATTTAACTCCCTCTATAGAAGAGAGATTTATGTATAGTGATCTATTTTTGCTGAAGAACATGGAAATCCTGGTAAAGGAAATGAACTCAAGCAAGGAGGTTAACTTATCTATTAAAGAGCATCTACTTACAAGTGCAACTGATATGGTGGAATGCCTGAGAACGGATCCTAGTAAAGTCATTTTGCTTAAGTTTTATTTGGGGAACACTGAGGACTCATTGATGTTGAACCAATCCAACAAGTTTCAGGAATTTCTTGGAGGCAATGGTAAATTTTTGCCTTTAATTGATGCTTTGGATGGATGCCATAATGAGTCAGTGAATACGAAGGTGCTACAGTTGTTTGTTAATCTTTTAACAGGTGATCCGAGTTATATTAACTTGAAAAAAACCTTGCAAGAAAAGTTCTTATTGATGGATTCATCTTCTTTGGCTTCATGGCTGGAAAAAATGCTGCTAGGATATACTACTCAATCAGCTGTAGGTAATTTTCCAATAGGAGCCTCTAATTCAGTAAGAGATTCAGCTATTGCTTTCATCAATGCTCTGGTGTCACCTTCATCTGATTCAAAATCAAGAGAACTTTGTGATCACATTCTTGATGCATTGCATGTGGGTCTAGAGAAGGCATTCCTGTCATTTGATGTTCCTACTATGAAAGCATACTTCAATTTTGTAGTTTAGTTGGAAAATGGTGCATCCACAATAAAGCCTATTATTAAGAGGGCAATTGGTATGGTGTTCAAGTTGTCTGCCGATGAAACCCATCTGGAGGGTTTGAAGTTTTCCTTGGGTTTTCTGGTTTCTACAATGGGTTCGTATGGTGCTAACAAGCATGTTTTTGAAAAATTAATAGAGAATCCTTGGTCAAACACTAGTTTTAACAATGATTGTGCTAGCTGTAAGTTGAAGCCTAGTGTTCCTAGAAAGAACTCGGTGGATTTGGTTAATCCAGTCAATCAGGGAGTTCATTCTAGTGCGATTGAGTGTGATGCCACATCAGTAGATGATGATGAGGATGATGGCACATCTGATGGAGAACTGGCTAGTATGGATAAAGAAGATGATGATGAGAGTAACAGTGAATGGTCACTTGCATCAAAAGTTTGTACACTCACCACTAGTGGAAGCAAATTTATGGAACAACATTGGTACTTCTGCTACACTTGTGATCTGACTGTTTCTAAAGGGTGTTGTTCTATTTGTGCTAGGGTGTGCCAGAGGAGTCACAGAATTGTTTACTCTTGTTTAAGCCATTTATTTTGTGATTGTGGAGCAGGAGGGGTAAGAGGGACAAGCTTCCTCTGCTTGAAGCCTCGAAAATATGTTTCTTCCAACACTACATCATTGAGGGGGGCTAGTAGTGTTGATCCATTCTTGCCTCTCTCAGATGAGAGGGATCATCTTCAGCCATCTGACAGTGACTCTGATCTTGAGGATGAAGGTTGCATGGAGAATGAGAATACTTTCAAGTTATCTATCCCCAAAGAGGAATAGGATGGGTTACTATCACTTTTTATGGATATGGATATTGAAGGCCAAGTTTTGAGGTTATGTAGACAACTTCTTCCTGGTATTAACGAGGCTAGTCATTTAGTATTGTCAAAGGATGAGAGGATAGTTTTGGGTGATGACAAGGTTTTATCCTACAATTCAGATCGTTTGCAATTAAGGAAGGCATATAAAAGTGGATCTCTGGACATGAAGATTAAAATAGAATATTCTAATGCAAGGGAAATTAAATCCCATATTTCAAGTGTCTCTATCGTCAAATATCTTCTTACTATAAATAGTAGAGGTAGGATTGCTGTAGGAGAAGGTGACAAAGTAACAATCTTAGATGTGAGGCAACTTATTGGACAGCCAGTTGTTGCACCTGTGACAGTAGACAAGTCTAATGTGAAGCCTCTTTCCAGGAATTCAGTTCGATTTGAACTAGTTCATCTTGTTTTCAAATCTGCAAATGAGAACTATTTGGCTATAGCTGGGTATGAGGAATGCCAAGTTCTCACTATCAATTCTCGAGATGAAATAACAGACCGTCTTTCAATTGAGCTTGCTTTGCAAGGTGCTTACATTTGACAAATAGCCTGGCTTCCTGGTTCTCAGGTTCAACTCATGGTGGTGACCAACAAGTTTGTGAAGATTTATGACCTGTCCCAAGATAACATTAGCCCTATGCATTATTTTACGTTATTGGAAGATTCAATTATTGATATAGTATTAGCACCCATCTTACATGGTCGACTAGTTCTTTTTGTACTATCACAACATGGCATGTTGTATAGGCAACAAATAGAAGTAGAGGGTTATATTGGAGCTCAAGTTTTGGAAAAGACTATCCATCTCCATGGTAGAGATGTGCAGTAAAAAGGTGTTGGGTTGTGGGATATTGGCACTAGCATAGGGTTTGCTAGCCAGATTTTAACCCAGATTCCA
Source organism: Pseudotsuga menziesii (assembly GCA_001517045.1). Lineage (NCBI taxonomy): Eukaryota > Viridiplantae > Streptophyta > Pinopsida > Pinales > Pinaceae > Pseudotsuga > Pseudotsuga menziesii. The sequence goes on from LPNX011103573.1 coordinate 10,378, forward strand.
GCCAATTATCAACTCCCCTAAATCTAAAAAAAATCAAAAATATTGAAGCACAAACCTCTAATCCAACACTAGGATCCTATCAGTACTTGTAAACGTAGTGTTTCAATCATTGCATATTGGTGCACTGCTCTTTACATAAAAGAATACAAATGGATTTTGTTAAATGTCCCTGAGACCAAATAGAAAATGGGATGAAAATTACATTATCATACTGTTTCGCGTTTCAAAGGCATCTCTAGCTATAAATGAGAAGTGCATTTAAGTAATACAACAAATAATATGAAAATAAGTGCAGGGATGAGATCTTAGTTTTTTCTTCCTACCTAAGAGATATAGGTTAACTCATGTCACAACCTCATCATGAACCTTTCATTCAACTCACACTAGAGGAGACTCCTCTGAAATTCAAAACTATCAACAATATTATTCATCTTACACCATCGAATCTCTTCACTACTTATTAACGTCATCCACATAATATGCTGCTAAAAGTATAATATTTTAGGGCTTTTGACAACAAGCTTCAAGAGTGAAGCAGGGAAGTTGCAACATTGGTTCGAGAACTAGGGAAAAACTCAACCATATGCAATAATGCAATTTACCCAAATTGTTGTAGGAGAGGGTGCACTTGGGGTCAGAGCATCCAATTAAGGCAAATCATCATCGGACAACAAAAATGAAGTCAAATATCACCTCTCTTTAACTATCAAATGCATCCACAATAGATTTTACTATCACACCAAGACCCTATTGTCAGATGATACTCATTTCTAGAATAATTATTATAAACCCAATCTACTGGAATGAACAGTGCAACCAAAACTTTGCTAATTTTTAGATATGAACTATTGAGCAATATTGATTATGCTAAACAATATTGAGAGTGGGTCTTCCAGAAACCAGCTGTTTTGAAAAACCTCTTTAGGTCGAGTAATATTAAATAACAACCATATTATCAATGTCCCACAAACCTACCTACCCCACCAAATCAAGGACTTGGACATCTTCATTGTGAGAAGGCACAGTTCTCAAAATAAACCTTATGAATGCTCTGTTAGTAGACCCCATGTTATGACAACATTAAAGTAGAAGTCAACACGTGATGCAACAAGGATGTCCACCTTAATCCAACTGTGATCCATGCTTTACCTATTGAACATATCATACCTCTAACAGGCTTCAAAGTATCATCCACTAATATTCATCATTGCTTCCTATATTCTGCTATATGTTCTAACCTTGTGATGCACCATTGCAGCTTGACAACGACTACTAACTTTGTGAAAAAAACATTGCAAATTACTTATATATCACTGTAAAAAATAGTAAAAAATGTTGAGGATGTCTTATTTCTGAGCTACTACAAGTGACCACTTTTGATAAGTGCATTTTACCAGTCCATGTGCTTAGAAACAGGATTTTGTTCAAGAAGTTTTGTGATCAACAACTCTGCTCTATCTTTGTATGTCTTAGTAAAAGATGATTCCATAAGAGCTGTTTGCGGTGAGAGATATTTGTAAACTATTTGTTGATTTGGGCCTGGATATTAACGAATGCTTGATGGGTCTAACCTAATTTCATATTTGACCACCGGGACTTTTTTGAGCTTGAGAATAACTTGTGGAGAATAGGATGAGTTATGTCTTGCAAGTATTCCATTTTTTTGCCACATGTTTTCTATTTTAAAGCATACAGAAGCACATAAATTAGTGTCACTCTTCCAACAGGGATCCATTTAACTTGGATGCTAGGAGAGCTTAAACAGGGACGGTCTAGCCTGGTCCTTAGCCTAGGCCATTATACAGATGACATCCCCAGTTTCTCCATTTGGGCCTTTAGTTTGACAAACAGGCAGTGGGCTCTTCTTCTGATTCAGATGTAGTTTGGGCTTGTTTTCAAGTTCTGTTTTGTGATCCAGTCAATCTTATAATGACACATTTTCCTTTTCAATAAGACAATAAGGTAAAACGCAAATAATTTTAATTGTGGAAGCATGTTTGTAGCTAACAGGAACAGATAAGTAATAACTAATAATTAATGAAAACTTATATTTGATTTCATTGAAATTCCCCTAGTTTTCCCAATAGCTGGGCCAGGTTTCGACAATGCTTTTTGGGCTTGATCTATTTTCAGATAGAGCTATTTGTCATCTCATTTAAATATGGAGGGCGATAGAGACCCAGAAGCATGAAATGTGTGATGGGATCATATAGATTCAAGAGCAGAGTATGGTAGAATAAGAACTATAGAGGCATTGATGGAAAAGGGTAACTCTAAGAAGGAGCAGCTTGAGCTGGAGTGGAGTAGGAAAATAAAGGATTTGGTGAGTTAACTTGCTAGTTTAGGATAAGACGAGGAACATAGGGAAACTCATTTATAAAGGAAAAAGAGATTGTTGAAGTATCAAAAGGAAATTACAAGGAATGCCAAGTTACTATTGCATTGCACTATCATTTGCTTCTATACCTGAAAAGAAGCTTTATGAATATCAACATAATTATCAACTTTGACAGTGTTACAGAATTTCAGGCATATCAACATCAATATCAATAGTGTTAGAGAACTTTCACATTTTTTCATCCCAGGGATCTGGGTGCCAATAGAACCCTACAAACATCAGGAGCACACTACTAAGTAGCTAAACTGACTGGAATAGTCAAAAACAGTTTGTGAATTAGATGTTGGCCTAAGAATAACTTGGGGAGAATAGGATGAGTTCTGTCTTGCAAATATTTCATTTTGTTGCCACATGTTTTCTATTTGAAAGCATACAGAAGCACATAAATTAGTGTCTCTCTTCGAACAGGGATCCATTTAACTTGGATGCTAGGAGAGCTTCAACAGGGACGGTCCAAACTGGTCCTTATCCCAGGCCATTATATAGATGACATCCGCAGTTTCTCCATTTGGGCCTTTAGTTTGATAGACAGGCAGTGGGATTTTCTTCTGATTCAGATGCAGTTTGGGCTCGTCTTCGAGTTCTATTTGTGCATAAGAAGAAGCTAAATCAAACAGGTAGAAATAGATTAGGGTATTTCTACTGACGAAATCAATCAATCTAGGGTAGAAATAGATAGATTGATTGTTGTTTCTACCCTAGAGAATTTCCTACAACAATCAATCTACCTGTTTCTACTTGTTTCTACCCTAGGGTAGAAATCTAGAGAATTTTCAATCAATCTTCTAATGACGAGTATTCTTCCTCTCCTATGAAATATATTAGGGTATTTATTTATTGTATATGGTTTACCTCATTGTCTTTATCTTGTGTTGTTATCTTAATATTTGTCCTTGTACAGTCCTTTGTCCTTTTAGGTGTATTAGGCGCTCCCACTTTACCATTGTTGTTGGATTTACATGTGAGCCCCATTGACCTATTTTGGTCATTTTTGTATAATAACAAGGTTTCTCTCATTTCTTTCTCTTTCATCGTGAATTCATGTTTCCTCCAATTGTGATTGTGTCAACATAGTTACATCGTATTATCTATGTGTTTGTCAGGTAAAAACATCCCCAGTTTAGTTTTCTTGACTGTTAGATGTTATTCTTATCAAAAGGGACCCACCATTTTTTTAAAACTTCTGGTCGTCATTATTGGATGGGAACTCTTTCATACATTGAAGGTTGTGAAAGGGTTATGTACATGCTGCATTTCTGATGCACTGCTATTCAGTGGTTCTCTCTATTTTGTTATTAACAGTGCATGTAGATAGTGACTTTTTCATGTTCAATGATAGCTGCCATATGAGCTACTTTCCTATACAGTCTAAAGTGTGACATCCTCCTAAGTGAGAATTCCCTAAGAACCTAGTACATTACCTAGGACCCAGTACATCTTCTGGTTAATCTCATCCTAAAGCTGGAACTTTCCTTTTCATCCCTAGTGTTGTCCATCAACAAATTTGGAAATATTTTCCACCTCATGCCCTAGTAGTGTGTCAAGAAGGTTTTTTTAATCATGAAAGCATTTTTTTAGTGACACCATCATCCAATTTTTTCTTGCAACCCTTCCCTTCTAACAATGTATCCACCCCCAATTCCCTTTGGGTTCCCTTCCCCAGTTTTGGGGATATACTAGATAATATTTGTGCTTACAGTACGGTAATTTCTTTGTCATGTTGTTTTATATTTGATTGCTCAACTGCAATGTTTTTTCTAATGCTGGTGGTACCATTGATTTCTCTTCCTATTTTTTGGCTATGGTCAAATCTGTTTTTTTTGGATCATAAAACACTTCTGAGTGAAACTCTGATTTGTATTTTTTATGTTTAGATTGTGGTTTTCAATGTTTGAATAAAGAAGTTGAGGTGATATTGTGATACTAACAAGTTGAAATACAATTTTGATGTTGATTTGGTTTTCTCAGCATCACTATTCCTTTGGTCTTATCAATCCCTGCTACTGTACTTTCATTAACATCAAGAGAACACTTGAAGGTAAAGTCTATTTCCATAACTCTTTATTTGATGAATTATTATATCATGCTAGTTGTCTTTTTATGTTCATGTTAGCAACTGTGTTTCATTAATGAAAGTGAGAATTGCTTATTGTGTTCTGTAATCAATTGAAGTATGTATTCTCAAATGTTTTTGCTGTTTTTAATATTTTATATACATTGTTAACATTTAGTCTTCATTGGGGAAGTTGTTAACCCTAGTTTGATCTCTTATAACTCTACCAACTACCCATCTAAATAAACATAAACTGACCTTGATTTGTCCATAACCTATTATGCTTAATAATGCATTTGTACTATACCTAACTTGAAATGCTTTACATAATAGTTGAAATTTGGCAATTTTGGTCTTGGAAGACTATATGGTCTACAAAGATACCATCTGTTGGACAACTAAAATTTCCCTATATTCAGAGTCTTAGTTAATATGGATGCATCCTAAACTTTATGTAGTTCTTAAGTAGATCATGAATGTCTCACGATGTCAAGATTCAAGTAAAACAATAATAAGTCTTTATTTTCCTGATTGTCATTTATGATAAGAAATGAAATCATCTCCCATTCTTAGTTGCCTCCCATATCAAGAAAACCCTAATTTTCTAAGATGTGGTAGGGGCAGGTTCTAGAATGAAGTAGCAATGTTTCTTTGTGCAAACATACAAAATATAAAATATCCCCTAGATGATTCTTAGAAAGCCTATGTTTGAACTTTGACCACATAACTTTAAAAGAAGATGGACAAAAGAAGAAACTTCAATGGAATCCTTGTAATTGCCCCAGATTGATTTTGTATTTCCATCTAGATTGTGTGGAGTTCATTCCTTTCCTTAATTAAGCATCTGAATAGTATTGGTCCCTAGTTGTAGGCTTCCATCTAGCTGAAGGTTGGCTAAATTGAAAATCAAGGAAACCCATTTCGTATGGATTGTGGCTACCAAGGAGAGGTAAAATGTGTATAATATTTGGATGGTCTGACATACCAAACATACAGTGTAATGCTGACAATGCTTAGGGTGTACAGGTTTGACTGCAAGTCTCTTGAAGAGACTAGCCTAAAAACATTTTTTTGGGAGAAACCTTATGTCATATATTGATTGCATGGTACCATCTATATAGTAAGGAGTTCACTCATTATGTTCAATCAAGCATTTGCAGTCTTAACCTCTAGTTGCCTAGTTGCATATAGTTTTGAGTTATTTAGTGCTTCAAGTCACAATTAGTTTTGGGAAGACAACCAAATATTGAAGAGGGTTCTATTTATAAAGGAAAGTGTGGTTGAATTTTGTGCAAGGATCATGCTTCACACAAGCAATGAATATGATGTTGAATTGAGTCATCAAATAACTACAATACACAAACAAAAAATCCTTAAATGAAGTTATATTGGACATAAATATATTGATATGTTGCATAAGAACAACAATGATGATATTGTTTAATACTAATAAACCAACCAGATGCCTCACAAACCAACCAGATGCGTGTAAAGGATATTGGATTCTCATTTTCTTCTTCTTTCAACGAATGACCATGACAAAATGTGAAGGCCAAGGAAGAAATTTGAATCAATGACGAGCTATCATGTGCCTTCGTTATGGATATGAGAGAAGGTGTAGAATGGGCCATCTTAATTGCAGGTGCAGGATTTATATTGATAAAAGACTGCAATTTTTTTCTTTCAAAGCTCTTTATACAATTTTCCAACAATTGGGAGCATTGAAAAACCTAAAATAAACGTGAGAAAGCAGCAACAATAGTATGCCAGGCTGCACATAAGGAAAATATGTAACAACATAATAAGGTTAATTATCTGAGACTGAGCCAAAGGTTGAATAACATCGGAGGTTCAAAACCCAAGACTGTTTGCAACGAACACAAACAATTTTACTGAAACTTAATTGTAATTTTGACCTCCAAGGTTTTAGTCTAGAAGTTTAAGTATAGCCCATAGAGCAAGAGAAATAAAATGGGGTTTCCCTCAAAGACTAATTCCAAATTAATTTTATTAATGGTGTCAACATCATATGGATTCAGTAAGCAAACCCACAAGGATTATCATATGAGCAAGACAATAAATAAAATATATTTAATATATCAAAGAGATATAGAGAGGAAAACCCAGATTGTTTTATCAACGTGCAGAGCCAGATGCAGAGGTATGGAGAGATTTTTAGTTCAATTTTCAGTAGTTAGAGCACAAAACTTCTTAAAGGCCTCGTTAACTCACCCATGGGAGAAATACACAGACACATGAAATTATGTAGGGGAAGAAATATGAGTCATTCAACTTTTCAACCTAAGACAAGAAATGGAAATGAAGGTAGGTATCAATCCATTCAAACCCTTTAAGAACATAATTATTTACCTTTGCAATCTTGTAAAAATAGCAAGAGGACTCTTACCTCATCCAATGTGGAACTTAAAAAGCTGCAACCATTCTTTGTATTCTCCAACAGTGCATGCTTCTCCTTTAAACCTCGACAAACGATGCCCCAATTTAATCCTCAAACCAAGAAGAGGGAATCGAACCAATAATTTAGAATCAGCAAGCACAAAATGACATAATTTATACACAGAGGATGAATCCCTAGACATGATTTAACCATCAGCCAATCAGCATACTGTTGGTGAGTTTAATTCCTGGAGAGTACGGAAATAGAGATGTCATTGCCACATAACTCCGTCTTCAGTACCAATAAAACCCCTCACCCAACTCGACAAGAAATCCAAGTCTCCAAACCCTCAGTTGCATTTCAAATCGCCCCTCAACAAGCAGCTTCCTTGTTGTCGCACATATGTCATGTAGAAAAGGCACTTTCCACCCCCCGCTGGGGTTTTTTGTAGAATGAATCTGAGACAACAACTTGGTGTACGGTTCTTGGCTTGTCTTGTTCACCCTCATTGATACAACTAAAACTAGAATGGCCTGACCTTCCTGAATGAAACTGAAACTAGCTGACTAGCGTGAGAGATACAACCCTAGGTTGGTAAGCATCCATCCCTCGTACTACTACTTCCTAAGAATGATACTTTCACTGGGACTAACCTATTCAAGCGGGTGATCCGATACAACAATTCATTCAATCCATCTGGCCGGATTAGATACCTGTACTCCCGATCCCGATCACGAGGCAGTAATAATTTAATGATAGTCACAAGAATATGAGAGGTATTAATCAAGTGCATACCTTCCAAGTATGAGTTGATAGCCTTGCGAATCAATATTACCTTGGGGAACACAAACTATTTCATAGATATCACCATTGAAATAAGAGGCTTGAGGTGAACAACTATCACCTTTGAAATTATCTTATATATGCAATTGCAAAGTGATAATGGTCTGAATTATTTGAATTTCATAGGCCTCAATCCACCTTTGGGGTGGATTCTAGGAATATTCAATTTAAACTAGTAAGCATCGTCCTATTCATCTAAAATTCCTCCTCCACCTTTAATAGATCATCACCAATTATTTCTAAGAAGTTGAATCCACATAAAACTTAGTTGGTCACCCATATGACCCTAGAATCTTATCCATTTGGAAATATTAGAGGAAGGAACACAATTATTCCTTTGTCACTAGTTGAAAGAGATCCATATTCTTTTCCTTCTCAAACATCCTTCAAAGAACACCACAAATTTTAGGATCTCCCCTAGGTTGGATTCAAATGGTTCTTTGTAGATATAATTAAAATGATTAACCCCTAGTCCAACAAGATCCCATAATCCATGAACTTGATGGACTTCCCCATATTTCAATTCACAAATGGTGTTTAGGTTCCTTATGTGTCTAGCACATTTCTGGAACAATTTAGTATCCTAGTATATTGAATAAATACAAAGAGATAAACTTTTTCACCTCCACTCAATATCTTTATCCCAGGTAGGATTATTCCTCATATTCTCTAATCCAATAATTTTTTTGTGAGATCCCATGTCTAAAATACCCTCCTTATGAGATGAAAAAAATCCAATCAATATCATTCTTTACCTCTAATGTATGTCCATCCTATTTATGATAGTGCTCATGACCCCACGTCACAACATTTTTATTGATGGAATGAAGAGAACTAGAAAACTGAATACATGCACTTTCACCTGAATCCACATCAATATACTTCCAATTCAACATAAAAATTTACTGAAACGTTTCTTCCATATCTTGAATTATATTTAAAGAGGAACTCCAACTTATCTTCACTAGAACCTAATTCAAAGAAAATTGTAAAACAATAAGAGAAATCTTGGGAGGATTTATGCTCTCTTCTCCTTGTCTCTACAATTGTGGTAAGATGTCTATTGTTTCTTTGTCTTTCTATGCGAGGAGGTGACTCAGGGTAAAGTAAAATACTTGGTTTTTTATGCACATTACCTTTCCTTGTCAATTGGATTCTTTCCACATATCTCCTTGGAGATTATCCTACCAAATAAATACTTTGAGTTTTCATTTTGTTCTAACTAGGAGATTAATTAACATAACCCAGTTTTTCAGGTTTATTGGTTTTGTCCTAGTTCTTATAAAGTACAATTGTTGAGATGATTAGAGGAGGAATTGATCACAACCCCTCGTATATTTAAAAGAGGATGAGTTGGGGTTTTAAAATACCTCATATTCACTCTATCATATTTTTATTAAATTCTTGTACTTTTATGCAAAACATTATAAAAATTGGAAAATTGGAAAAACCCTAAACATAGTATTTTTTTTTAAATCCTAAAAATAGTTAGTTTTATGCTTGGTTATTTATATATTATTTTTGTTGTGATTTATTTCACTATTTTCAACTTCATATTTATGATATTATACTAATAAATACATATACCCACTAGCCTAATGAGTGGGAAATGAACCTAAGCGTCGGATATGCGACGACGCTTTCAATGTTAAATAGTTGACCAATTAAAGGCGCCGTCGCTTAAGCGATGCTTACACTAATGATCCGTCGCTTAACCGAAAGTTATGAAAATAGTCATTTCTTCACTGATTCTTGTGGCCACAATTACCAAAAAAAATGTATCCTTGTGATTTTTGTTAAGTTTAAAAAGAGAAATCCACGCGCCGTCGGATTTTGGATCGAAATGTAGTAGTGTAGGGTCAAGACAAGTTATTTTATGTCCAACTAGGGTTTGGAGAGAAAATATGCAAGTTATGAGAGTGAACTAGAAACACATGATCACCAATACTTGCATGCACACCAAATAGGATTTCATGAGTCACCAAGTTGCATGCTCTGGAATTAGGGTCTTGAGACAAGGTATGAGATGTCCAACTAGGGTTTGGTGCATTATCATGCAAGTCATGAGATGTGATTTATGAGACGAAACAAGGTATGAGATGTGCTTTTATTATGATTGTTAGTGGAATTGGTATGGAAAAAGAGAACTCAAAATCATCATAAAGTAATTATTTGTACATGGTCATATGGGGGATTTGGCTAGGGATGAACTTAGTTATGAGTTCTACTTGAGGAAACAACCATTCTTCTGTTCAAGAATTAATCTCTTATTCAAGCATTGTCTCAAAAAGTACACTAAATACATGTACATCTAATTCTTTTCCCATGGTAGCTTACATATCAAATTCATGGGTTTCCTTGATGGTGCATATCAAAGTGATCTGAATTTTAGTATCACAGGGCATCTTATTTTTCTTTGATATATGCATGTCAATAAGTATAAAGTTGGAACTGGCATTGGAACAAACAAATTTGGATAATTAATCACCTCAATGCTCTTGATAAAATGTGCTTTCAATGGTGGTGTAAAAACTCTCTAGGTTTTCGTTGACTAGGATCTCACTATAAATTGGATGTTAAACAAGACCTAATTGGACCAAACACTGCTACTCCTTAGTACATTTATTTTCAGCATGTTATTGGGAACTAAACATTATTGTGGCATGCTCCAACTAGGGTCAAGATAGGGTATGAGATGTCCAACTAGGGTTTGGTGAGAAATCATGCAAGTTAGGAGAGTTAACTAGAAACACATGAGATCATCAATACTTGCAAGCACAAACTAAGGTTTCATGAGTCACCAAGTTGTGCATGCTCCAACTAGGGTCAAGACAAGGTATGAGATGTCCAACTAGGGTTTGGTGAGCAATCATGCAATTTAGGAGAGTCAACTACAAACACATGAGATCACCAATACTTGCATGCACCAACATTATTTGGAACTAAACATTATTGTGGCATGCTCCAATTAGGGTCAAGACAAGGTATGAGATATCCAACTAGGGTTTGATGTGTAATCATGCAAGTTAGGAGAGTGAACTACAAACACATGATCACCAATACTTCCATGCTCCAATTAGGGTCAAGACAAGGTCATAGATGTCCAACTAGGGTTTGGTGAGCAATCATGCAAGTTAGGAGAGTCAACTACAAACACATGAGATCACCAATACTTGCATGCACCAACTAGGGTTTCATGAGTCAACAAGTTGTGCATGCTCCAAGTAGGGTTAAGACAAGGTATGAGATGTCCAACTAGGGTTTGGTGAGCAATCATGTGCAAGTTAGGAGAGTCAACTACAAACACATGAGATCACCAATACTTGCATGCACCAACTAGGGTATCATGAGTCACCAAGCTGTGCATGCTCCAACTAGGGTCAAGATAAGATATGCGATGTCCAACTATGGTTTGGTGAGCAATCATGCAAGTTAGCAGAGACAACTACAAACACATGAGATCACCAATACTTGCATGCACCAACTTTATTGGGAACTAAAAATTATTGTGGCATGCTCCAACTAGGGTCAAGACAAGGTATGAGATGTCCAACTAGGGTTTGGTGAGCAATCATGCAAGTTAGGAGAGTCAACTACAAACACATGAGATCACCAATACTTGCATGCACCAACTAGGGTTTCATGAGTCACGAAGTTGTGCATGCTCCAACTAGGGTCAAGACAAGGTATGAGATGTCTAACTAGGGTTTGGTGAGCAATCATGAAAGTTAGGGGAGTTAACTACAAACACATGAGATCACCAATACTTGCATGCACCGACATTATTGGGAACTAAACATTATTGTGGCATGCTCCAACTAGGGTTAAAACAAGGTATGAGAAGTCCAACTAGGGTTTGGTGCATAATCATGCAAGTTAGGAGAGTGAACTACAAACACATGATCACCTTGATACTTACATGCACCGACTAAACACTAAACACACATGTCTCAAAAAGTACACTAAACACATGTACATCCAATTCTTTTCCCATGGTAGCTTACATATCAAAGTCATGGGTTTCCTTGATGGTGCATATCAAAGTGATCCGAATTTTAGTATCGTAGGGCATCTTATTTTTCTAAATGATATATGCATGTCAGTAAGTATAAAGTTGCAGCTGGCATTGGAACACACAACTTTGGATAATTAATGGCCTCAATGCTCTTGGTAAAATGTGCTTTCAATGGTGGTGTAAAAATTCTCTAGGTTTTTGTTGACCAGGATCTCACTATAAATTGGATGTTAAACAAGACATAATTTGACCAAATACTGCTACTCTTTAGTACATTTATTTTCAGCATGTTATTGGGAACTAAACATTATTGTTGCATGCTCAAACTAGGGTCAAGACAAGGTATGAGATGTTCAACTAGGTTTTGGTGAGCAATCATGCAAGTAAGAATCAAGTCAACTACAAACACATGAGATCACCAATACTTGCATGCACCAAATAGGGTTTCATTAGTCACCAAGTTGTGCATGCTCCAATTAGGGTCAAGACAAGCTATGAGATGCCCAACTAGGGTTTGGTGTGAAATCATGCAAGTTAGGAGAGTGAACTAGAAACACATGATCACCAATACTTGCATGCACCAATTTTCATGAGTCACCAAGTTGTGGATGCTCCAATTAGGTTCAAGAAAAGGTATGAGATGTCCAAGTAGGGTTTGCTGCATAATCATGCAAGTTAGGAGAGTGAACTACAAACACATGATCACCAATACTTGCATGCTCCAACTAGGGTCAAGACAAGGTCATAGATGTCCAACGAGGGTTTGTTGAGAAATCATGCAAGTTAGGAGAGTCAACTACAAACACATGAGATCACCAATACTTGCATGCACCAACTAGGGTTTCATGAGTCACCAAGTTGTGCATGATCCAACTAGGGTCAATACAAGGTATGATATCTCCAACTACGGTTTGGAGAGCAATCATGCAAGTTAGGAGAGTCAACTACAAACACATGAGATCACCAATACATGCATGCACCAAATTTATTGGGAACTAAACATTATTGTGGCATGCTCGAACTAGGGTCAAGACAAGGTATGAGATGTCCAACTAGGGTTTGGTGAGCAATCATGCAAGTTAGGAGATTCAACTACAAACACATGAGATCACCAATACTTGCATGCACCAACTAGGGTTTCATGAGTCACCAAGTTGTGCATGCTCCAACTAGGGTCAAGACAAGGTATGAGATTTCCAACTAGGGTTTGGCGAGAAATCATGCAAGTTAGGAGAGTCAACTACAAACACATGATCACCTTGATACTTGGATGCACCAACTAAACACTAAACACACATGTCTCAAAAAGTACACTAAAGACATGTACATCTAATTCTTTTCCCATGGTAGCTTACATATCAAAGTCATGGGTTTCCTTGATGGTGCATATCAAAGTGATCCGAATTTTAGTATCACAGGGAATCTTATTTTTCTAAATGATATATGCATGTCAGTAATTATAAAGTTGGAGTTGGAATTGGAACACACAACTTTAAATAATTAATGGCCTCAATGCTCTCGATAAAATGTTCTTTCAATGGTGGTGTAAAAACTCTCTAGTTTTTTTTTTACTAGGATCTCACTATAAATTAGATGTTAAACAAGACCTAATTGGAACAAATACTGCTACTCTTTAGTACATTTATTTTCAGCATGTTATTGGGAAGTAAACATTGTTGTGGCATGCTCCAACTAGGGTCAAGACAAGGTATGAGATTTCCAACTAGGGTTTGGTGAGCAATAATGCAAGTTAGGAGAGTCAACTACAAACACATGATATCACCAATACTTGCATGCACCAACTAGGGTTTCATGAGTCACCAAGTTGTGCATGCTCCAACTAGGGTCAAGACAAGGTATGAGATGTACAACTAGGGTTTGGTGAGCAATCATGCAAGTTAGGAGAGTCAAATACAAACACATGAGATCACCAATACTTGCATGCACCAACATTTTTGGGAAATAAACATTATTGTGGCATTCTCTAACTAGGGTCAAGACAAGGTATGTGATATCCAACTAGGGTTTGGTGAGAAATCATGCAAATTAGGAGAGTGAACTACAAACACATGATCACCTTGATACTTGCATGCACCAACTAAACACTAAACACACATGTCTTAAAAAGTACACTAAACACATGTACATATAATTATTTTCCCATGGTAGCTTACATATCAAAGTCATGGGTTTACACTTCACTGTTTTAATCTTGTTTTTCTAAGTTTACAGTCCTTCCTGCAGGAATCCTTTCGCAGTGACCATTATGGAAGTTCACCCTCCACAATGTTTCTTTTGCAATGATCATTCCGTAAGTTTTTCTTCCACATAAATCCTTACACAAATGTGGATTACATATTGTGGATTCAAATTAAACTATTAACAAATTAACCCTCCATAATTAGCCTTTTGCAATGATCCTTCTACAAATGAATATTGCAGATTGCGGGAGCTAAAGTAAAGTGTAAACAAATTAAACCTCCATGAATAGCCTTCTACAATGATCCTTCCACAAATGCAGGTTACAGACTGCAGGACCCAAAATAAATTGTAAACAAATAAACCCTTTGCAATTATCCTTCCACAACAATACTTTCGAAATAAGGATTACAAATTGCGAGTTGTAATTTTTAAGATTGTAATTTTCTTTTGCATTTTACCTTTTGCAAATATTATTCCACAATTCTCCTTTTGCATTACAAATTGCGTATTACGGGTTTCCTTTTTAACCCTTTAGTATTATTCTCCCGCAATTCACCTTCCGCAATGCAGATTGTAGATTGTGGGTTTTGTTTTTAACCCTTTAGTATTATTCTCCTGCAATCCACCTTTCGCAATGCAGATTGCAGATTGTGAGTTGGATTTGAAAGTTATAAAAATTATCTTTCCACAAATTACGGATTATGGAAATCAATTTTAACTTATAAAAATTATCTTTCCACAATTAGCTTTCCGCAAATTGTGGATCGTGGAATTACCTTTTAGCTTTGTTAAAATTATTGCTCTGCAATCAACCTTCCGCAATTGGATTTTTGCGTTACGGATTTCTAGTTAAGGCTTCATTTTGCAATGCAGATTGCGGATTGTAGGATTACATTTAAACTTCTTTAAATTATCGCTCTGCAATCAACCTTCCGCAATTGGCTTTCCACATTGCATATTACAGATGCATCTTTGAACTTCTTCAAAATATTCTTATGAAATCAATCCTCTACAACTCATATGAGCCGTCGATCTCTTTACGGCTTTGATCTCAACCATCAATATGATTTCTTTGCGGATATATACTTTTCCATATTGCGGATTGCGGATTGCGCACGTGCCTTCCAACTTCTTCAAATTGTTCTTCCACAACTTCGTCTTCCACAACTTTTGTGATTTGTTCATCTCCTTGTAGCTTCGATGTCGACCATTCATATTCTTTCTTTGTGGATATACACTTTTCTGTATTAAGGATAGCATATTGCAGATGTGCCTTTCAACTTTTCTACAATTTTCTTCTGCAATCAGTCCTTAGAAATTCCTGTGAGCCATCCATATCTTTGCGACTTCGATCTCAATAGTCCATCTTATTTATTTGTGGATCTACACTTTTATGTATTGCGGATTGCGGATTGCGGACATGCCTTCTAACTTCTTTGAACTGTCCTTCCACAGATTTGTCTTCTACAACTACTATGAGCTCTCGATCTCCTTGCAGATTCGATCTCAACCGTCGATCTTCTTTCTTTACAGATCTACACTATAACCTTGCGGATTCAAAAGGTTTGGCTTGATTTGTGGTTTTTTTTACTGTAAGTTAAAGAGATATGGATATTATTTAAATGCTTGTAACCTTTTCTTGATTCGCTGATGCGAATAGTTAGGGAATATTGATTTAACTGTAAATTGTATATAATCTCTTTATTTCTATTTACCTTGAACGTGACCATTAACTAGGTCTATTTCATAACACATTATGAGATTCATTTCATAGTAATAATTCACAGACATGTAAATAATTTCAGAACGAGTATTGAATTCGAAACCATAACAGATCAACAACAACCAGATCTAAATAATTATGTTGAGAATGAATTACTAATTACCATAGTAATAACATTACTACCAATCCTTGATGCGGGTATGGATTCCTGATCTAATATGCGTTAATAAATAATATAACATTGTACACATCTGATATCTTACACAAAAACATGGATATTTGTTCGACAGAAATGCGTAAACACTACTACCTAGTAGTATAGCTACATTTTGACTTTAAAATACACATTGTATTGTAGCTAAAATCAATCGTAAGAAACAAAACAAGAACATGGAACCAATTATGGGAAAACAAAAGTCGAGAAGTTGTCCCTCCAAACAACTCCTTGAGCAGCCATGCTTCTTTCCCCAGAACCCCCGATCGTGTTTGCTGAACCACAAGAGAAAAATATTTCATTGCATCGCCTCGTGCATTTAACATATTTTAATCCCTGTCCAATGCTACCCTTTTTTTTCTCATGGACATATTAATATATAGTATTTTTCCTAGACTTGGTCATTTATGACCCTCCTCTTTAGCTAGGAGTGCATACCAAAATTTTAGGGGCGATGCCTCTTGCATCTTGATTTCTCACTAAGTGGTTTTTTCCACTTTTCTTCTTCCTCTTGTGGGTCAGCAAACACTCTTCAAAAACGATATCCATTTTTGTCTCCCTCCATGATATTTTACTAAATAAAAATGTTTTTATTACAAACTATTTTATTTTTTATTTTTCTTTAAAAAATAATAAAAATAATTAATAAAGTATTTTCTAGCAGAATTAATAATAATCTTATCGCAATAATCTTAATAATAATCTTATCGCAATATTCTTAATAATAATCTTAATAATAATCTTATCTTGAGATTTACTAAAAATGACAGAATTTTTTTCGAACGATCTTATCGCAAAATATTTCCATATTTCAAAATTTTGTTCTCACCAACAAGGGAGGGACCATCAAACTTGACCGGTCGTTTCAATTTTAAATTCCTAAATTGTGATTGACCATACACGTGTTTTCTAATGTCAACATATAAAGATGATTGATTTAACCTCAACTTTTTAAATATAGAAGTTCATTCTTTACTCATAATTCAACTTCCTTTGTGAGTAGTACTTAAAAAAAATGTCAATAACTAGAAGCTAAGGTTGAATGAATCTTGTAACTACAATACATGATGAAAAAACATTTTCTGAAATATATTAGAAATAAGAAAATTCATCGCAATTTTAAGGTAACTATTAACTTTTAAGTTTACTCTTGTTAAACAGATAACACATTACAACAAACTGACTCAGTGACTAGAGCACGAGAACCACTAGGACCTAGGACAGTAGGGATGACACTTCTTAGATAGCTGCTTTGCACGGATTACATTTCTTCTTTTTCATATTAAAAAAAAGTATATATTATAAATGTTACTCCCCTAATGAAATTTATTAATGCACTTCAATTTATTAAACTTATTTATTATTATGACTCATATTAGTATTTTAATTAACATACTAAATTTTAAATCTTACTCAATTCATAAATAAATATAGAAGTACTGTTAATTACATTTATTGTATCTGAGTTTACAATTAATGATAATTATTTTATTATATATGATGATGATGATAATGATTGTTAACGATCCCTCGAACCAAACTTTGGTCTAACGGACCTAAAGAAATGAATTATTTAGTTTGTTTTAAAATTGTAATTTTATTCTCAAAGAGCTTAGAGAGAAGCATCTCGAGTTCATTATAATTTTGACATGTTGAAAGGCTAAGAAGGTCAGTATTGCAACAAAGATTATAAAACTGAGATCTAATGTGGGTGTATGCAGAGAACTCTAAGAGGAAGTGATTTTCATCCTCAATGTTCATATTCTCACAGAGATGGTAGATCCTTTCCACCCATGGTAATTTAGGAACTGCCCAACAACATGTTTCACTATGGAGCTCATGAGAGTTCGTTCTTATCAAGGCTATATTAATTTTTTTTTCTTACATAGTTAAAACAGAGAGATACTTTTGATATTCTAGAGTATGATTGATTGCCTCCTTATAATATCCTAATTTTATTTTTGGCCTCTATATCTTTTTCACACCACATTTTCTCTTTAGACTTAGAAGAAAAATATTTTTAATGTTATTAATATTTTGCAATGAAACATTTTCGTCGATCTCCCAATGGTTTAATCAGGCCCTCGTATATTTATACCAACTTGAATTGAGCCTTAGATAGTTTTGGATAGAATTTAAATGTACCTTAGGAAGTCTATGGCCTCCCATATTATAGATTTTGCACTTGTACAACAAGAGACTAGTCATAGATAGGCTCTCGATACGAGAAACACCCACTTCTATAAGAAGAATAGGGTAGTGTGTATTGCTTTTAATTTTGAGGTTATACGTTATATTACGCTTCTCGATTTGCTAAATATTTCTCCAGGATTATCTATATGTTGCAACCCCAAACCTCACAACCCTACAAGATAACATGAGTGACTAAAGTTTCAAAGAGGAGCTTCCTTTTATCCCACATCGCAAGGTTTTCATCTTTACAATTATTTTCAAGAACAAAATAAGTTTTCCACCCTCCATTAATCCTTTTCTCAATGCTATAGTTCTAGTTGAGCTTGTGATGAATATCAATTCCTAGGTATTTGTAAGAAGATACTTCCTCCAAGTTGCTATTGTCATACACAAAATTTGTGTAAGTGTCCTTCTTGGATTTGATAATCATAACTTATGTTTTGTTAGTGTTAAAAATACCACATAAATCCCATATTATCAAATATATATTTCAATTAATTTCTTAGTTTTAATATATATGTGTGCGTGGTTGTGATTATTAGAGTGGGTATTATAAAAAATAAATTACTTTGTCTTTTATTAATTTTTAGTAATGTGTCAAGCTTTGTGTTAAACACAAAATTGCACTTAGCTCTAATAAAGTTATAGTTTTTTTTTTAAATTAATTATAAAAATTTATATTTTCATTATTCATTTTCATTGTATTATGATAATGATGGTGATGCTTTTAGTTTAGTGTTTTATTTCCATTGTAAAAAGGGTTTAGCAGAAATATTATTAAGTTTCCACCAAATTTTTTAAGAGAAACATTCTTAAGTTTCCACCATAATTTTCATGTGCTCCATAAATTGGCATAAATATTCTATTAGAAGTGTTTATTAAAAGAAATATTACAACTTAATTTATTGTGTTAATTTAATTCTATAAAGTGATAATTAAACTATAAATGAAAGGAAAAGTAAAAAAAGTAACTCATGCAGCTACAAAAATTACATAAAATATAATTTTCAAGATTTGTTTTGAAAACAATATTGATCATTTTCCATTTTCTTCCTAATATGCTTCACCCAAATTCCATGAGATTATTTTGTTTCTAAAAATTAGCAAAGCTGTCTGAAAACTATCCCTTAGAAATTACAATATTTAAAAAAAAAATATTTCCAAATCTTTTATGGTTGGAAATTTGATAATTAGTAAGATTTATCAAGGTTTCTACACTTAAGAAAGCTCCTTGCAAGGAAAGT
>LPNX011103573.1:36422-70241 GCA_001517045.1 Pseudotsuga menziesii
TCAAATATTATTGGATGAACAGATAGATCTCTTCCAATGGAGCTGTCCAATGTACTCCTTTTCTGAAAACAGTGAAGCGAAACTCCCGGAACAGGAAGCCCTAATTTTCTGATTTCTTCTCCAGAAATTCCTGTTACTATTTCTATGATATCTCCGAAATTAGTGATCCTCTATGTCTTAAAATTATCACTGAGGTAACCTCTCATGTCCCCGATCCAACACCATAGGTTTCATCAGCATTGGTTTCACCATTTGGGATTTATGATCCTTTTCCCAAGGTGACCTGTTACAGGACTGTTCAGAACAGCGAAGTTGTATGGCATGCCACGTGTCACTGGTTCATATTATGAGTCTAACCTTTGGACCATAGAAATTAAATTCCGTGCCATTTCTGGAACATCTTTATGAATTCCATTTGGACCTCTTTATCCCAAGATATTGCAGATCTCCCCAGGTGTCCTGTTTATGGATGATTTCTGGAAGAGGCTGGAACCCTAACTTGGAGAGATCATATCTCCTGGAATAGAGCGAATCAGAGGCTTTCCTTTGGAAACAGTGTTTATCAGGATATTTTCTTTGGCACCTGCAATTTTCAGATTTTGAGACTTCTCCCATCTCGGAATATAGCGACTGTACCAAAACGTAGCAGTTTTAGTATTTAGGGTTTCTCCTAGCTCAGGGTCAAACTAGGGTTTGACTTTCCTGGAGTTTCACCCAACCAAATTTATTGATCCAGGTCTCTAAATTTCGGTTTTGATGAGGAGAACAATCCTATGCTGGTCTAACCCAAGAATTCCTCTTCTGTAGAAATCCCTAATTTCCACATTGAAACTGAAAATGCTTGAAATTGAATTCCGTATCGACAGAACGATGCACCCTTCAATGGAGAGTCATCCTATCATACTTTTGCTGAAAATATGTGGAGGAAGATCCACAAAATAGGAAGCCCTAGTTCCTGTAGCTGCATAATGTCTTCTTCTCAGGTTATCTCTGATACCATGTTAGTTTTTTCAACATTTAAGCTAGCATTATGTTAGGATCTTTTCACTGAGAGAATAACAAGCACAGCAATAACATAAGCACATCACAAGAGACAAGAGACACAAAGATTTTAGGAGGGGAAACCATAAATGGAGAAAACCCCTCAACTTCCTCTAAGATAGTATCACCACAAGATGTGATCCCAAAACAGTAAGATGACCTCCCAACACAACAGCAGCCTTCTGTCTTCTGTCAATCCAAAGTATTTCCTTCTCCAAAGGTGCGCCATACTTGAGAGAGAAAGAGAGCTAAGTCACAAGTGATAAATAGAGAGACTCTTACTCTCTATTTATATTCTTCCGTTGACTTGAAGTGCACTCAACCTAATAATTACTACTCGAGCCTACACCTTAATTAGTGTATAATAACTCAAGTGCCTTTAAACTGTGGGGACTTACCTAATGACTTGATATGAATTGTTTACATTATTAATCCTTCCGATCGGAACATCAGGGCATGACCACATGACCCAAATACATAATAGAAACATCCCGGAATAAACATCGGGTTACAATATATGAAATATATAGAAGAATACATTCCGAAGTTATATATACATCAACAACTTCTTTCCCCAAAACCCCCGATCGTGTTTGTTGAACCACGAGAGAAAAATATTTCGTTGCGTCGTCTCGTGCATTTAACATATTTTAATACCCGTCCAATGCTACCCTCTTTTTTCTCATGGACATATTAATATATAGTATTTTTCCAAGGACTTGGTCATTTATGACCCTCCTCTTTAGTTAGGAGTGCATACCTGAATTTTAGGGGCGATACCTTCTGCATCTTGATTTCTCACTAAGTGGTTTTTTCCGCTTTTCTTCTTCCTCTTTTGGGTCAGCAAATACTCTTCAAAAACGATATCCACTTTTGTCTCCCTCCATGATATTTTACTAAATAAAAATGTTTTAATTACAAACTATTTTATTTTTTATTTTGGGGATGATGCCTCCTAAATCTTGAGTTCTCACTAAGCGGTTTTTTCCACTTGTATTCTTCATCTTGTGGGTAAACAAACACTCTTCAACAACTATATCCACTTTTGTCTTCATTCCACATATTTTATTAAATAAAAATGTTTTTATTACAAACTATTTTATTTTTCAAATTTCTGTAAAACATAATAAAATTAATTAATAGAGTATTTTCCACGAGAATTAATAATTATTATTAATTCACTGGGTATTAAACTACTATGGTGGTTAATTAGATGAGACGAGTTGTGGGAGACATAACTTCCTCATACACACTGAGATTGACACAATTCTTGTAAATGTAAATGGGTTGAGAGTTATTATCACAAAAGTTTGACCCCAAGGAACAATATTTAATACCTAAAACAAAGCACCCCTCAAAAGGTTTTGGAAAATAAATATACAAAGTAAGACGTGCCCCTAAAATAATTTCTTACAAGTGAAAATAGTCCGATTTTTCTATACAAAAAGCACCGAAATAAATGACAAATTATATATTGATCCATTTAGAATAACTATATGTCAAAAGTTTATGATGATCAACATTATAGCAAATATTTTGAAATTTCTCTCTTATAAAAATACATATAAGAATTTTTTTGAAAAATTAATTTTAATCTTTTTCATATATATACTTCTTTAAAAACAACTTTCTAACTTATCATTATAAATAAATAAAAAACAAATAAAAAGAAACTTTACTCAACTCCTATATTATAATTTATTTCTTAATACAAATCTTGAATGTTACTAAACATGACAAGAACTTTTTTTGGAACAATCTTATTGCAAAATATTTCCATCTTTCAAAAGTGTGTTCTCACCAACAAGGGTGGGACCATCAAACTTGACCAGACGTTTCAGTTGCAAATTCAAATTCCTACAAGTGTTTTCTAATGTCAACATGTAAAGACGATTGATTTAATCTCAACTTTTTAATTATACTAGTTCATTTTTAAGTTATAATTGAACTTATTTTCCCAATAATACTTAAAAAAAGAAGTCTATAACTAGAAGCTAGGGTTGAGAGAATATTGTAACTAGAAGCTAGGATTGAGTGAAACTTGAAAGTCGAATATGATGAAGAAACATTTTATGAAATATATTATAAATAAGAAAATTCATCGCAATTTTAAAGTGGCTGACTCAGATTACACGTTATGGCAAAGTGAGTCAGCTCGTAGAGCATGAGCACAAGCACGAGCACGAGCTGGATCTGGGATAGCAGGGATGACACTTCTTAGACAGGTGGTGTGCAGGGATTAGGTTTCTTCTTTTTCGTATTCCAAAAATGCCAACTGATACCGTGAAACGCTTCGCTATACACTGGATCAAGATTAATTTTTGCAATAAATCTTCTTACTGTTCCTGGCAGCGGTACTTCACACAACATATGAGGCTTACTCAGAATGTACTTAATTTGAGTAGTGGATTCGACAACACTGCTTTCTATGAAATCTGAAAAAGTGTTTCCTAGTATGAGAATTTTTTTCAAATTTGCAGGACCCCAATTTGCCTTCAATACATTCAAATAAATAGAACGGCAGGTGTGGCATGAAAAATAGAGTAGGTCTGTCCACTTTCCATTTGCAGTGATCGTTAATAGTGAGACAAGTACAGTTGAACGCTTCTATAGCCATTCGCTCGACTGCAGAGTGCATTGGATCGTAAACCTCAATATCATTCACTAATTTAAATTTGTCTCGCAATAAAAGAGCGAAAGCGAACTTCATGTGTCTATGCTCGGAATTAAGTCGTCCAAGGCCATAAAGAACCAGTTGCAATCGTGAATAACGTGGGTCAGTCGGTATTACACTTTCTATTCGTTCCACCATTTCTTCGTGCTCCATTTGTTCCACAAATTGTGAATAAAATGGAGATTTCTCCAACTTTTCTTTTGCTAGACATATAGCAACATATATGTCCTTCACCTTTTGCTCAATTTCTAAATCAATTACTTCTGCATTGGGGGAGTTCTCGTGCTTTGGTTCTGGTTCTGAAATGTCATTATCGGAGTCAAATAAATCAATTACTTCTGCATTGGGGTTCTCATGCTTTGGTTCTAAAATGTCATTATTGGATTCAATATCCATGATTGCTAATCCAAGGAACATGTGTTTGTTGAACCACGAGAGAAAAATACAAGTGGTTGAAGCTACTGAGTGAGAACTCAAGGTGGAAGAGGCATCTTCCCCAAAATTAAGTCAAAACTCCTAGTTGAGTGATAAAGAAGAGGCTCATAAATGACCATGTTCTAGGAAAAATACTATATAATACTATGTCCATTAGCAAGCAGGAGGCTAGCATTGGATGGGGATTGAATATGATAATGTAAGTGATGGTGCATTAAGTAGATTTTTCTCTTGTGGTTCATCGAACATGCTCATGGGTTCTAGAGCAAGTAATTTGGTTGCTCTAGGAGTTGGTTGGGAAGAACTACTATTCCATTTTTTTTCTATCAGTGGTGTCGGGTTCTTACTCTCTGTTCTAATTACAATAGGTTGTTTATTTTAGATCTAGGTTTGGATCTATATTCATAAGTAGGAATGGTTTATTCAATCTTATTGAACAATTATCTAACATATATAGAATCTAGATCTTGTTTATGTATCAACTCTAAATCTATTTACGTCTTTGTTTATACTTATGAATGTTTAGATCTGATTAATAAGAATTCTTAGATAGGGCATCCATACCCGCATTAGGGATTTCTAAATAATTTTATATAATGTAGATTCTATTTCTTTCCTTAAACAAATGTATATTGATGAATTATATATGTTCTTTCTTATGTCATAGATCTAGTTAATTTATAATTAAAGTAGTTAGAGTTAACTTCTTTAAATACTAAACAACTTACAATGAGATCAAAATCATGGAAGTGTAATTAAATAAACTAGGATTAAATTATTTTTAAACTACCAAGATAGATAAACCATACATTCACGATTTATGACTTAAAGTCGCATCCTTATTTTTATGAAATTGAGCACATAGATGTATGGATCAACACACAACTCAGAAGATAGATTAGACAATTTTACTGAGAGTTGAAGAATGAAACAGTGCAAAAAGGGCTTGCAACTATGTAATGCTTTCATTAATCAAAAGTAATTGGATAATTAATTACAATGTGATAAACTTGTATTAATAACCAGTCAATTGAAATGCATGAGAGAGGAATTCAAATTGATTAACTCTACCTAACTACATGGATACCTAGACATGTCTAAATCACTATTGGAGCGCAACTAGTTAGCTCCATTTTTCTAAATCATTGCATCGGTCAGTTAGAATCAATTACCTATTTTAACTGAATGTGGTAGGTGAGGAATTGAGCCTTCCCACATGGAATCAATCAATGTCTGGCACTAACTGAATGTAACTGACTCCTAACTAGGCTTAACTATTCACTAACTAAACTCAGCTGAAGGAGGTTGGTTTTGGCACTCCCAATGGCTCCTAAATTTTAGGGATTCGTCTAGGAGGCTCCTAAACTTATGCATGTAAGTGCAATCAGTGGCAGTTATAATTAACTAGTGTTCCCCACACTCTATTAACTAGTACATGTGGCCCAATTAGGCCATGTGGACCCAATGATGCTCGTCACTAAATATAGACTGAAAGACTCCTAATTTAGACATAATTGACCAAATTGGACAAGGAAGGATTATAATCCTAACACCCCCCCAAAAGCTAACTTGAAAAATTTGTGGGCCCTGGTAACTAACACCATAGGTCACCCATTATAGCTAAAGTAAAGTAACTGCTTAATACAAGGAAATAGGGGTAAACCACATGGGAAAAAATACCCCTCTCTAACTAAGCAGGTAGAATCGAGATAAATCTTGTTCTTCTATGCACAATTATCCTGGGGCCTTGCATGTAGACTTCTCCATCTTATTTCTTGAGGAATATTCCTCTTTAGAAAAATAATAATGTGCTCAACTAGATCACAAACATAGACAACTAGAGAGTGAATGCTTGAGGTCCATAATCAGATATAGATTTAGAAATAACTAATTATTCACAAAATAAAATAACAAAAACCTCATAAGAGGAAACTAACACCAAATCCCCTGCAACAAATTTTAAGAAGACTTGTGGTACTTGATTTTTCACACTGAGATTGGTAAGAGAAGCTACAAGCATGACTGGAAGCTCTTAGAATCTAGAATTCGAACCAGATAATTTTAGATTAGACCCAAAAAATATCATATCAGATCCAAATAGTTTCATATCAGATCCAAAATTATGGTCCACCAAGATGTAGATGCACAATTTTCTCTTTCTTCAAAATTCTGAATATTGGTGCATGCAATCCTATAGGAATTTGCTAAAAGATCTAGATCAAGGAGAGAAAATGAATCACTCTTAAAATAATATATTTTTTCCAAAATATCGAAGATATTCCTTATATGCACACCAGAAGCAACATTAGAGGGAGAGAAATCAAATTCCTCTTCACTTTCGGAAGCAATCACTAGAAAATTTTGCACAGAATTTAAAGGAGAATCACTCAAGAATGTTAGCATAGAAGTACAACATTTTTTTTATTCAATATCATAGATTCGAATGTATTATTCTGTATCATCCATATGATAATATGAGATATCACTAGTACAAAATGAGGAATTAGCTACTAGGTGACTAAAAATTCTAGTCACCAAGTGTTTTCAAAGTGATTTACTACTAAATATGAGGAATTTTGATTGACCCAACTATAAACGATTAAAACTAACTACTAATTTAGTCACCGGTTAACAAATATGACTAGATAATAAGTGACAGAGTTAAAAATGACTAACATAAACGACTAATTTAGTCACGACATAAAAAATGACTAGCTAGAAGAATATGAATTAGTCATTTATGTTAGTCGTTTTTAATTGTGTCATGGAAAATTGCAAATTTTACAATGTAGTGTAAATTTTGTAAATTTTCTACCTTCTATTAGTAATATTAGTGCCATGCACCTCGATGTTCATAGATCCAAAAAAGCAATTGCACAAAAGATACATCTGAGCAATGAGAGAGTTCCCAGAGCATCTCAAAAATTAAGAAAGATACATCAAAAAATCCTAATAAGGGGTGGACTCAAAATGGTAGAACCTAGACAATGTAGTAGCGACAAAATCTATAAGAATTAGGAGCACCTTAATGGAGCGGGGGAAGCCAATAGAGTCACAAGTGGAAAAATCCCAAACAATGTCCAAAGTACAGAATCTTGAGTGGCTAACATATTCCTTGAGATCCATGTTAGTAACTACCAACTACTCAATGACATGCTATCATGAATTTGTTCCTTCCCTTTACAAAGTAAAATGGAATTCATGACATCCTTCAACTAGACTTAGTATCTAGGTGTGTGTATATGTTTTCCATGTTAATGAGTTGTTCAATTTTTAGTAGTTGGAGAAAACTCTGTTGGAAACACAGTATGTTCCATATAACCCTTTGCCAACATTTTCAATCTACTAACATAAATTATTCTCTTGCTCATTCTCCACCATATTCTAAGCGTCATAGACCTCGGTGTGTGTACGGATCCCTAAACTTTTGAATTATAGGGTAAAATAACCAATCTCAATCAACTCACCAACCTCCATCTATTACTTCTCTAGTTTAACCAATATTGATTGTAGTTCCTCACTCTTAGTACTAGATATTATAATAATCTCCTTCAATACTAGTGAATGGAGTATATATGCAACTAGAAATTGCTACATGGACTTTTCTAATGAGTTTTGTAAGGAAGGACATAACATATAATGAAGCCATTATTGTGATGTTATCCTTTAATAATGCCAAATAATATATAACCATTGAATATGACTATGGTAGTTATATAGGAGGTATACCTAAAAGATGTGGGAGCAACATAGATCCTGTTTATAGGGGGGTTTCTGTGGATATTATTTGTTTTTAACATAAGGGGTGGTTAAAAACCTCTACCTTTATTAGCTTGAGAAATTAAATTTATTTTTTAATCTCATATTATTTCCCCTACCATAAATTTGATTTTGTTTCTTACTTGGGAGAAGAGGTAGTCAAATGAGAGCCTTATCCATTTCTTAACCCTAATTGGGCTAGCTAAATAATGTTTTAAGGTACCAAAGGTTGCACTAATATGTAAGAGAGAAGGTCCTAAAAAATACCCAATCATATTTGACTATGATGTAATAGACTTGTTTTAGGTGGTTTACTTAGTTTCTTCTATTTGACTTTTCTTACTTCTATACATTTCATAAGACTATGTCCCCTACATTTTTTTTTAAAGTTTATTACTTAATATTACAAGGACTTCTTAAAAAAACTTTCATAGAGACACATTTAGCAATGCCTTTAAATATAAAGCTAACAAAAAGCCCTTTCATAGCGACACAATCCATTTAAATATAAAAGTCCCTTTAAATATAAAAATCAATATGGTTATATTATGCTTTAAATATTGATTATTGCTCAAAATTTATTTAACTATAATTAATTTCATTGGTATTAAAGGGATAATGCACAATCATGGACTCCTTTAAGGACACTTTAGATGCCACATAATACTGGAATAAATGGAAAACTCTGACTTTAGGTGACAATTAGGGGTACTTCCCTAACTTATTTGGAGATGAAGTAAAAAGACAAAAAATAGGTAATTGAATCAGCTTTCATAATATATAGCATTTATGCAGATAAAATGTGTGTAAGTGATTATAAAATTAGTTTCCGTGAAAGTGGGTTTTCAAATTTTCAACACATCTTAACATATATGTTTGTGTGGGTGCAGCAATATATGAGGTAAATGATGTCCATTTGGGATAAAATCTTGCAAACATATAAAGGACATATGGGCCTAGTGCAACACTATTTATTCAGAATTTTTCATGAATTATTATTTTTTATTATTAATTATTGAAGTCAGAAAAGTTTGAAATTAAAACCTTATGTGCGGGTGAAACACTTTAAGGGAAAAAATTAATGAAATCCTTGATTTCTTAATATAAGATCGTAGAGCTTGATCTCGTCTAGCACACCATATAGTTTTTTGGGAAATGGTGATGGAAATCAAAAGTTATATAACAAACAATCGATGTATGTATTTTTTAAAACTAACATGTGTCATTTAGAAAAATAATTATAAATAAATAAAACATAGTTTTGAAGGAAAAAATTACATATTCAAAATCGTCATTTCGTATTCTACAATATCGTACATTTTCATAAAAAAATATTGTGTATGTCATATCAAAACACGCCATCTAATCTAAGCATATTGATAGAGTTCTAAAAGACAAGCAATAGCCCTGGTTGATTTGTCCTAGCCAATAGGTTCGGTATTCTGAAGCTGCTTCCAAACCTAATGCCAAACCTTAATCCCACCAATTATTTAAATTTTAAAATAATGCATATGTGATATAGCTTATCCATATCGCATATGTGATATAACACATATGCGATATGAATAAGCTATATCGCATATGCGTTATAGATTATTCATATCGCATATGCGTTATATCGCATGTGCGATATATAGAATTATGTTCAGAGCTAATTTATGTGGCATGGATTCTAGTTTCAAAATGTAACTAGCTACTTCGAAGTTGTATGGGTGGTGGGTTCCCACTATAGATTACTTCATGGAACCTCTTTAATCTTGCTAGCATAATTGAACTATGTAAATTATAATGGTGTTATAGGTAAATTTTAACTAATTTATTTTTGTCATAACACATCATTGTTCACCACCCTCATCCTCATCATCATCACCACCCTCATCCTCCTCCTCATCATCATCACCCTCATCCTCATCTTCATCATCATCATCATCACCCTCATCCTCATCAGAATTGTCATGGTCATCATCATCATCATCATCATCATCATCATCACCCTCATCCTCATCCTCCTCCTCCTCCTCCTCCTCATCATCATCACCCTCATCGTCATCAGCTTCATCATGGTCATCATCATCATCATCCTCATCCTAATTCCTCATGATCATCATCGTCAACCTCCTCATCATCATCACCCTCATCCTCCTCCTCATCATCATCATCCTCATCCTGATCATGATCATCATGGTCATCATCATCATCACCCTCATCCTCATCACCATCATCATCATCCTCATTTTCATCATCATCGTCACACTCATACTCATCAGCTTCATCATGGTCATCCTCATCATCATCATCATCATCACCGTCATCATGCTCATCCTCATCAACCTCATCATCATTGTCAACCTCATCATCATCATCACCCTCATCATCATCATCACCATCATCATCCTCATCCTCATCCTCATCATCATCGTCATCATCATCGTCGTCATCATCATCACCCTCAATATCATCATCACCCTCATCCTCATCATCATCATCGTGTTAATCATCACCCTCATCCTCATCCTCATCATCATCATCCTCATTCTCATCATCATCATCATCATCACCATCATCACCCTCATCCTCATCAGCTTCATCATGGTCATCATCACCATCCTCCTCCTCCTCATCATCACCCTCCTTCTCCTCCTCCTCATCACACTCATCATCCTCCTTATCATCACCATCATCCTCATCATCATCTTCATCATCACCCTCCTCCTCATCATCATCGTCACCCTCATCAACCTTGTTCATCACCCTCATCCTCACCATCATCATCATCTTCATCGATAGCCTCATCCTCATCCTCACCATCATCATCATCTTCATCGATAGCCTCATCCTCATCCTCATCATCATATTCGTCATCCTCCTCATCACCACCATCATCCTCATCATCATCTTCATCGTCACCCTCATCATCATCATCATCAACCTCGATCCTCATCATCATTGTTCATCAAACTGATCCTCATCATCATAATCATGGTCATCATAATCATCATCATTGTCATCATCATCATGGTCATCATCTTCATCGACACCCTCATCCTCAACATCATTAGCATCCTCATCATCATCATCATCATAATCCTCATCCTCATCATCATCACGTTCATCACCCTCATCCTCATCATCATCATCATCATCACCATCATCATCATCATCATTGTCATCATCATCATGGTCATCATCTTCATTGACACCCTCATGCTCAACATCATCAGCATCCTCATCATCATCATCATCATAATCCTCATCCTCACCATCATCACATCCATCACCCTCATCCTCATGATCATGATCATCATCATCATCATGATCATCATGATCATCATTGTCATCATCATCATGGTCATCATCATCATCATGGTCATCATCTTCATCGACACCCTCATCCTCAAAATCATCAGCATCCTCATCATCATCATCATCATAATCCTCATCCTCATTATCATCACGTTCATCACCCTCATCCTCATCATCATCATCATCATCATCATTCTCATTGTCATCATCATCATGGTCATCATCCTCCTCATCATCACCATCATTTTTCACCATCATCTTCATCGTCACCCTCATCCTAATCCTCATCCTCATCACCCTCATAATCCTCATCCTCGTCATCATCCTCATCATCATCATCATCATCATCACCCTCATCCTCATCCTCATCGTCATCATCATCCTCATCCTCATCATCATCACCATGGTCATCATCATCATCATCTTCATCGACAGCCTCATCCTCATCATCATCATCATATTCATCATCCTCATCATCATCTTCATCGTCACCCTCATCCTCCTCATCACCATCACCCTCATCCTCATCATCATCGTTCATCACCCTCATCCTCATCATCATCATCATGGTCGTCATCATCATCATCATCATTGTCGTCATCATCATCATCATGGTCATCATCTTCATCGACAATCATCCTCAACATCATCAGCATCCTCATCATCATCATCATCATCATAATCCTCATCCTCATCATCATCACGTTCATCACCCTCATCATCATCATCATCATTGTCATCATCATCATGGTCATCATCTTCATCGACACCCTCATCCTCAACATCATCAACGTCCTCATCATCATCATCATCATAATCCTCATCCTCATCATCATCACCTTCATTACCCTCATCCTCACCCTCATCGTCATCATCATGATCATCATCATCATCATCATCATCATTGTTGTCATCATCATGGTCATCATCATCATCATCATGGTCATCATCCTCCTCATCATCGCCATCATTGTTCACCATCATCTTCATCGTCACCCTCATCCTAATCCTCATCCTCATCACCCTCATAATCCTCATCCTCATCCGCATCATCATCTTCATCATCATCACCCTCATCCTCATCATCATCGTCATCATCATCATCCTCATCCTCATCATCATCACCATTATCCTCATCATCATGATCATGGTCATCATCATCATCGTCATCATCTTCATTGACAGCCTCATCCTCATCATCATCACCATATTCATCATCATCATCATCATCCTCATCATCACCCTCATCCTCATCATCATCATCATCCTCGTGCTCATCATCATCAACCTCGATCCTCATCCTCATCATTCATCACCCTCATCCTCATCATCATCATCATCATCATCATCATTGTCGTTGTCATCATCATCATGGTCATCATCATCATCATGGTCATCATCATTCATCACCCTCATGATCATCATGATCATCATGATCATCATCATTGTCATCATCATCATGGTCTTCATCTTCATCGACACCCTCATCCTCAACATCATCAGCATCCTCCTTCTCCTCATCATCATAATCCTCATCCTCATCATCATCATGTTCATCACCCTCATCCTCATGATCATGATCATCATCATCATCATCATCATCATCATCATTGTCATCATCATCATGGTCATCATCATCATCATCATGGTCATCATCATTGTTCACCATCATCTTCATCGTCACCCACATCCTAATCCTCATCCTCATCACCCTCATAATCCTCATCCTCATCCTCCTCCTCCTCGTCCTCGTCCTCATCACCCTCATCTGCATCATCATCATCATCATCCTCCTCCTCATCATCATCATCACCCTCATCATGGTCATCATCATCATCATCATCATCATCATCATCTTCATCGATAGCCTCATCCTCATCATCATCATCATATTCATCATCATCCTCATCATCACCATCATTGTTCACCATCCTCCTCATCATCATAATCATCATCATCATCATCATCCTCATCATCACCATCATTGTTCACCATCCTCGTCATCATCATCGTCATCACCCTCATCCTCATCATCATCATCACCCTCATCCTCCTCCTCCTCCTCCTCCTCATCATCCTCATCCTCATCATCTTCATTGACACCCTCATCCTCAACATCATCAACATCCTCATCCTCATCATCATCACCCTCATCCTCCTCATCATGATCATCATCATCATCACCCTCATCCTCATCATCATCATCATTGTCATCATCCTCTTCATCATCACCATCATTGTTCACCATCATCTTCATCATTGTCATCATCCTCATCATCATCACCATCCTCATCCTCATCATCATCATCATCACCATCCTCATCATCATCATCTTCATCATTGTCATCATCCTCATCATCATCACCATCCTCATCCTCATCATCATCATCATCACCATCCTCATCATCATCATCATTATTATCATCATCCCTCATCCTCATCATCACCATCACCCTCATCCTCATCATGATCATCATAGTCATCATCCTCCTCATCATCACCATCATTGTTCACCATCATCTTCATCGTCACCCTCATCCTCATCATCATCATCGTCACCATCACCCTCATCCTCATCATCACCATCACCCTCATCCTCATCATCATCATCATAGTCATCATCCTCCTCATCATCACCATCACCCTCATCCTCATCATCATCATCATGGTCATCATCATCATCATCATCATCCTTATCATCATCCTCATCCTCATCATCATTGTTCATCAGACTCATCCTCACCATCATCAACACCCTCATCCTCATCATCATCGACACCGTCACCCTCATCCTCATTATCATCGACACCCTCACCCTCATCCTCATCGACACCCTCACCCTCATACTCATCATCATCATGCTCATGGACACCCTCAATGTTCATCACCCTCATCCTCATCGACACCCTCACCCTCATACTCATCATCATCATGCTCATGGACACCCTCAATGTTCATCACCCTCATCCTCATCATATCTAGATTAATGTAAATTACACATTTTCATTGAGCACTAAATCGCATATGCGATATATCGGGAATGCGTTATGGAAAACCCTTTCCCTTCATTAAAAAGATAAAATTCAATATCGCATATGCGATATATCAGAGGTGCGTTATATCGCATATGCGATATATGTTTTATAGAAAATGTAGGGTGGCGTCGTGTTGGCCACCTTTAACGTATCAAAAGACATAATTCGTCTGAACCCGCACACAGAGAATTGTTGGACATGCAAATTTTTATCATTACTTACATAATTGCATAGTTTTGTACAGGTTTGGGTGGATTTCAATGGGGAATGTACGTAATAAAGGAAGAAAGTTAGTAAGGAAGGTGCTTACACTGGAAGAAGCAGAAAATAAAAAACAAAAAAAAAAGAGAAGATTCAAGAAATCGTCGGCATTCATTACATGAGCAAATAGTTCCCATTACCCCTCAAGAGATACCTAATGTAGAGGCTAAGGAAGATAATGCAACATTAAAAGAAGCTGGTTATACAGAAGTTGATATTATTCATCCATTAGTAGATGGACAATCTTGTGAACAGTTCAATAATTATGTTACTGCCGATGCAAATGTGACTCAGCAACAACCATGTTCTGTGGTTCAATCTCCTAATCGAAGTTGTGAGCCGATAGTGGATGTAAACGTCACTCCAGCATTTCAAACGGCAAGAAATTTTGCATCAAAATGAAAGAGAACTCCTAAATGAATACAAGTGGACGAGAGCGGATTGACTTCCATGGAAGGTAAGGTGGCTAAACGCACTATCCTTCCTCATTCTTCTCAAATAATGAAACAATATTTTGATAACAAATCCGAAGCCAGTAAATGGAAACTGTTTTTAGCTTTGCTTCAATCTAGAAATATGGCAACTGTTAGAAGAAATTTAGGCATAACAACAATGAAGAATATGGAATCAAGTAATCACATTGTTAAATCTCTTGCTGCTGCATTCACATCGATTGGTAAAAAAACTCATTCAAAAGACTGTAATGTGGCTCGTCATGTATTGGCTAAATCAATTG
The DNA here is from genome assembly GCA_001517045.1 of Pseudotsuga menziesii. Lineage (NCBI taxonomy): Eukaryota > Viridiplantae > Streptophyta > Pinopsida > Pinales > Pinaceae > Pseudotsuga > Pseudotsuga menziesii. The sequence continues at coordinate 51,667 of LPNX011103573.1, forward strand.
TATGTAGATCCACAAGACAATGTCGTTTACTTAAATGCACATCAGAAATTTTTCCTTTACATCCAAAGACTCTTAAAAAATATTCAGTAAGAAGAGACAACCTTGATGTAGAGGGACAAATGGAAACATTATGTGAATTTAGCGGTAGGTTTCCCCGCAAAGACATGGAGTAAGTCGAAGCAGTGAAGGGCCTAGTGCAAACATTTTGGCATGATAACACTAGGCCTTCTTCTAACATGAAATGTGTTAAAAAATTGTAGGGGTTCTCATCACACTAAACCTCATGTTAAGCATTATCTTGACATGACACAAGCTCAACTGTTCAAGATGTTTAAAGTTGCCCATGTAGAGCTAAGTCTCGGGCAAAGATCTTTTGAAAAATGCAAGCCTTGGTATGTTAGAATCAATACCATCCGGAACACTTGTTGTTGTAGATACCACATAGATTTTGACCTATATTAGCATACATTTGCACATATACGTCAATTTTTGCATCCTAACCATGTCCAGGAATGCTCAAGTACAGTAACGCCAATGTCATCCAGAGATTTCATCCATAGCATCATATGTCCGAGGAAAGATGGGTAGACACATTACTTAAAACAATGTGTAGATGGTTCTTGCAACAATTGTGGTGGGCTATCCTTATGGTATGATTGCATCCATGAAAGTGAAGATCAAGCATTCGAGAATGCAATTGTTGAGAAGTAGAACTATCAGTATGAGACATATCAGCTAAATGATGGGAAAGAAAGTAGGAAGATTAAATTGGTGACTTCATTGGTAAATTCTTGAATATTGACAAATTAATATTCATGTGTACACAACCATTTTTTTATGTGGTTTATTGACATATTAATATTCATGTACCAGGTTCGAGTATGTGATTTTATTCCATAGTTTCATGGAAAGATCCAACAGTACATTCAACATGTCGATATGGCACGGTGGCAAGATGAGCAATTCAAAATATTCTGGGATACCTTCCCTCTTGAAACAATACTATCAGTGGTTGAATTTGCTAAAAATTACACCCTACAACCACAAAATGAAATTCAAAGTCAAAACTATCACTCAGAGAAGGTGAGCATAATGGTGCATATCACGTATCGACATGGGCAAGATAGTAGTGAAGAGAAACGTGTGATACTGAAAGAAATTCACTTCTACATAAGTGATGACCGAACCCATGACATCCATTACATGCAACATTTATTTAAATTATTTTATGACCACGTGATAGCTATGGATATACCATTTTATCGTCATTTCATTTGGTCAGATGGTTGTGCTGGATAGTTTAAGAATGCACGTGTATTTGAATGGTTGTGTTTGTTGCACCTAAAATACAAGGTGCCACATGTATGGAACTACTTTGGAACTGGTCATGGAAAATGAGAGCATGATGGTGCTGGTGCATGGATTAAAACTGCCCTTCGAAGGGAATAGATGAAGTTTACAGATGCTCACCTTCGAGACGTTGCATCTATAGTCCAATGGTGTGCATCTGTCATGGGAGAACAATAAACAAGGAAACACTTAGTGCAAAGAATATTCTAGGAGGTTACAAATGTGGACTGATCACAAACACCTCGGGTGAACACAGTGCATGGAACTCGACAGTTTAATTCAATTAGAAGCTCATATAACTAGGCCCTACAAATTTGGACAAGATTGAAGGCTTGCTTTTGCAGTTTCTGTAGCATCGGTGAATGGGATGATTGTGAGCATACTGATACCATTGATACATGGAATCGAGTGACATTTGGCACCAATTTCAATAGGGGTAATGAAATAGACCATTTGGAAGATGATCAGACACATATTTCTAGAGACTATGATCACATATCGAATCTCATACAAGCAGGTACATGAGTAGTACCTAAATAAGAAAATGTATTTATGTATTGTTTAGTCGACCTTTGTATAATTTAATTTATGTAGAAATTAGAAATGAAAGACCTTATTTACAAAATGTATTGGTAACTCGAGCTATTTACTTTCACAGGTCAGATATATGCAGTGGTTTCCCCAAAAAATAATGAATGGGGTTCTGACTATTGGTTGGCACGTTGCTTAGAGGCGAAACAAACCCTTCTAGAATCTGTTACAGATGATGAAAATATTGAATTCCCAACCGGCTCAATTGTTATAAAAGAGGAGTACTTGACACTTGCAACACAACAGAAAAGGAAGGGTGGGTATGTATATCAGGATTATAGACCAGGAGCTATCGTATACCACTTCACCAACCTAGTAGTTGGTACAAACATCAAGCTCCGCACACTTTCTCACAAAAATAGGTCACATGTACGATACTTGCTACCTCATATAGAGCACGAAATATTGATGGACACTATCGGCACCAGAGATGATCCGGATGGCCTACTTGTATGAGTGCATTGTCAGGCGCGTTATTTAAACCATGTTTGCACATTTTCATTGGGTTCTCTTTTCTTTCTTATGATGTTACTAATGTCTAGACTTGCGTGTGCCTAGGATACAAACACCATCTACGGCAGATTGGAGGCGCCAAGAATGGTGTCTTTAGACACCACCAAATATAGTTCAGAAAATAACAAGGTCTCGAGTTGTTGAAATTTACATTTCTTGATGTTTTTAGTGTAATATATATACATTTAATTAGGAGAGGGAACTAGAAACACATGATCACCAACTCTTGCATGCACCAACTAGGATTTCATGAGTCACCATTTTGCATGCTCCAACTAGCACTACTACATTTCGACCAAAAATCCGACGACCGTATTGTCGGATTTTCAACACATCCCTGTCGCATGTACGACACTATGATTTTTTTAAGCGTAAGTGGATTTTCGTCAGTTATCCAACATCTTTCCAATCCATCTATTAAGCGACAGCTTAGTTTACCGTCGGTTAAATGTAAATCGTCGGTTATCTGACATATAATTCATATTAAAATTTAAACATGCATCGCTTAATCGACAACTATCTGACGGATTATGAAAACTTAAATGCCGGTTAAGAGACGGTAGTGAATTTAAAAAAAAATCACCTACAGGCCGTCGCTTAAGCGATGGCTATCCGATGGATTAGGAAAACTTAAACGTCGGTTAACCGATAGTATTGAATTTAAAAAAAAAATCACCTACAGGTCGTCACTTAAGCGACGACTATCTAACGGATTAGGAAAACTTAAATGTCAGTTAACCGATGGTAGTGAATTTTAAAAAAAAAAATCACCTACAGGCTATCACTTAACTGACAGCTAAAAGTGTTTTTAAAAAAAAAATACAAATAGCACACAATTGGTTTGCTGGTCTTTGCTAATTTCAAGACTGATGTTGATTCTTCGACACATGATTCTCCACTCTACAACCTTCCCATCCTGGTTGATGTTCAATATAAGAAATAAGTTAATACAGATTACACAAGGAGGAACTTTTCAGCTTCCCACAGGAACAAGCTATTTAGAATCATGGGTATATCATGTGGTACAAAGTGTTATAAATGTGAATGAGAGAGTCACAGAAGAGCATGGAATGGATGATCTCTTTCAACAACTGATTGACGTTAGTGGGGTTCATAACTGGGGTATTGTAGATCACAAATTTCTTCAAGATCTGGGTTTAAATTGGTCTGGTCTCTATTCTGTTGTTTGTTGCATTTTGGAAGTGTGGCAGAATAGGGAAGCTTCCCAAGTGCATGAGCTTATACTTGAAAGATATAGTTTTGTACTTGGATGGATCACTCTATCAGATATTGATGTTAAGGAAGCTAGTGCTTTGCCATGGAGTCCTGAATTGGGCAGAGACAAGTTGCTTGAAATTGAATACTTCATAAGTTTTAGCAGAATTCTGCGCCATAATGTTCATTTTGGCCATACAGGGGAGCTATCATAGTTGGAAAATATCATTCTAGATATACTCTCTCATCTTCAAACATTATACAAAGAGCAGAGTGTGAAGGAAAGGGGTTGGTTATTCTTAAGGCATAGTGCATGGATATCTTTAATTTTATCATTCCTACAGGCAGGTCTATGGAAAGTGTCTCTGAGAAAGATCCTAGTTTCAAGAGAGGACACATTTTGGATAGAGTAGGCATCTAAAGATACCTCATTACTCACACTTTGTGAGCAGTTAGTTTTTTGTGTATTGAAGGATGGGAGATCAAGCGTTTTGCTGAAAATATTGACATCCCTTTTGAGCATGCATGTCGGGGCACTAAAAAACGTTGTGCTTTTTGTTCTTGATGGAAAAGAATGCGAAGATGATGCACTGTTTTCACTAAATTTTCTGTTTCAAGCAGGTTGTGACAAGTCAAAGCAGGAAGAGATTTTGGGGAATCTAGGAGCTAGCTTTAAGCTTATAGAGTCTGTACTTGGAACTCTGACAAAGTTTAGAGGAATTGTGAGCAAAGAAAACATAGGGAACCTAAACAAACTTTTTCTGAGCTCCTCGTTGCATGGTTTCCCATCACATGTTCATCCAGGGAGTATAGCTATGGTCTCTTCTACCCTCTCTGTTGAGGGATTTTTGTATACAATTGAGCAATTTTTCAGAGCAAGAGATGCATTAGGGGGAATTGAGGTTGATGCAGAAGTTTTCAATAGTTTGCTTGAGGTCATAATGAGCATAAAGTTTGACAGGCTATTTGAGGGTATACATGATAAATGTAGAATCCTGTTCAATAATTTAATTCCCTCTATAGAAGAGAGATGTATGTATAGTGATCTATTTTTGCTGAAGAACATGGAAATCCTGGTAAACGAAATGAACTCAAGCAAGGAGGTTAACTTATCTATTAAAGAGCATCTACTTACAAGTGCAACTGATATGGTGGAATGCCTAAGAACGGATCCTAGTAAAGTAATTTTGCTTAAGTTTTATTTGGGGAACATTGAGGACTCATTGATGTTGAACCAATCCAACAAGTTTCAGGAATTTCTTGGAGGCAATGGTAACTTTTTGCCTTTAATTGATGCTTTGGATGGATGCCATAATGAGTCAGTGAATACGAAGGTGCTACAGCTGTTTGTTAATCTTTTAACAGGTGATCCGAGTTATATTAATTTGAAACACACCTTGCAAGAAATTTTCTTATTGATGGATTCATCTTCTTTGGCTTCATGGCTGGAAAAAATGCTGCTAGGATATACTGCTCAATCAGTTGTAGGTAATTTTCCAACGGGATTCTCTAATTCAATAAGATATTCAGCTATTTCTTTCATCAATGCTCTGGTGTCACCTTCATCTGATTCAAAATCAAGAGAACTTTGTGATCACATTCTTGATGCATTGCTTGTGGGTCTAGAGAAGGCATTCCTGTCATTTGATGTTCCTACTACGAAAGAATACTTCAATTTTGTAGTTCAGTTGGAAAATGGTGCGTCCACAATAAAGCCTATTATCAAGAGGGAAATTGATATGGTGGTCAAGTTGTCTGTCGATGAAACCCATTTGGAGGGTTTGAAGTTTGTCTTGGGTTTTCTGGTTTCTGCACCGAGTTGGTATGGTGCTAACAAGCATGTTTCTGAAAAATTAATAGAGAATCCTTGGTCAAACACTAGTTCTAACAATGATTCTGCTAGCTGTAAGTTGAAGCCTAGTGTTCCTAGAAATAACTCGGAGGATTTGGTTAATCCAGTGAATTAGGGAGTCCATTCTAGTGCGATTGAGTGTGATGCCACATCAGCAGATGGTGATGAGGATGATGGCACATATGATGGAGAACTGGTTATTATGGATAAAGAAGATGATGATGAGAGTAACAGTGAATGGTCACTTGCATCAAAATTTTGTACATTCACCACTAGTGGAAGCAACTTTATGGAACAACATTGGTATTTCTGCTACACTTGCAATCTGACTGTTTCTAAAGGGTGTTGTTATATTTGTGCCAGGGTGTGCCACAGGGGTCACAGAGTTGTTTAATCTCGTTTAAACCGTTTCTTTTTTTATTGTGGAGCAGGAGGGGTAAGAGGGACAAGTTGCCTCTGCTTGAAGCCTCTAAAATATGTTTCTTCCAACACTACATCATTGAGGGGGGCTAGTGGCATTGATCCATTCTTGCCTCTCTCAGATGAGAGGGATCATCTTCAGCCATCTGACAGTGACTATGATCTTGAGGATGAAGGTTGCATGGAGAATGAGAATACTTTCAAGTTATCTATCCCCAAAGAGGAAGAGGATGGGTTGTTATCACTTTTTATGGATATGGATATTGAAGTCCAAGTTTTGAGGTTATGTAGACAACTTCCTCCTGGTATTAACGAGGCTAGTCATTCAGTGTTGTCAAAGGATGAGAGGATAGTTTTGGGTGATGACAAGGTTTTATCCTACAATTCAAATATTTTGCAATTAAGGAAGGCATGAAAAAGTGGATCTCTTGACATGAAGATTAAAATAGAATATTCTAATGCAAGGGAACTTAAATCCCATCTTTCAAGTGGCTCTATCGTCAAATCTCTTCTTACTATAAATAGCATAGGCAGGCTTGCAGCATGAGAAGGTGACAAAGTAACAATCTTAGATGTGAGGCAACTTATTGGATAGCCAGTTGTTGCACCTGTGACAGCAGACAAGTCTAATGTGAAGCCTCTTTCTAGGAATTCAGTTTGATTTGAACTAGTTCATCTTGTTTTCAACTCTGCAAATGAGAACTATTTTGGTTGTAGCTGGGTATGAGGAATGAAAAGTTCTCACTATCAATTCTTGAGATGAAATAACAAACCGTCTTGCAATTGAGCTTGCTTTGCAAGGTGCTTACATTTGACAAATAGCCTGGCTTCCTGGTTCTTAGGTTCAACTCATGGTGGTGACCAACAAGTTTGTGAAGATTTATGACCTGTCGCAAGATAACATTATCCCTATGCATTATTTTACGTTATTGGAAGATTCAATTATTGATGTAGTATTAGTAGCCATCTTACGTGGTCTGCTAGTTCTTTTTGTACTATCACAACATGGCATGTTTTATAGGAAACAAATAGAAGTGGAGGGTTATATTGGAGATCAAGTTTTGGCAGAGACTATCCATCTCCACGGTATAGATGTGCAGTCAAAAGGTATATCTTTGTGTTTCACATCAACCTACAGATTAATTTTCCTCTCTTATCATGATGGTTCAACTTTTATTGGGAATTTTAATCCTGATGCGACATCTATTAGCAAAGTATCAAGTGTTCTTTAGGGTGATCAAGATGGTCAATTAAGGCCAGCTAGACTACATCACTGGAAGGAGTTGCTTGATGGCAGTGGTTTCTTTGTCTTCCTCTCTAGTTTAAAGTCAAACTCTCCACTTACTATGTCTCTTGGTGCTATGGATTTGTGTGCACAACTTCTACGATTTCCTGGAAGTCCATCTTCTTAATGGGTTGGCATTTTAGCTTACAGGCCTCTCTCTAAGGACAAAAATAATGTTCTTTTTTTACATGATGATGGTAGTTTGCAGATCTTGTCATTTGGAATGGGTAGTGGAACTCAAGGATTGGAATTACTAAGACATGATTGCAACATAAATTCAAAGCAGGTGAAAAAGCTAGGCCTTGGTAACTACCCCTTAAAAGACCTTGCAACAAAGAAAGCAAAACAACAATAGCACTTAGTTGCAGAATTTTTCTCTTTGATATTGATAGGGCTGTGGTAAAAGTAATCACTTTTTGCATTCTTATTTTCTCCATTTCATCACTACCTTGAATATTCTTAGTTCTCTCTTTCATAGATCTTACAAATCAACTTATCACTCTACAACCTAAATTCTCAGTATCATTATAGATCTTATTTCCCCACAAAAAAATAATCCATGGCCTATAATATTTTGTGATAACTCAATCTTTATGTGGAATGAGAAGTAGGTGCTCTTATGATGTGCTGAGAATATCAGGATGTACATTATACTCCCTTGCAAATACAAACGGAATGATTCCTTGAGGTAGTGCAACCTGCACCAAAAGAAAAGATTGAAAAACAGAACTGTTAGTAAAACTTTCAGCTAAATCATAAGTTTCCTAGTAGGTGTTGGGTTGTGGGCTGTTCGCACTAGCATAGGGTTTGCTAGCTATATTTTAACCAAGATTCCAGCCAATTATCAACTCCCCTAAATCTAAAAAACAATAAAAAATATTGAAGCACAAACCTCTAATCCAACACTAGGATCCTTCACCACAATATCAGTACTTGTAAACATAGTGTTTCAATCATTGCATATTGGTGCACTGCTCTTTACATAAAAGAATACAAATGGATTTTGTTAAACGTCCCTGAGACCAAATAGAAAATGGGATGAAAATTACATTATCATACTGGTTCGTGTTTCAAAGGCATCTCTAGCTATAAATGAGAAGTGCATTTAAGTAAGACAACAAATAATATGAAAATAAGTGTGGGGATGAGCTCTTAGTTTTCGCTTCCTACCAAGAGATATAGGTTAACTCATGTCACAACCTCATCATGAACCTTTCATTCAGCTCACACCAGAGGAGACTCCTCTGAAATTCAAAACTATCAACAATATTATTCATCTTACACTATTGAATCTCTTCACTACTTATTAACGTCATCCACAGAATATGCTGCTAAAAGTATAATATTTTAAGGATTTTGACAACAATCTTCAAGAGGGAAGCAGGGAAGTTGTAACATTGGTTCGAGAACTAGGGAAAAACTCAACCATATGCAATAATGCAATTTAACCAAATTGTTGCAGGAGAGGGTGCACTTGGGGTCAGAGCATCCAATTAAGGAAAATCATCATCGGGAAACAAAAATGAAGTCGAATATCACCTCTCTTTAACTATCAAATAGATCCATAATAGATTTTACTATCACACCAAGACCCTTTTGTTAGATGATACTCATTTCTAGAATAATTATTATAAACCCAATCTATTGGCATGAACAGTGCAACCAAAACTTTGCTAATTTTTAGATATGAACTATTGAGCAATATTGATTATGCTAAACAATATTGAGAGTGGGTCTTCCAGAAACCAGCTGTTTTGAAAAACCTCTTTAGGTTAGGTAATATTAAATAACAACCATATTATCAATGTCCCACAAACCTACCTACCCCACCAAATCAAGGACTTGGACATATTCATTGTGAGAAGGCACAGTTCTCAAAATAAACCTTATGAATGCTCTGTTAGTATACCCCATGTTATGACAGCATTAAAGTAGAAGTCAACACGTGATGCAACAAGGATGTCCACCTTAAGCCAACTGTGATCCATGCTTTTCCTATTGAACATATCATACCTCTAACAGGCTTCAAAGTATCATCCACTAATATTCATCATTGCTTCCTGTATTCTGCTATATATTCTAAACTTGTGATGCACCATTGCAGCTTGACAATGACTACTAACTTTGTGAAAAAAATGTTGAGGATGTCTTATTTCTGAGCTACTACATGTGACCACTTTTGATAAGTGCATTTTACGAGTCCATGTGCTTAGAAACAGGATTTTGTTCATGAAGTTTTGTGATCAACAACTCTGCTCTGTTTTTGTATGTCTTAGTAAAAGATGATTCCATAAGAGCTGTTTGCGGTGAGAGATATTTGTAAACTATTTGTTGATTTAGGCTTGGATATTAATGAATGCTTGATGGGTCTAACCTAATTTCAGATTTGACCACCGGGACTTTTGTGAGCTTGAGAATGACTTGGAGAGAATAGGATGAGTTCTGTATTGCAAATATTCCATTTTGTTGCAACATGTTTTCTATTTTAAAGCATACAGAAGCACATAAATTAGTGTCTCTCTTCGAACAGGGATCCATTTAACTTGGATGCTAGGAGAGATTCAATAGGGACGGTCTAGCCTGGTCCTTAGCCCAAGCCATTATACAGATGACATCCCCAGTTTCTCTATTTGGGCCTTTAGTTTGACAGACAGGCAATGGGCTCTTCTTCTGATTCAGATGCAGTTTGGGCTTGTCTTCGAGTTATGTTTGTGATCCAGTCAATCTTCTAATGATGCGTTTTCCTTTTCAATAAGACAATAAGGTAAAACACAAATAGTTTTAATTGTGGAAGCATGTGTGTAGCTAACAGGAAGAGATAAGTAATAAGTAATGATTAATGAAAACTTATATTTGATTTCATTGAAATTCCCCTAGTTTTCCCAATAGCTGGTCCAGGTTTCGGCAATTCTTTTTGGGCTTGATCTATTTTCATATAGAACTATTTTTCATCTCATTTAAATATGGAGGGTGATAGAGACCGAGAAGCATGAAATGTGTGATTGGATGATATAGATTCAAGAGCAGAGTATGGTAGAATAAGAACTATAGAGGCATTGATGGAAAAGGGTAACTCTAAGAAGGAGCAGCTTGAGCTGGAGTGGAGTAGGAAAATAAAGGATTTGGTGAGTTAACTTTCTAGTTTAGGATAAGATGAGGAACATAGGGAAACTCATTTATAAAGGAAGAAGAGACTGTTGAAGTATCAGAAGGAAATTACAAGGAATGCCAAGTTACTATTGCATTGCACTATCATTTGCTTCTGTACCTGAAAAAGAAGCTTCATGAATATCAACATAATTATCAACTCCGACAGTGTTACAGAATTTTAGGCATATCAACATCAATAGCAATAGTGTTAGAGAACTTTCACATTTTGTCATCCCATGGATCTGGGTGCCAATAGAACCCTACAAACATCAGGAGCCCGCTACTAAGTATCTAAACTGAATGGAATGGTCAAAAATAGTTTGTGAATTAGATGTTGGCCTAAGAATAACTTGGGGAGAATAGGATGAGTTCTGTCTTCCAAATATTCCATTTTGTTTCCACATGTTTTCTATTTGAAAGCATACAGAAGCACATAAATTAGTGTCTCTCTTCCAACAGGGATCCATTTAACTTGGATGCTAGGAGAGCTTCAACAGGGACAGTCCAACCTGGTCCTTATCCCAGGCCATTATACAGATGACATCCCCAGTTTCTCCATTTGAGCCTTTAGTTTGACAGACAGGCAGTGGAATTTTCTTCTGATTCAGATGCAGTTTGGGCTCGTCTTCGAGTTCTGTTTTTGCATAAGAGTAAGCTAAACCAAATAGGTAGAAATAGATTACGGTATTTCTAATGATGAAATCAATCAATATAGGGTAGAAACATGTAGATTGATTGTTGTTTCTACCCTAGATAATTTCCTACAACAATCAATCTACCTGTTTCTACTTGTTTCTACCCTAGGGTAGAAATCTAGAGAATTTCCAGTCAATCTTCTAATGACGAGTATTCTTCCTCTCCTATGAAATATATTAGGGTATTTATTTATTGTATATGGTTTACCTCCTTGTCTTTATCTTGTGTTGTTATCTTAATATTTGTCCTTGTACAGTCCTTTGTCCTTTTAGGTGTATTAGGCGCTCCCACTTTACCATTGTTGTTGGATTTACATGTGAGCCCCATTGACCTATTTTGGTAATTTTTGTATAATAACAAGGTTTCTCTCTTTTCTTTCTCTTTCATCGTGAATTCATGTTTCCTCCGATTGTGATTGTGTCAACATAGTTACATCGTATTAACTATATGCTTGTCAGGTAAAAGCATCCCCAGTTTAGTTTGCTTGACTGTTAGATGTTATTCTTACCAAAAGGGACCCACCATTTTTTTAAAACTTCTGGTCATCATTATTGGATGGGAACTCTTTCATACATTGAAGGTCGTGAAAGGGTTATGTACATGCTGCATTTCTGATGCAATGCTATTCAGTGGTTCTCTAATTAGAGGAATTTTGGGGTCTAAAATGGGCCTCCTAAGGAAAATAATAAAATAATAGTTAAAATAATATTGATTAAGTTTGGAGGAAGAAAGAAAAAAACTACTTTTTGTGTTCGTATTTTTGACATATCTCCCTGTGTTTTTACTCAAATTTTATCACGTTTTTTCAGGTATTTCTTTTTTTTGGGGTAACGGGGTCTATCAAAAGTATGCAGTGTGGGTACTTGTTGGATGCAGAATCAAATTCTGCATCCAACGAGCTCTCCCGATCGAAATTTGAGTAAAAGCACAATGAGATATGTCGAACATACGAACAAAAAAAAGTAGTTTTTTTTTAATGACAAATATGTCAATTCAACCATTATGGTTGAATTATTTTATTGAAATTATATTGGTTCTTGAATTCCAACTCACAAAAACTTATTTTGGCACATTTTCTTATAAGGCCCATTTTAGACCCCAAATTTCCTCTAATACTATTTTGTTATTAACAGTGCATGTAGATAGTGAATTTTTCATGTTCAATGATAGCTTCCATATGAGCTACTTTCCTATACAGTCTAAAGTGTGACATCCTCCTAAGTGAGAATTCCCTAAGAACCTAGTACATTTCCTAGGACCCAGTACATCTTCTGGTTAATCTCATCCTAAAGCTGGAACTTTTCTTAGCATCACTATTCCTTTGGTCTTATCAATCCCTGCTACTGTACTTTCATTAACATCAAGGGAACACTTGAAGGTAAAGTCTATTTCCATAACTCTTTATTTGATGAATTATTATATCATGCTAGTTGTCTTTTTATGTTCATGTTAGCAACTGTGTTTCATTAATGAAAGTGAGAATTGCTTATTGTGTTTTGTAATCAATTGAAGTATGTATTCTCAAATTTTTTTGCTGTTTTTAATATTTTATATACATTGTTAACATTTAGTCTTCATTGGGGAAGCTGTTAACCCTAGTTTGATCTCTTATAACTCTACCAACTACCCATCTAAATAAACATAAACTGACCTTGATTTGTCCATAACCTATTATGCTTAATAATGCATTTGTACTATACCTAACCTAAAAATTTTTACATAATAGTTGAAATTTGGAAATTTTGGTCTTGGAAAACTATATGGTCTACAAAGATACCATCTGTTGGACAACTAAAATTTCCCTATATTTAGAGTCTTAGTTAATATGGCTGCATCCTAAACTTTATATAGTTCTTAAGTAGATCATGAATGTCTCACGATGTCAAGATTCAAGTAAAACAATAATAAGTCTTTATTTTCTTGATTGTCATTTATGATAAGAAATGAAATCATCTCCCATTCTCAGTTGCCTCCTAGATCAAGAAAACCCTAATTTTCTAAGATGTGGTAGGGGCATGTTCCAGAATGAAGTAGCAATGTTTCTTTGTGCAAACATACAAAATATAAGATATCCCCTAGATGATTCTTAGAAAGCCTATGTTTGAACTTTGACCACATAAATTTACAAGAAGATGGACAAAAGAAGAAACTTCAATGGAATCCCTGTAATTGTCCCAGATTGATTTTGTAGTTCCATCTAGATTGTGTAGAGTTCATTCCTTTCCTTAATTAAGCATCTGAATAGTATTGGTCCCTAGTTGTAGGCTTCCATCTAGCTGAAGGTTGGCTAAACTGAAAATCAAGGAAACCCATTTCGCATGGATTGTGTCTACCGAGGAGAGATAAAATGTGTATAATATTTGGATGGTCTGACATACCAAACATACATCATAATGATGATGACTCTTAGGGTGTATAGGTTTTGACTGCAAGTCTCTTGAAGAGACTAGACTAAAAAAAATTTTTTGGGAGAAAAATTATGTCATATATTGATTGCATGGTACCATCTATATAGTAAGGAGTTCACTCATTGTGTTCAATCAAGCATTTTCAGTCTTAACCTCTAGTTTCCTAGTTGCATATAGTTTTGAGTTATTTAGTGCTTCCAGTCACAATTAGTTTTGGGCAAACAACCAAATATTGAAGAGGGTTCTATTTATAAAGGAAAGTGTGGTTGACTTTTGTGCGAGGATCATGCTTCACACAAGCGATGAATATGATGTTGAATTGAGTCATCGAATAACTACAATACACAAATAGAAAATAGTTAAATGAAGTTATATTGGACATAAATATATTGATATGTTGCATAAGAACAACAATGATGATATTTTTTGATACTAATAAACCAACCAGATGCCTCACAAACCAACCAGATGCGTGTAAAGGATATTGGATTCTCATTTTATTCTTCTTTCAACGAATGACCATGACAAAATGTGAAGGCCAAGGAAGAAATGTGAATCAATGACAAGCTATCATGTGCCTTCGTTATGGATATGATAGAAGGTGTAGATTGGGCCATCTTAATTGTAGGTGCAAGATTTATATTGACAAAAGACTGCAATTTTTTTCTTTCAAAGCTATTTATACATTTTTCCAACAATTGGGAGCATTGAAAAAACTAAAATAGATGTGAGCAAGCAGCAACAATAGTATGCCAGGATGCACATAAGGAAAATATGTAACAACATCATAAGGTTAATTATCTGAGACTAAGCCAAAGTTTGAATAACACCGGAGGTTCAAAAACCAAGACTGTTTGCAACGAACACAAACAATTTTACTGAAACTTAATTGTAATTTTGACCTCCAAGGTTTCAGTCCAGAAGTTTAAGTATAGCCCATAGAGTAAGAGAAATAAAATGGGGTTTCCCTCAAAGACTAATTCCAAATTAATTTTATTAATGGTGTCAACATCATATGGATTCAGTAAGCAAACCCACAAGGATTATCATATGAGCAAGACAATAAATAAAATATATTTAATATATCAAACAGAGATAGAGAGGAAAACCCAGATAATTTTATCAATGTGGAGAGCCAAATGCAGAGGTATGGAGATATTTTGAGTTCAATTTTCAGTAGTTAGAGCACAAAACTTCTTAAAGGCCTCATCAACTCGCCCATGGGCGAAATACACAGACACATGAAATTATGCAGGGGAAGAAATATGAGTCATTCAACTTTTCAACCTAAGACCAGAAATGGAAAGGAAGGTAGGTATCAATCCATTCAAACCCTTTAAGAACACAATTATTTACCTCTGCAAGCTTGTAAAAATAGCAAGAGGACTCTTACCTCATCCAATGCGGAGCTTAAAAAGCTACAACCATTCTTTGTATTCTCCAATAGTGCATGCTTATCCTTTAAACCTCAACAAAAGTTACCCCAATTTAATCCTCAAACCAAGAAAAGGGAATTGAACCAAGACTTTAGAATCAGCAAGCACAAAATGGCATAATTTATACACAAAGGATGAATCCCTTGACCCGAGTTAACCATTAGTCAATCAACGTACTGTTGGTGAGTTTAATGCCCGGAGAGTACGGCAATGGAGATGTCATTTCCACATAACTCCGTCTTCAGTACTAAGAAAACCCCTCACCCAACTCAGCAAGAACTCCAAGTCTCCAAACCCTCAGTTGCATTTCAAATCGCCCCTCAACAAGCAACATCCTTGTTGTCGCACATATGTCATGTAGCAAAGGCGCTTTTCACCCCCCGCTGGGTTTTTTTGTAGAATGAATCTGAGACAACAACCTCACATACGAGTCTTGGCTTGTCTTGTTGACCCTCATTGATACACCTAAAACTAGAACAACCTGACCTGCCTGAATGAAACTGAAACTAACTGACTAGAGTGAGAGAGACAACCCTAGGTTGGTAAGCGTCCATCCCTTGTACTACTACTTCCTGAGAATGATACTTTCACTGGGACTAACCTATTCAAGCGGGTGATCCGATCCAACAATTCATTCAATCCATCTGGACGGATCAGATACGTGTACTCCCGATCCCGATCACGAGGTAGTAATAATTTAATGATAGTCACAAGAATATGAGAGGTATTAATCAAGTGCATACCTTCCAAATATGAGTTGATAGCCTTGCGAATCAATCTTACCTTGGGGAACACAAACTATTTCATAGATATCACCATTGAAATTAGAGGCTTGAGGTGAACAACTATCACCTTTGAAATTATCTTATATATGCAATTTCAAAGTGATAATAGTATGAATTATTTGAATTTCATAGGCCCCAATCCACCTTTGGGATGGATTCTAGGAATATTCAATTTAAACTAGTATGCATCATCCTAGTCATCTAAAATTTCTCCTCCACTTTTAATAGATCATCACCAATTATTTCTAAGAAGTCGAATCCACATAAAACTTAGTTGGTCACCCATATGACCCTAGAATCTTATCCATTTGGAAATATTAGAGAAAGGAACACAATTATTCCTTTGTCACTAGTTGAAAGAGGTCCATATTCTTTTCCTCCTCAAACATCCTTGAAAGAACACCGCCAATTTTAGAATCTCCCCAAGGTTGGATTCAAATGGTTCATTATAGATATAATTAAAATGATTGACCCCTAGTCCAACAAGATCCCATAATCCATGAACTTGATGGACTTCCCCATCTTTCAATTCACAAATGGTGTTTAGGTTCCTTATGTGTCTAGCACATTTCTGGAACAATTTAGTATCCTAGTATATTGAAGAAATAAAAAGAGATAAACTTTTTCACCTCCACTCAATATCTTTATCCCAGATAGGATTATTCCTCATATTCTCTAATCCAATAATTTTTTCATGAGATCCCATGTCTAAAATACCCTCCTTATGAGATGAAAAAAATCCGATCAATCTCATTCTTTACCTCTAATATATGTCCATCCTATTTATGATAGTGCTCCTGACCCCACGTCACAACATTTTTATTGATGGAATGAAGAGAACTAGAAAAGTGAATACATGCGCTTTCACCTGAATCCACATCAATATGCTTCCAATTCAACATAACAATTTACTGAAACTTTTCTTCCATATCTTGAATTATATTTAAAAAGGAACTCCAAATTATCTTCACTAGAACCTAGTTCAAGGAAAATTGTAAAACAATAAGAGAAATCTTGGGAGGATTTATGCTCTCTTCTCCTTGTCTCTACAATTGTGGTAAGATGTCTAGTGTTTCTTTGTGTTTCTATGCGAGGAGGTGACTCAGGGTAAAGTAAAATACTAGGTTTTTTATGCACGTTACCTTTCCTTGTCAATTGGATTCTTTCTGCATATCTCCTTGGATATTATCCTACCAAATAAATACTTTGAGTTTTCATTTTGTTCTAACTAGGAGATTAATTAACATAACCTAGTTTTTTAGGTTTATTGGTTTTGTCCTAGTTCTTATAAAGTACAATTGTCGAGATGATTGGAAGAGGAATTGATCACATCCCCTTGTATATTTAAAATAGGATGAGTTGGGGTTTTAAAATCCCTCATATTCACTCTATCATCTTTTTATTAAATTCCTGTACTTTTATGCAAAACATTATAAAAATTGGAAAATTGGAAAAACCCTTAACACAGTATTTTTTTTAAATCCTAAAAATAGTTAGTTTTATGCTTGGTTATTTAGATATTATTTTTGTTGTGAGTTATTTCACTACTGTCAACTTCATATTTATGATATTATACTAATAAATACATATACCCACTATCCTAACAGGTGGGAAATGAACCTAAGCGTCGGATATGCGACGACGCTTTCCATGTTAAATAGTTGACCAATTAAAGGCCTTGTCGCTTAAGCGATGCTTAGACTAACGATCTGTCACTTAACCGACAGTTATGAGAATAGTCGTCACTTCATCGATTCTTGTGGCCACATTTACAAAAGAAAATGTATCCTTGTGATTTTTGGTTAGTTTAAAAAGAGGAACCCATGCGCCGTCGGATTTTTTCGTCGGATTTTGGATCGAATTGTAGTAGTGTAGGGTCAATACAAGTTATATTATGTCCAACTAGGGTTTGGAGAGCAATTATGCAAGTTAGGAGAGTGAACTAGAAACACATGATCACCAATACTTGCATGCACACCAGCTAGGCTTTCATGAGTCACCAAGTTGCATGCTCTGGAATTAGGGTCTTGAGACAAGGTATGAGATGTCCAACTAGGGTTTGGTGCACAATCATGCAAGTCATGAGATGTGCTTTATGAGACAGAACAAGGTATGAGATGTGCTTTTATTATGATTGTTAGTGGAATTGGTATGGAAAAAGAGAACTCAAAATCATCATAAAGTAATTATTTGTACATGGTCATATGGGGGATTTGGCTAGGGATGAACTTAGTTATGAGTTCTGCTTGAGGAAACAACCATTATTTTGTTCAAGAATTAATCTCTTATTCAAGCATTGTCTCAAAAAGTACACTAAACACATGTACATCTAATTCTTTTCCCATGGTAGCTTACATATCAAAGTCATGGGTTTCCTTGATGGTGCATATCAAAGTGATCCGAATTTTAGTATCACAGGACATCTTATTTTTCTTTGATATATGCATATCAATAAGTATAAAGTAGGAATTGGAATTGGAACAAACAACTTTGGATAATTAATCACCTCAATGCTCTTGATAAAATGTGCTTTCGCTATAAATTGGATGTTAAACAAGACCTAATTGGACCAAACACTGCTACTCTTTAGTACATTTATTTTCAGCATGTTATTGGGAACTAAACATTATTGTGGCATGCTCCAACTAGGGTCAAGATAGGGTTTGGTGAGCAATCATGCAAGTTAGGAGAGTGAACTAGAAACACATGAGATCATCAATACTTGCATGCACCAACTAGGGTTTCATGAGTCACCAAGTTGTGCATGCTCCAACTAGGGTCAAGACAAGCTATGAGATGTCCAACTAGGGTTTGGTGAGCAATCATGCAAGTTAGGAGAGTCAACTACAAACACATGAGATCACCAATACTTGC
>LPNX011103591.1:3124-22114 GCA_001517045.1 Pseudotsuga menziesii
TGCTTGGATGCATATTGGATAGACACGCATGCACGCCAACTTTCGCGATGTTTCAAGCTATTTTGACCCCCTTTAAGCCCAACCCTGTTGAAACCGCACGACGGAGTTTCCCTTTCGAGCAGTTTCTTAGGATTTAAATTTGATCATAAATTTGGATGCCAATTTGATCAACGAGCGTGCATGCAAACTTTTGAGACATTCCAAAATATTTTCTCCGCCTTTAATCCCAACCTTAGCAAAACCGCACAACGAAGTTTCACGTTTGACTACTTTCTGAAAATTAAAATTTAATCATAGATTTAAATCCGCATTTGGAAAATAAGAGTGCATGCCAACTTTCACGATGTTGAGAGCTATTTTCACCATCTTTAAGCCAAACCCTAACAAAACTGCATGATGCAGTCTCAGCTTCGACCAGATACTTAGAATTTAAACCTGATCATATGTTTGGATGCATACTGGATAGACAAGCATGCACGCCAACTTTCGCGACGTTTCAAGCTTTTTTGACTCCCTTTAAGCCCAACCCTGTTGAAACCGCACGACGGAGTTTCCCTTTCGAGTAGTTTCGTAGAGTTTAAATTTGGTCATAAATTTGGATGCCAATTTGATCAACATGTGTGCATGCAAACCTTTGAGACATTCCAAAATATTTTCACCCCCTTTAAGCCCAACCTTAGCAAAACCGCACAACGAAGTTTCACGTTTGACTAATTTCTCAAAATTAAAATTTATTCATAGATTTAAATCCGCATTTGGAAAATAAGAGTGCATGCCAACTTTCACAATGTTGAGAGCTATTTTCGCCATATTTAAGCAAACCCTAACAAAACTGGATGATGCAGTCTCAGCTTTGACAATATTTTTAGAATTTAAACCTGGTCATATGTTTCGATGCTTATTGGATAGACAAGCATGAATGCCAACTTTTGTGACCTTTCAAGCTATTCTGACGTCCTTTAAGCCCAACCCTGGTGAAACCGCACGACGGAGTTTCCCTTTCGAGCAGTTTCTTAGAATTTAAATTTGATCATAAATTTGGATGCCAATTTGATCAACAAGCGTGCATGCACACTTTTGAGACACTCCAAAATATTTTCACAGCCTTTAAGCCCAACCTTAGCAAAACCCCACAACAAAGCTTCACGTTTGACTAATTTCTCAAAATTAAAATTTAATCATAGATTTAAATCCGCATTTGGAAAATAAGAGTGCATGCCAACTTTCACGATGTTGAGAGCTATTTTCGCCATCTTTAAGCCAAACCCTCACAAAACTGCATGATGCAGTCTAAGCTTTAACCAGATTCTTAGAACTTAAACCTGATCATATGTTTGGATGCATATTGGATAGACAAGCATGCTCGCCAACTTTCGTGACGTTTCAGGCTATTTTGACCCCAGTTAAGCCCAACCCTGTTGAAACCGTACAACGGAGTTTCCCTTTCAAGCAGTTTCTTAGAAT
Organism: Pseudotsuga menziesii; assembly: GCA_001517045.1. Taxonomy (NCBI): domain Eukaryota; kingdom Viridiplantae; phylum Streptophyta; class Pinopsida; order Pinales; family Pinaceae; genus Pseudotsuga; species Pseudotsuga menziesii. The sequence continues at coordinate 4,589 of LPNX011103591.1, forward strand.
TTAAATTTGATCGTAAATTTGGATGGCAATTTGATCAACAAGCGTGCACGCAAACTTGTGAGACATTCTAAAATATTTTCATCCCCTTTAAGCCCAACCTTAGCAAAACCGTACAACGAAGTTTCATGTTTGACTAATTTCTCAAAATTAAAATTTAATCATAGATTTAAATCCGCATTTGGAAAATAAGAGTGCATGCCAACTTTCATGATCTTGAGAGCTATTTTTGCCATCTTTAAGCCAAACCCTAACAAAACTGCATGATGCAGTCTCAGCTTTGACCAGATTCTTAGAATTTAAACCTGATCATATGTTTGGATGCATATTGGATAGACAAGCATGCAGGCCAACTTTCGCGATGTTTCAGGCTATTTTGACCCCCTTTAAGCCCAACCCTGTTGAAGCCGCACGACGGAGTTTCCCTTTCGAGCAGTTTCTTAGAATTTAAGTTTGAACATAAATTTGGATGCCAATTTGATCAACAAGCGTGCATGCAAACTTTTGAGACATTCCAAAATATTTTCACCCCCTTTAAGCCCAGCCTTATCAAAACTGCACAACGAGGTTTCACGTTTGACGAATTTCTCAAAATTAAAATTTAATCATAGATTTAAATCCGCATTTGGAAAATAAGAGTGCATGCCAACTTTCATGATCTTGAGAGCTATTTTTGCCATCTTTAAGCCAAACCCTAACAAAACTGCATGATGCAGTCTCAGGTTTGACCAGATTCTTAGAATTTAAACCTGATCATATGTTTGGATGCATATTGGATAGACAAGCATGCACGCCAACTTTCGCGACGTTTCAAGCTATTTTGACCCCCTTTAAGCCCAACAATGTTGAAACCGCACGACGGAGTTTCTTAGAATTTAAATTTGATCATAAATTTGGATGCCAATTTGAAAAACAAGAGTGCATGCAAAATTTTGAGGCATTCCAAAATATTTTCACCCCCTTTAAGCCCAACCTTAGCAAAATCGCACAACGAAGTTTGACCTTTGACTAATTTCTCAAAATTAAAATTTAATCATAGATTTAAATCCGCATTTCGAAAATAAGAGTGCATGCCAACTTTTACGATGTTGACAGCTATTTTCGCCATCTGTAAGGCGAACCCTAACAAAACTGCATGATGCAGTCTCAGCTTTGACCAGATTCTTAGAATTTAAACCTGATCATATGTTTGGATGCATATTGGATAGACAAGCAAGCACGCCAACTTCCGCGACGTTTCAAAATATTTTGACCCCCTTTAAGCCCAACCCTGTTGAAACCGCACGACGGAGTTTCCCTTTCGAGCAGTTTCTTAGAATTTAAATTTGATCATAAATTTGGATGCCAATTTGATCAACAAGCATGCATGCAAACTTTCTAGACATTCCAAAATATTGTCACCCCCTTTAAGCCCAACTTTAGCAAAACCGCACAACGATGTTTCACGTTTGACTAATTTCTCAAAATTAAAATTTAATCATAGATTTAAATCTGCATTTGGAAAATAAGAGTGCATGCCAGCTTTCACGATGTTCAGAGCTATTTTTGCCATCTTTAAGCCAAACCCTAACAAAACAGCATGATGCAGTCTCAGCTTTGACCAGATTCTCAGAATTTAAACCTGATCATATGTTTGGATGCATATTGGATAGAAAAGTACGCACGCCAAATTTCACGACGTTTCAACCTATTTTGACACCCTTTAAGCCCAACCCTGTTGAAACCGCACGACGGAGTTTCCCTTTCGAGCAGTTTCTTAGAATTTAAATTTGATCATAAATTTGGATGCCAATTTGATCAACAAGCATGCATGCAAACTTTCTAGACATTCCAAAATATTGTCACCCCCTTTAAGCCCAACTTTAGCAAAACCGCACAACGATGTTTCACGTTTGACTAATTTCTCAAAATTAAAATTTAATCATAGATTTAAATCTGCATTTGGAAAATAAGAGTGCATGCCAGCTTTCACGATGTTCAGAGCTATTTTTGCCATCTTTAAGCCAAACCCTAACAAAACAGCATGATGCAGTCTCAGCTTTGACCAGATTCTCAGAATTTAAACCTGATCATATGTTTGGATGCATATTGGATAGAAAAGTACGCACGCCAAATTTCACGACGTTTCAACCTATTTTGACACCCTTTAAGCCCAACCCTGTTGAAACCGCACGACGGAGTTTCCCTTTCGAGCAGTTTCTTAGAATTTAAATTTGATCATAAATTTGGATGCCAATTCGATCAGCAAGCGTGCATGCAAACTTTTGAGACATTCCAAATTATTTTCACCCACTTTAAGCCCAACATTAGCAAAACCGCACAACGAAGTTTCACGTTTGACTAATTTCTCAAAATCAACAAGCGTGCATGCAAACGTTTGAGACATTAGAAAATATTTTCACCTCCTTTAAGCCCAACCTTAGAAAAACCGCAAAATGAAGCTTCACATTTGACTAATTTCCCAAAATTAAAATTTAATCATAGATTTAAATCCGCATTTTGAAAATAAGAGTGCATGCCAACTTTCACGATGTTGAGAGCTATTTTCGCCATCTTTAAGCCAAACCCTAACAAAACTGCATGATGCAGTCTCAGCTTTGACCAGATTCTTAGAATTTAATCCTGATCATATGTTTGGATGCATATTGGATAGACAAGCATGCACGCTAACTTTCGCGATGTTTCAAGCTATTTTCACCCCCTTTAAGCCCAACCTTGTTGAAACCGCACGACGGAGTTTCCCTTTTGAGCAGTTTCTCAAAATTTAAATTTGATCGTAAATTTGGATGCCAATTTGATCAACAAGCGTGCATGCGAACTTTTGAGACATTCCAAAATATTTTCACCCCCTTTAGGCCCAACCTTAACAAAACCGCACAAAGAAGTTTCACGTTTGACTAATTTCTCAAAATTAAAATTTAATCATAGACTAAAATCCGCATTTGGAAAATAAGAGTGCATGCCAACTTTCACGATGTTGAGAGCTATTTTTGCCATCTTTAAGCCAAACCCTAACAAAACTGCATGATGCAGTCTCAGCTTTGACCAGATTCTTAGAATTTAAACCTCATCATATGTTTGGATGCATATTGGATAGACAAGCATGCACGCCACCATTCGCGACGTTTCAAGCTATTTTGACCCCCCTTAAGCCCAACCCTGTTGAAACCGCACGACGGAGTTTCCTTTTCGAGCAATTTCTCAGAATTTAAATTTGATCATAAATTTGGATGCCACTTTGATCAACAAGCGTGCCTACAAACTTTTGAGACATTTCAAAATATTTTCACCCCCTTTAAGCCCAACCGCACTACGAAGCTTCACGTTTGACTAATTTCTCAAAATTAAAATTTAATCATAAATTTAAATCCGCATTTGGAAAATAAGAGTCCATGCTAACTTTCACGATGTTGAGAGCTATTTTCTCCATCTTTAAGCCAAACCCTAACAAAACTGCATGACACAGTCTCAGCTTTGACTACATTCTTAGAATTTAAACCTGATCATATGTTTGGATGCATATTTGATAGACAAGCATGCACGCCAAATTTCGTGACGTTTCAAGCTATTTTGACCCCCTTTAAGCCCAACCCTGTTGAAACCGCACGACAGAGTTTCCCTTTCGAGCAGTTTCTCAGAATTTAAATTTGATCATAAATTTGGATGCCAATTTGATCAACAAGCGTGCATGCAAACTTTTGAGACATTCAAAAATATCTTCACCCCTTTTGACCCCAACCTTAGCAAAACCACACAATGAAGTTTCACGTTTGACGATGTTGAGAGCTATTTTCGCCATCTTTAAGCCAAACCCTAACAAAACTGCATGATGCAGTCTTAACTTTGACCAGATTCTTACAATTTAAACCTGATCATATGTTTGGATGCATATTGGATAGACAAGCATCCACACAAACTTTCACGACGTTTCAAGCTATTTTGACCCCCTATAAGCCCAACCCTGTTGAAACCGCATGACGGACTAGTTTCCCTTTCGAGCAGTTTCTCAGAATTTAAATTTGATCATAAATTTGGATGCCAATTTGATCAACAAACGTGCATGCAAACTTTTGAGAGATTCCAAAATATTTTCACCCCGTTTAACCCCAACCTTGGCAAAACCGCACAACGAAGTTTCACGTTTGACTAATTTCTCAAAATTAAGATTTAATCATAGATTTAAATCCGCATTTGGAAAATAAGAGTGCATTCCAACTTTCATGATGTTGAGAGCTATTTTCGCCATCTTTAAGCCAAACCCTAACAAAACTGCATGATGCAGTCTCAGCTTTTCCCAGATTCTTAGAATTTAAACCTGATCATATGTTTGGATGCATATTGGATAGAAAAGCATGCACGCCAACTTTCGCGACGTTTCAAGCTATTTTGACCACCTTTAAGCCCAACCCAGTTGAAACCGCACGACGGAGTTTCCCTTTCGAGCAGTTTCTCAGAATCTAAATTTGATCATAAATTTGCATGCCAATTTGATCAATAAGCGTGCATGCAAACTTTTGAGACATTCCGAAATATTTTCACCCCCTTTAAGCCCAACCTTAGCAAAACCGCACAACGAAGCTTCACGTTTGACTAATTTCTCAAATTTAAAATTTAATCATAGATTTAAATCCGCATTTGGAAAATAAGAGTGCATGCCAACTTTCACGATGTTGAGATCTATTTTTGCCATATTTAAGCCAAACCCTCACAAAACTTCAGGATGCAGTCTCAGCTTTGACCAGATTCTTAGAATTTAAACCTGATCATATGTTAGGATGCATATTGGATAGGCAAGCATGCACGCCAACTTTCGTGACGTTTCAAGCTATTTTGACCCCCTTTAAGCCCAACCCTGTTGAAACCGCACGACGGAGTTTCCCTTTCGAGCAGTTTCTCAGAATTTAAATTTGATCATAAATTTGGATGCCAATTTGATCAACAAGAGTACATGCAAACTTTTGAGAAATTCAAAGTATTTTCACCCCCTTTAAGCCCAACCTTAGCAAAACCGCACAACGAAGTTTCACGTTTGACTAATTTCCTAAAATTAAAATTTAATCATAGATTTAAATCCGCATTTGGAAAATAAGAGTGGACGCCAACTTTCACGATGTTGAGAGCTATTTTCGCCATCTTTAAGCCAAACCCTAACAAAACTGCATGATGCAGTCTCAGCTTTGACCAGATTCTTAGAATTTAAAATTGATCATATGTTTGGATGCATATTGGATAGACAAGCATGCATGCCAACTTTCACGACGTTTCAATCTATTTTGACCCCCTTTAAGCCCAACCCTGTTGAAACTGCACGACGGAGTTTCCCTTTCGATTAGTTTATCAGAATTTAAATTTGATCAAGAAACGTGCATGTAAACTTTTGAGACATTCCAAAATATTTTCACCCCCTTTAAGCCCAACCTTACCAAAACCGCACAACGAAGCTTCACGTTTGACTAACTTCTCAGAATTAAAATTTAATCATACATTTAAATCCGCATTTGGAAAATAAGAGTGCATGGCAACTTTCACGATGTCGAGAGCTATTTTCGCCATCTTTAAGCCAAACCCTAACAAAACTGCATGGTGCAATCTCAACTTTGACCAGATTCTTAGAATTTAGACCTCATCATATGTTTGGATGCATATTGGATAGACAAGCATGCACGACAACTTTCACGACGTTTCAACCTATTTTGACCCCCTTTAAGCCCAACCCTGTTGAAACCGCACGACGGGGTATCCCTTTCGAGCAGTTTCTCAGAATTTAAATTTGATCATAAATTTGGATGCCAATGTGATCAACAAGCATGCATGCAAACTTTTGAGACATTCCAAAATATTTTCACCCCCTTTAAGCCCAACCTTAGCAAAACCGCACAAGGAAGTTTCACGTTTGACTAATTTCTCAAAATTAAAATTTAATCATAGATTTAAATCCGCATTTGGAAAATAAGAGTGCATCCCAAATTTCACGATGTTGAGAGCTATTTTCGCCATCTTTAAGCCAATCCCTAACAAAACTGCATGATGCAGTCTTAGCTTTGACCAGATTCTTAGGATTTAAACCTGATCATATGTTTGGATGCATATTAAATAGTCTAGCATGCACGCCAACTTTCGCAACGTTCCAATCTATTTTGACCCCCTTTAAGGCCAACCCTGTTGAAACCGCACGACGGAGTTTCCCTTTCGAGCAGTTTCTCAGAATTTAAATTTGATCATAAATTTGGATGCCAATTTGATCAACAAGCGTGCATGCAAAATTTTGAGACATTCCAAAATATTTTCACCCCCTTTAAGCCCAAACTTAACAAAACCGCACAACGAAGTTTCACGCTTGACTAATATCTCAAAATTAAAATTTAATCATAGATTTAAATCCGCATTTGGAAAATAAGAGTGCATGCCAACTTTCACGATGTTGAGAGTTATTTTCGACATCTTTAAGTCAAACCCTAACAAAACTGCATGATGCAGTCTCAGCTTTGACCAGATTCTTAGAATTTAAACCTGATCATATGTTTGGACGGATATTGGATAGACAAGCATGCACGCCAACTTTCGCGACGTTTAAAGCTATTTTGACCACCTTTATGCCCAACCCTGTTGAAACCGCATGACGGAGTTTCCCTTTCGAGCAGTTTCTCAGAATTTAAATTTGATCATAAATTTGGATGCCAAATTGATCAATAAGCGTGCATGCAAACTTTTGAGACATTCCAAAATATTTTCACCCCCTTTAACCCCAACCTTAGCAAAACCGCACAACAAAGCTTCACGTTTGACTGATTTCTCAAAATTAAAATTTAATCATAGATTTAAATCTGCATTTGGAAAATAAGAGTGCATGCCAACTTTCACGATGTTGAGAGCTATTTTCGCCATATTTAAGCAAAACCCTAACAAAACTGCATGATGCAGTCTCAGCTTTGACCAGATTCTTAGAATTTAAACCTGATCATATGTTTGGATGCATACTGGATAGACAAGCATGCACGCCAATTTTCGCGACGTTTCAAGCTATTTTGACCTCCTTTAAGCCCAACCCTGTTGAAACCACACGACGAAGTTTCCCTTTCGAGCAGTTTCTTAGAATTTAAATTTGATCATAAATTTGGATGCCAATTTGATCAGCAAGCGTGCATGCAAACTTTTGAGACATTCCAAAATATTTTCACCCCCTTTAAGCCCAACCTTGTCAAAACCGCACAACGAAGTTTCACGTTTGACTAATTTCTCGAAATTAAAATTTAATCATAGATTTAAATCCGCATTTGTAAAATAAGAGTGCATGCCAACTTTCACGATGTTGAGAGCTATTTTCGCCATCTTTAAGCCAAACCCTAACAAAACTGCATGATGCAGTCTCAGCTTTGACGATATTCTTAGAATTTAAACCTGATCATATGTTTGGATGCATATTGGATAGAAAAGCATGCACGCCAATTTTCGCGACGTTTCAAGCTATTTTGACCCCCTTTAAGCCCAACACTGTTGAAACCGCACGACGTAGTTTCCCTGTCGAGCAGTTTCATAGAATCTAAATTTGATCATAAATTTGGATGCCAATTTGATCAACAAGTGTGCATGCAAACTTTTGAGATATTCCAAAATATTTTCACCCCCTTTAAGCCCAACCTTAGCAAAAACGCACAATGAAGTTTCACGTTTGACCAATTTCTCAAAATTAAAATTTAATCATAGATTTAAATCCGCATTTGGAAAATAAGAGTGCATGCCAACTTTCACGATGTTGAGAGCTATTTCCGCCATCTTTAAGCCAAACCCTAACAAAACTGCATGATGCAGTCTCAGCTTTGACTAGATTCCTAGAATTTAAACCTGATCATATGTTTGGATGCATATTGGATAGGCAAGCATGCACGCCAACTTTCACGACGTTTCAAGCTATTTTGACCCCCTTTAAGCCCAACCCTGTTGAAACCGCACGACGGAGTTTCCCTTTCAAGCAGTTTCTTAGAATTTAAATTTGATTATAAATTTGGATGCCAATTTGATCAACAAGCGTTCATGGAAACTTTTGATACATTCCAAAATATTTTCATCCCCTTTAAGCCCAACCTTAGCAAAACTGCATAACGAAGTTTCACGTCTGACCAATTTCTCAAAATTAAAATTTAATCATAGATTTAAATCCGCATTTGGAAAATAAGAGTGCATGCGAACTTTCACTATGTTCAGAGCTATTTTCACCATCTTTAAGCCAAACCCTAACAAAACTGCATGATGCAGTCTCAGCTTTGACAAGATTCTTAGAATTTAAACCTGATCATATGTTTGGATGCATATTGGATAGAAAAGCATGCACGCCAACTTTCGCGACGTTTCAAGCTATTCTGACCCCCTTTAAGCCCAACCCTGTTGAAAGCGCACGACGGAGTTTCCCTTTCGAGCAGTTTCTTAGAATTTAAATTTGATCATAAATTTGGATGGCAATTTGATCAGCAAGCATGCATGCAAACTTTTGAGGCATTCCAAAATATTTTCACCCCCTTTAAGCCCAACCTGAGCAAAACCGCACAAGGAAGTTTCACGTTTGACTAATTTCTCAAAATTAAAATTTAATCATACATTTAAATCTGCATTTGGAAAATAAGAGTGCATGCGAACTTTCATGATGTTGAGAGCTATTTTCGCCATCTTTAAGCCAAGCTCTAACAAAACTCCATGATCCAGTCTCAAATTGACCAGATTCTTAGAATTTTAACCGGATCATATGTTTGGATGCATATTGGATAGACAAGCATGCACGCCAACTTTCATGACGTTTCAAGCTATTTTGAACCCCTTTAAGCCCAACTCTGTTGAAACCACACGACGGACTTTCCCTTTCGAGCAGTTTCTTAGAATTTAAATTTGATCATAAATTGGGATGCCAATTTGATCAACAAGCGTGCATAAAAACTTTTGAGACATTCCAAAATATTTCCACCCCCTTTAAGCCCAACCTTAGCAAAACCGCACAACGAGGTTTCACGTTTGACTAATTTCTCAAAATTAAAATTTAATCATAGATTTAAATCCGCATTTGGAAAATAAGAGTGCATGCCAACATTCACGATATTGAGAGCTATTTTCACCATCTTTAAGCCAAACCCTAACAAAACTGCATGATGCAGTCTCAGCTTTGACCAGATTCTTAGAATTTAAACTTGATCATATGTTTGGATGCATATTGGATAGACAAGCATGCACGCAAACTTTCGCGACGTTTCAAGCTATTTTGACCCCCTTTAATCCCAACCCTGTTGAAACCGCACGACGGAGTTTCCCTTTCGAGCAGTTTCTCAAAATTTAAATTTGATCATAAATTTGGATGCCAATTTGATCAACAAGCGTGCATGCAAACTTTTGAGACATTCCAAAATATTTTCACCCTCTTTAAGCCCAACCTTGGCAAAACCGCACAACGAAGTTTCACGTTTGACTAATTTCTCAAAATTAAAATTTAATCGTAGATTTAAATCCGCATTTGGAAAATAAGAGTGCATGCCAACTTTGACGATGTTGAGAGCTAGTTTCGCCATCTTTAAGCCAAACCCTAACAAAACGGCATGATGCAGTCTCAGCTTTTACCAGATTCTTAGAATTTAAACCTGATCATTTGTTTGGATGCATATTGGATAGACAAGCATGCACGCCAACTTTCACGACGTTTCATGCTATTTTGACCCCCTTTAAGCCCAACCTTGTTGAAACCGCACGACGGAGTTTCCCCTTCGAGCAGTTTCTCAGAATTTACATTTGATCATAAATTTGGATGCCAATTTGATCAACAAGCTTGCATGCAAACTTTTGAGACATTCCAAAATATTTTCACCCCCTTTAAGCCCAACCTTTGTAAAACCGCACCACGAAGTTTCACGTTTGACTAATTTCTCAAAATTAATACTTAATCATAGTTTTAAAACCGCATTTGGAAAATAAGAGTGCATGCCAACTTTCACGATGTTGAGAGCTATTTTTGCCATCTTTAAGCCAAACCCTAACAAAACTGCATGATGCAGTCTCAGCTTTGACTAGATTCCTAGAATTTAAACCTGATCATTTGTTTGGATGCATATTGGATAGACAAGCATGCATGCCAACTTTCATGACGTTTCAAGCTATTTTGACCCCCTTTAAGCCCAACCCTGTTGAAAACGCACAACGGAGTTTCTCTTTCGAGCAGTTTCTTAGAATTTAAATTTGATCATAAATTTGGATGCCAGTTTGATCAACAAGCGTGCATGCAAACTTTTGAGACATTCCAAAATATTTTCACCCCCTTTAAGCCCAACACTAGCAAAACCGCACAACGAAGTTTCATGTTTGACTAATTTCTCAAAATTAAAATTTAATCATAGATTTAAATCCGCCTTTGGAAAATAAGAGTGCATGCCAACTTTCACGATGTTGAGAGCTATTTTTGCCATCTTTAAGCCAAACCCTAACAAAACTGCATGATGCAGTCTCAGCTTTGACTAGATTCCTAGAATTTAAACCTGATCATTTGTTTGGATGCATATTGGATAGACAAGCATGCATGCCAACTTTCATGACGTTTCAAGCTATTTTGACCCCCTTTAAGCCCAACCCTGTTGAAAACGCACAACGGAGTTTCTCTTTCGAGCAGTTTCTTAGAATTTAAATTTGATCATAAATTTGGATGCCAATTTGATCATCAAGCGTGCATGCAAACTTTTGAGACATTCCAAAATATTTTCACCCCCTTTAAGCCCAACCTTAGCAAAACCGCACAACGAAGTTTCACGTTTGACTAATTTCTCAAAATTAAAATTTAATCATAGATTTAAATCTACATTTGGAAAATATGAGTGCATGCCAACTTTCACGATGTTGAGAGCTATTTTTTCCATCTTAAAGCCATACCCTAGCTAAACTGCATGATGCAGTTTCAGCTTTGACCAGATTCTTAGAATTTAAACCTGATCATATGTTTTGATGCATATTGGATAGACAAGCATGCACGCCAACTTTCCCAACGTTTCAAGATATTTTGACCCCCTTTAAGCACAACCCTGTTGAAACCGCACGACGGAGTTTCCCTTTCGAGCAGTTTCACAGAATTTAAATTTGATCATAAATTTGGATGCCAATTTGGTCAACAAGCGTGCATGCAAACTTTTGAGACATTCCAAAATATTTTCACCCCCTTTAAGCCCAACCTTAGCAAAACCGCACAACGAAGTTTCACGTTTGAGTAATTTCTCAAAATTAAAATTTAATCATAGATTTAAATCTGCATTTGGAAAATAAGAGTGCATGCCAACTTTCACGATGTTGAGAGCTATTTTCGCCATCTTTAAGCCAAACTCTAACAAAACTGCATGATGCAGTCTCAGATTCGACCAGATTCTTAGAATTTAAACCTGATCATATGTTTGGATGCATATTGGATAGACAAGCATGCACGCCAACTTTCATGACGTTTCAAGCTATTTTGACCCCCTTTAAGCCCAACCCTGTTGAAACGGCACGACGGAGTTTCCCTTTCGAGCTGTTTCTCAGAATTTAAATTTTATCATAAATTTGGATGCCAATTTGATCAACAAGCGTGGATGTAAACTTTTGAGACATTCCAAAATATTTTCACCCCCTTTAAGCCCAGCCTTAGCAAAACCACACAACGAAGTTTCACGTTTGACTAATTTCTGAAAATTGAAATTTAATCATAGATTTAAATTCGCATTTGGAAAATAAGAGTGCATGCCAACTTTCATGATGTTGAGAACTATTTTTGCCATCTTTAAGCCAAAACCTAACAAAACTAAATGATGCAGTCTCAGCTTTGACCAGATTCTTAGAATTTAAACCTGATCATATGTTCGGATGCATATTGGATAGACAAGCATGCACGCCAACTTTAGTGATGTTTCAAGCTATTTTGACCCCCTTTAAGCCCAACCTTGTTGAAACCGCACGACGGAGTTTCACTTTCGAGCAGTTTCTCAGAATTTAAATTTGATCATAAATTTGGATGCCAATTTGATCAACAAGCGTGCATGCAAACTTTTGAGACATTCGAAAATATTTTAACCCCCTTTAAGCCCAACCTTAAGAAAACCGCACAACGAAGTTTCACGTTTGACTAATTTCTCAAAATTAAAATTTAATCATAGATTTAGATCTACATTTGAAAAATAAGAGTGCATGCCAACTTTCACGATGTTGAGAGCTATTTTCGCCATCTTTAAGCCAAACCCTAACAAAACTGCATGATGCAGTCTCAGCTTTGACCAGATTCTTAGAATTTAAACCTGATCATATGCTTGGATGCATATTGGATAAACAAGCATGCACGCCAACTTTCACGAGGTTTCAAGCTATTTTGACCCCCTTTAAGCCCAACACTATTGAAACCGCACGACAGAGTTTCCCTTTTGAGCAGTTTCTTAGAATTTAAATTTGATCATAAAGTTAATTTAATTGATAGATTTAAATCCGCATTTGCAAAATAAGAGTGCATGCCAACTTTCACGATGTTGAGAACTATTTTCGCCATCTTTAGGCCAAACCCTAACAAAACTGCATGATGCAATCTCAGCTTTGACCAGATTCTTAGAATTTAAACCTAATCACATGTTTGGATGCATATTGGATAGACAAGCATGCACGCCAACTTTCACGACATTTCAAGCTATTTTGACCCCCTTTAAGCCCAACCCTATTGAAACCGCACGACGGAGTTTCCCTTTCGAGCAGTTTCTTAGAATTTAAATTTGATCATAAATTTGGATGCCAATTTGATCAACAAGCGTGCATGCCAACTTTTGAGACATTCCAAAATATTTTCACCCCCTTTAAGCCCAACCTTAGCAAAACCGCACAACGAAGTTTCACGTTTGACTAATTTCTCAAAGTTAAAATTTAATCATAGATTTAAATCCGCATTTGGAAAATAAGAGTGCATGCCAAGTTTCACGATGTCGAGAGCTATTTTCGCCATCTTTATGCCAAACCCTAACAAAACTGCATGATGCAGTCTCCGCTTTGACCAGATTCTTAGAATTTAAACCTGATCATATGTTTGGATCCATATTGGATAGACAAGCATGCACGCCAACTTTCACGACGTTACAAGGTTTCCCTTTCGAGCAGTTTCTTAGAATTTAAATTTGATCATAAATTTGGATGCCAATTTGATCAACTAGCATGCATTAAAACTTTTGAGACATTCCAAAATATCTTCACTCCCTCTAAGCCAAACCTTAGCATAACCGCACAATAAAGTTTCACGTTTGACTAATTTCTCAAAATTAAAATTTAATCATAGATTTAAATCCACATTTGGAAAATAAAAGTGCATGCCAACTTTCACGATGTAGAGAGCTATTTTTGCCATCTTTAAGCCAAACCCTAACAAAACTGCATGATGCAGTCTCAGCTTTGACCAGATTCTTAGAATTTAAACCTCATCATATGTTTGGATGCATATTGGATAGACAAGCATGTACGCCAACTTTCGCGACGTTTCAAGCTATTTTGAAACCCTTTAGGCCCAACCCTGTTGAAACCGCACGACGGAGTTTCCCTTTCGAGCAGTTTCTTAGAATTTAAATTTGATCATAAATTTGGATGCCAATTTGATCAACAAGCGTGCATGCAAACTTTTGAGACATTCCATAATATTTTCACCCCCTTTAAGCCCAACCTTAGCAAAACTGCACAACGAAGTTTCATGTTTGAGTAATTTCTCAAAATTAAAATTTAATCATAAATTTAAATCCGCATTTGGAAAATAAAAGTGCATGCCAACTTTCACGATGTAGAGAGCAATTTTTGCCATCTTTAAGCCAAACCCTAACAAAAATGCATGATGCAGTCTCAGCTTTGAGCAGATTCTTAGAATTTAAACCTCATCATATATTTGGATGCATATTGGATAGACAAGCATGCACGCAAACTTTCGCGACGTTACAAGCTATTTTGACCCCCTTTAGGCCCAACCCTGTTGAAACCGCACGACGGAGTTTCCCTTTCGAGCAGTTTCTTAGAATTTGAATTTGATCATAAATTTGGATGCCAATTTGATCAACAAGCGTGCATACAAACTTTTGAGACATTCCAAAATATTTTAACCCCCTTTAAGCCCAACCTTAGCAAAACCGCACAACGAAGTTTCGCATTTGACTAATAGCCCAAAATTAAAATTTAATCATAGATTTAAATCCGCATTTGGAAAATAAGAGTGCATCCCAACTTGCACGATGTTGAGAGCTATTTTCACCATCTTTAAGCCAAACCCTAACAAAACTGCATGATGCATTCTCAGCTTTGACCAGATTCTTAGAATTTAAACATGATCATATGTTTGGATGCATATTGGATAGACAAGCATGCACGCCAACTTTCGCGACGTTTCAAGCTATTTTGACCCCCTTTAGGCCCAACCTTGTTGAAACCGCACGACAGAGGGTCCCTTTCGAGCAGTTTCTTAGAATTTAAATTTGATCATAAATTTGGATGCCAATTTGATCAACAAGCGTGCATGCAAACTTTTGAGACATTCCAAACTTATTTCACCCCCTTTAAGCCCAACCTTAGCAAAACCACACAAGGAAGTTTCACCTTTGACTAATTTCTCAAAATTAAAATTTAATCATAGATTTAAATCCGCATTTGGAAAATAAGAGTGCATGCCAACTCTCATGATGTTAAGAGCTATTTTCGCCATGTTTAAGCCAAAGCCTAACAAAACTGCATGATGCAGTCTCAGCTTTGACCATATTCTTAGAATTTAAACCTGATCATATGTTTGGATGCATATTGGATAGACAAGCATGCATGCCAACTTTTGCGATGTTTCAAGTTATTTTGACCCCCTATAAGCCCAACCCTATTGAAACCGCACGACGAAGTTTCCCTTTCGAGCAGTTTCTTAGAATTTAAATTTGATCATAACTTTGGATGCCAATTTGATCAACAAGCGTGCATGCAAAATTTTGAGACATTCCAAAATATTTTCACCCCCTTTAAGCCCAACCTTAGCAAAACCGCACAACGAAGTTTCACGTTTGACTAATTTCTCAAAAGTTAAATTTAATCATAGATTTAAATCCGCATTTGGAAAATAAGAGTGCATGCCAACTTTCACGATGTTGAGAGCTATTTTCACCATGTTTAAGCCAAACCCTAACAAAACTGCATGATGCAGTCTCAGCTTTGACCAGATTCTTAGAATTTAAACCCGAGCATATGTTTGGATGCATATTGGATAGACAAGCATGCACGGCAACTTTCACGATGTTTCAAGCTATTTTGACCCCCTTTAAGCCCAACCCTGTTGAAACCGCACGACGAAGTTTCCCTTTCGAGCAGTTTCTTAGAATTTAAATTTGATCATAAATTTGGATGCCAATTTGATCAACAAGCGTGAATGCAAACTTTTGAGACATTCCAAAATATCTTCACCGCCTTTAAGCCGAACCTTAGCAAAACCGCACAACGAAGTTTCACGTTTGACTAATTTCTCAAAATTAAAATTTAATCATAGATTTAAATCCGCATTTGGAAAATAAGAGTGCATGCCAACATTGACGATGTTGAGAGCTATTTCGCCATCTTTAAGCCAAACCCTAAAAAAACTGCATGATGCAGTCTCAGCTTTGACCAGTTTCTTAGAATTTAAACCTGATCATATGTTTGGATGCATATTGGATAGACAAGCATGCACGCCAACTTTCGTGACGTTTCAAGCTATTTTGATCCCCTTTAATCCCAACCCTCTTGAAACTGCAGGACGGAGTTTCCCTTTCGAGCAGTTTCTTAGAATTTAAACTTGATCATAAATTTGGATACCAATTTGTTCAACAAGTGTGCGTGCAAACTTTTGAGACATTCCAAAATATTTTCACCCCCTTTCAGCCCAGCCTTAGCAAAACCGCACAACGAAGTTTCACGTTTGGTCTAATTTCTCAAAATTAAAATTTAATCATAGATTTAAATCCGCATTTGGAAAATAAGAGTGCATGCCATCTTTCACGATGTTGAGAGCTATTTTCACCATCTTTAAGCCAAACCCTAACAAAACTGCATGATGCAGTCTCAGCTTTGACCAGATTCTTAGAATTTAAACCTGATCATATGTTTGGATGCATATTGGATAGACAAGCATGCACGCCAAATTTCGCGACGTTTCAAGCTATTTTGACCCCCTTTAACCCCAATCCTGTTGAAACCGTACGACGCAGTTTCCCTTTCGAGCAGTTTCTTAGAATTTAAATTTGATCATAAATTTGGATGCCAATTCGATCAACAAGCGTGCATGCAAGCTTTTTGAGACAGTTTGACTAATTTCTCAAAATTGAAATTTAATCATAGATTTAAATCCGCATTTGGAAAATAAGAGTGCATGCTAACTTTCACGATGTTGAGAGCTATTTTCGCCATCTTTAAGCCAAACCCTAACAAAACTGTATGATGCAGTCTTAGCTTTGACCAAATTCTTAGAATTTAAACCTGATCATATGTTTGGGTGCATATTGGATAGACAAGCATGCACGGCAACTTTCACGATGTTTCAAGCTATTTTTACCCCCTTTAAGCCCAACCCTGTTGAAACTGCACGACGGAGTTTCCCTTTCGAGTAGGTTCTTAGAGTTTAAATTTGATCATAAATTTGGATGCCAATTTGATCAACAAGCTTGCATGCAAGCTTTTGAGACAGTCCAAAATATTTTCGCCCCCTTTAAGCCCAACTTTAGCAAAACCGCACAACGAAGTTTCACGTTTGACTAATTTCTCAAAATTAAAATTTAATCATAGGTTTAAATCCGCATTTGGAAAATAAGAGTGCATGCCCACTTTCACGATGTTGAGAGCTATATCCGCCATCTTTAAGCCAAACCCTAATAAAACTGCATGATGCAGTCTTAGCTTTGACCAGATTCTTAGAATGTAAACATGATCATATGTTTGGATGCATATTGGATAGAAAAGCATGCACACCAACTTTCGCGATGTTTCAAACTATTTTGACCCCCTTTAAGCCCAAACCTGTTGAAACCGCACGACGGAGATTCCCTTTCGAGCAGTTTCTTAGAATTTAAATTTGATCATAAATTTGGATGCCAATTTGATCAATAAGCGTGCATGCAAACTTTTGGGACATTCCAAAATATTTTCACCCCCTTTAAGCCCAACATTAGCAAAACCGCACAACGAAGTTTCACGTTTGACTAATTTCTCAAAATTAAAATTTAATCATAGATTTAAATCCGCATTTGGAAAATAAGTGTGGATGTCAACTTTCACGATGTTGAGAGCTATTTTCACCATCTTTAAGCCAAACCCTAAAAAAACTGCATGATGCAGTCTCAGCTTTGACCAGATTCTTAGCATTTAAACCTGATCATATGCTTGGATGCATATTGGATGGACAAACGTGCACGCCAACTTTTACGACATTTCAAGCTATTTTGACCCAATTTAAGCCCAACCCTGTTGAAACCGCACGACGGAGTTTCCCTTTCGAGCAGTTTCTTAGAATTTAAATTTGATCATAAA
>LPNX011103651.1:0-12502 GCA_001517045.1 Pseudotsuga menziesii
TTGTCTCTTGTGATATGCTTATGTGATTGCTGTGCTTGTTATTCTCTCAGTGAAAAGATCTTATCATAATGCTAGCTTAAATGTTGAAAAACTAACAGTGGCCTCATAGCCCATCTTGGGGGTATCATATGATATCAATAAGAGTATATGTTGGACAGAGTGCCTACAGTTGAGTGGCAAATCGCTCTTACATAGCCAGTTTTTTTTATCTCTTTTGTTAAATATAAGTATTATTTTGTTTAGGATATGCAATGATATTTATTTATATGCCTATAGTGATTAAGCATGCATATGCATGTTATATGTGTGTGTAGATATTGATTCTATTGTGTATTTTGATGCTAAACCTCCACACACATTTTTAGTGTTATGAAATTCGTAATTATGGTTATTGGGGAAAAATTTGGAAGCCTATATCAGTTCATGTCCCCTCCTATCAGTTGGATTGAGGAATGGGGCATCAAATTTTGTCAACACAATAATACATGCAAACAACATGATATAATGATTGATTCAATGGATGCATGAATGATGGCCTAATGATGAAATAATGATGGAACATGATGCAAGCACAACACATAAAAAAGAACAATTTATTTTACATTTTGAGAATAGTAGATACAATGATATATGACAAAACCTCAAGGAAAAAATTTAATGCTAAAAACCATTGCATGTTAGCAAAAAAAGAAACTTATCAAAGGGTTTGAGAGCTATAGAAACACAAATCAATGATTCTATAGCCTCACATTGTAGTAGTGATTTTACATAAGATGTCAAAAATGAGTATTGAGATTAAAACAAATAGAGATTGAAGAAACCTTACTTATAATCCCTACTCAAAGTAGAAAATAAATAAATAATATTTAGTTATACAATTAATAATGATCAACAAAACAAATGATAACATTTATTAATAATATAAATGGAGTAAATAATAATCTTTATAT
The DNA here is from genome assembly GCA_001517045.1 of Pseudotsuga menziesii. Classification (NCBI taxonomy): domain Eukaryota; kingdom Viridiplantae; phylum Streptophyta; class Pinopsida; order Pinales; family Pinaceae; genus Pseudotsuga; species Pseudotsuga menziesii. The sequence continues at coordinate 951 of LPNX011103651.1, forward strand.
TTGTTATTCTTTTATTCCAAATAAATGAATTCCCCTCACCCTCCTCCACCCAAGTGTTCAAAATAGGGAATCTAGTACCTTACCACCACCATACATACCCCCCTTGCACCTCCTCCCCAACTCTTCCTCAATTTATTCTAGTGGAGGACAATATTAACTACCGCTTACAACACTGGTTGGTAACCGCATAGGAATTGATGGGAATGAAGAGTCTCATGACCTTTATGGGCGTTACATCTTATAGGGAAGAGTTGAACCAATCGAGATAACCCTTGCGGGTATATATTTATATTTTTTATAAAATTATATATAATTTCTTATTTTTTAAATACATATGTTATTTGCATGCTTATAGGCCTCCCAAGTATTTTTAAGCATGGAATACTAATGAATCAAGTTTTGAGGAGACCCAATTATGTCACAAATTTTAAATATCCATTTGTCATGCCAATGTGGTTACAATGAAGAATTGCGTAATCAAGGATATATTTTGAAGGAAAATCCCCCTGATGGCATGTTCTAATCTTTTTTCCCAATGAATAATAATGTGATCAAGGAGACCCATTTTCAAGGGAAATCACCTTCATGATGTGTTACAATTTATTTTCCTGAAGAATAATTATTTATATACAAATAGTTGAGATACCAATATCACCCTCATGCTTAGGCATTTTGCAAAAGTGATCAAGGATAAAAGCAACCATTCATCTCCCAAAAACTTATCCTAGAGAAACACTCTTAGGATATTATCCAACATAAAAAATTCTCTCATCAAAGGATACCAACATGATGAATAATACACATTAACAACTTACAAATTTAAAATTTATGGTAAGCTCACAAACAAAGGGAAAATTATTATAATACCAATGTTATGGATTTGACTAAAACTTGTCAATTTACTAATCCCATTTTGTAGAAAGTGAAGTCATATCTCCAAATGGGATGCCTAGAAACTTCACAATCTCCTTCACTCTCACCCCCCTCTAAGGTCAACCAAACCAGGTAAGGGTCTCCACAATTTCAATCAATTAGAATTCAAATTTATGCTCACCGATGACATGACCCAAATAATGTAGAATTTGTTTAAGAACCATAGTTCCTTGTTGACTTATTCAGACTTTAATAGTATGGAACAATTGAATAATCCAATGAGGTGGTTATTAAGAGCCACCTTATCCCTTTGGGTTTGAATACTCCAAATATTTCCCTACATCATTAGTACTTCTATAAATTATCCAAGAGCATCAACAACCAACACATGGAAATACATTGCAAAAGGGTACCCCTTTCAAATAGATTTATGCAAGTGGATAAGGTAATAAATTAAACCATTAATGGATACCAAAGTAGAAGCATAAATCAAGAATGTGCACATTATATTTGGAAACAAAAAAAAAAAGTCAAATCAAAGTATCAAGGATAAAATCCTAATCAAAACTATCACAAGATTTGTAAAAAACACATTTTTCAGCAAATTAATCATACTTGATCTCCTTCGCCATCTCCAAACTTTCCTAAGTAGTGATCAATGTGTAATTAACCTTCTTTTAACAAACCACATCTACCTTGATATCACAATCTTCGAAGCAACCTTTTGAATTTGCACAAATTCTTTGGACAAGATTTATAAGAAATATTAAGAGTGGTTGATTCCCATCCACTAATGGTGTCTCTAGTAGACATATTCTTTGGATGTACCTTAACTACATCTTGATTTAAGAACTCTATAACCCTTCCAATTTGAATTTGTCTTGGGCCATCATTAAAAGGTCACCTACAATAGTATTCCACATTGTCTTAAAAATTTCACAAGGAAACTCCTTTAGTCCTAGAGACTTACCATTGTTCATCTTGGATAGGATGAGGTAGATATTTTCCTACTGAAATTTTCTTTTAGGGACACTTTTGATTGAAACAATTGTCTTTCATTATTCATATCTATCCTACCAAACCCAATAATAATAGAATTCAAAGCCAATATACTATAGAAAAATAATCCAACCGTGTTCTTAATCTCATATATGCCATGCTCCAAAATGCCATGAGGATTCCCTAGAATTCTCTTTGGTTGAATAGTAATGGAAGAGTGCACGTGATAGATTAAATCTAGTTTTATAAGGATCCATTAGAGAGTTTCCCTTCTTAAAGACCACGAGACATTAATTTTGATCCATTACATCTGGAAATAACGACCATGACTTTACATGGCTTAATACTTATTCATTGTAAATGTGTAACATAGGACATTACTGGGTCTCTTAATTAATTTAGGAACATTGTTTCTAAAAAATTTTCTTCCAAGTTAGGGTAATGGGCTATAAAGAAAGACTCTTAAGGATTTTTTTGGTTAACGTTCAATCTAAATTCATTGACTTTGTTGTAATGAGGGAACTAAGTTTCTCCATCTATTTGTATTTTTTTTTTGTACAATACAAGAGTCTTTTAATAAAAGGGAAACTGTAAAATTATTTACTTCAATTTATATATATATATTACCATTATCGCATTACCCCCTTGTAGAATTAGCACCAACCAACTGTATATTTTGGTTTCATGGCTTGTCATTATTGATTTTGCATCCCATTTGCATTAATAATAAGTCATGGGGGCGTGAGAAGAATATATATTAGTTATATCTACAATTTATTGCCCTCAAATGTTAATTTAGTTTATGTTTTATTATATAGATTAAAAATTTGTTTTGTAATGATAATATGTGTCAATTTAGGTAGGTAGATATTATTACCATAATCGCTTAAAGTGCCAACATTACAATTTATTAAGTAACATTATTTTTCCTCTTTATAATCATTTTTCAACATGTCAGTTTAATACTTCAAATCTTTAATGGCATAAAATGTTGTAACTTGGCTTTTGAATACACCAGGGGCGAGGAGATCGAGGATTGGAGGCGCTAGACGAGGAGACAGAGGAACGATTGCTGCTCGCTGGGGTGCCCTGCCTGCTTGGGCGACCTGCTTGAGAAGAGGAGGAGCGTTGCTCTTTGTGGGACGAGGCTGGATCAGCCTGACAATCTGCCTGAGCCAATCAGATAAGCTCCTACTTAAGGGGGAGATCTCTGAATCAATGCATTGAAGTCAGATCGGAGCGAGTAGGGCATCAAGATGGTGGAGGAGGTAGGAGACTCCCTGCCTACTCAATCGGAAGCCTTCGAAAGGCTAGTCACCATCCATGGCAAGCGATCAGGTAAAAGAGAAGTGTCGAAATTTGTTAAACGTATAGAAGACGTTCTGGAGGTAGCTCTCCTAGCGGAAGAAACAATCCAAGTCGCCCTATCTTTGGCAGATCGGGCTCTGATTGGGCAGTTTACAGGGCTGTGGCCCTCTCCCAAAAACACCGATAGCTGGGTTCAACGGAACTGGCGGCCGCTAATATCCAAAAATGTGGCCTCCTACGCCATAGGAAGGGGATACTTCCTCTTTGACTTTGAATCCAAAGACGATAAAGACTTAATCTTCAGGAACGGGCCCTACTTCATGGGGCCGCAAGGTCTCTACCTCAACGGATGGTTGCCGGACTTCGATCCGGAAGCTGATACACCTAAAGCTGTCCCAGTATGGGTCAGACTGCCCAGCCTACCTATGCACTGCTGGAACCCTAAATCCCTCAAGTCTATAGGGGATGCACTGGGAAAGTACATCGACATGGCCAGTCCAAAAGACCAATATGCCTGCGCACGCATATGTGTGGAGGTCGACCTTGAAGCTGGACTGCCAGAAGCTATAAACCTCACTGTGGGGAACTGGTCTCATATCCAGAAATTGGACTATGAACAACTACCCTTCAAGTGTAGAGGCTGCCACGAGTACGGGCACTTCATCCGAAACTGCCCTAAAACTCCGGAAAGCCAGCAGGAGAAGGGGGAAGGATGGCACAGGGTGAACAGATCTAGAACTAAAAACCAAACTGGTGGGGACCCTAAGAAAGGTGAGGGGAGCGGCCTATCCGAAAAATCCCAAGAGCCACCAAGATCTATAGAATCAGTAGAAGCACGGGAGGAACCCTTAGAAACAGAAGATAGATCTAGCCCCGAAAAGAGCAAGGAACCGGAAACAGTCTTCTCAGACCAAGGGAGAGACAATGAGGAAGATACAGCGGAAACAAAAGCAGTAGAGAGTCAGGGTAAATCTAATGAATATCTGGACTCGGAAGAGGATGATGAGGAAGAAGGTGAAATTGAAATAATAACTCCACGAATAACGAAATCAAAAGGAAGGAAATCTAGAAAAGAAGTACGGGAACAAGCAACATACAAGGATAAGCTGGTAGGATCCCAGCTAACCTTGGAAAAGCTGCTGAGAAATTCAAGAAACACTCGCCAGCAGGGGCATGCCTCGAAAGGGATGCCTACGGCCCCTAAAAGTAAGTAATGAAGACTATTTCCTGGAACTGCAGAGGGCTCGGTAGCAAAGGCAAGGAAGAGGCTATGCTAGACCTAATCTCTCTCCATCATCCAGACATTCTGCTGATTCAGGAAACCAAGTTGGAGGAGACCGCTTTCCTCCAAACAAGTAAAAAATTTTGGAAAAAAAAGGAGCAGCAGCATTAAGCTCCAGAGGAGCATCCGGGGCTATAGGAACCCTATGGGATGACAGAAAATTCGAAGCATTGGTCATCAAAAACAACACTCATTGGATCCTCACAGTACTGAAGCAAAAAGACACCAATTCCCTAGTAAGTATAATTAACATATATGCTCTGAATTCTTACAATGAAAAAATTAACTGTTGGACTCTTCTCCGTGAAGAACGAAATAATCTGTAGGGTAATGTCATTTTGGCTGGGGATCTGAATCTCATTCTCAGTTCGAATGAAAAAAGAGGGGGATCTAGATCCATAGATCCAACCAAAGACATAGTGGAAGACCTCATTACGTCCTGGGACCTTATTGATATCAAACCTTCCACCGGGAAATACACTTGGACCAACAGGAGGTTTGGTCCGGGGCATATTGCAGCCAGACTTGATCGATTCTTAATCTAGGATAACGTCCTCCTGCAAGGTTTGAATATATCCTCCAAAATCCTTCCCTTCGGAGGCTCTGACCATAAGCCTATCCAACTGGAAATGATGTAAGAAAAAAACCTGGGTCCCATCCCGTTCAAATTTAACCCCTTGTGGGCCCAGCATGATGACTTCCTTCAGCTCGTAGCAGCCACGTGGGCCCAGCCGGTCACCGGATCTCCCTTCTTTGTATGGGAGGAGAAGCTGAGGAGGCTTAAAAAATCATTAAAATGCTGGTCCAAATCGCTCCCAAATCCAAGCTCGGTAAAGCTTCAGGCTGCCCACGAACTAGAGACGCACCAGGCAGCTTTGGAGGAGAAAGAAGTAACCTTAATTGACATCCAAAAAGAGACAAAGTTGCATCTAAACCTTCACGCGGCATGCAGAGCGGAGGCTAAAGCTGGCGTCTCAAATCTAGATGCAAGTGGCTGAGAGATGGTGACAGAAATTCAGGTTTCTTCCACAAACTGACTAAGGACAGAAAAAATCAGAATTATGTTCGGGAGATTCACTCTAATGGTAATATAATCAGCCAATTTGAATAAATTAAAACTGAATCCACCCAATATTTTAGTGCGCTGTACACTGAACAGCCTATTTCCAGTGATGATCAGATCCTGAACCTTGTTCCTAAATCTATACATGGTAGCGATAATGACCTCCTAAATCAAGCCATCACGTTGGAGGAAATAAAAGAAATCGTAGATAACATGGAGGAGGACAGGTCACCAGGACCTGACGGATATAATGTGAACTTTATCTCTATCTGTTGGGATATAGTTAAAAAATATTTACTGAGAATGGTCAGAAAATCTAAGAGCTGTAATAAGATCGGAGGGAGCACTAATTCAGCCTTTTTGGCCCTCATTCCGAAGGAGAAAGGCGCGAAGACCTTTGATAGGTTTAGGCCAATATCACTGTGTAATATAGGGTATAAAATCATCACAAAGATCATGGCAACAAGACTAAAGCACATTCTTCCAGCCATTATCCCGGAGAATCAGGGTGGATTCATCAAAGGCCAGAAAATTGGAGATAATATCATTCTAGTGCAAGAAGCCATCCACTCTAGTCTGAAGAACGGAGACAAAGGAATGGCGGTGAAACTAGATCTGGCAAATGCTTTTGACAGAGTAAGTCATTCATTCCTCCTTCAGGTAATGCAGAGATTCGGATTTGATGCCAATTTTGTCTCTTGGGTCAAGGCCTGTATCAGCAAGCCCTAGATTGCTCCCCTCATTAACGGAAGAGTTGCTCCCTTTTTCCAAGCTACGAGAGGCCTGAGGCAAGGATGCCCGCTCTCGCCCCTACTCTACGCCATTCAGGCCTTGGTTCTCAGCTTCCAATTGGAACATGCTAGACTAGAGCAGGAGCTGCCAGGCTTAAGGATGGCCAGAGGAGTCAAAGATATCAACCACTCTCAGTTTGCCGACAATACTATTTTAATGGGAGGTGCCAGCCAGATTATAGCCCGCCATTTCAAAACTGAACTGACTCGTTACTGCCAGGCCTCAGGAAGTAAAATTAATCTTATGAAAAGTCATATTTTTGGCTGGAACATTAACGCGAGGGAAATGTCAGATATAGCTAGAATCCTAAACATGAACGGAGTTGTAAGCTGGGATTCATTCAAATACCTAGGGGTGCCAATTGCTAAAACCAAGTCAAAGACCTCGGATTGGAGCCCCATTGTTGAAAAAATAAAAAATAAAATATCAGGCTGGGGGACTAACTGGCTGAATCTAGCGGGGAAGGTTGTCTTAATCAAAGCTGTTCTGAACAGCTACTTGGTCTATCAATGCTCTCTGCTCTTAGCACCGGGAAAAATCATAAACCAAATAGAGGCATTACTGAAATCCTTTCTCTGGAATGGGGGGATTAATGAAGGAGGTAAAAAGTATGCCCTGGTAAGCTGGAAAACTGTTAAACTGCCCAGAAATGAAGGAGGCCTTCAAATTAGGGACCTCAAACACCAAAACTTGGCCACTGGGGCCAAATTACTCTGGAATCTGTTAAATTCTAAACCATCCTGGTGTAGTCGAGCCCTTAGAATCAAATATTTCCCAGGTTCTAGGCTGAGAGGCCTGGAAAGTGACCACGTAAAGAAAAAAGGATCTCCCATTTTCGTTCTGTACAAGAAATCGCTGTATCAGTTTGTGGAGAATTTATACTGGGTTCTGGGTAATGGAAAAGAAATTAATATATGGAAGGATATGATCCTTGGTAAGCCACCTCCACGACTTCCTCATTTACAAATTTGGATGGAGACGAGAGCCCTGACCACGCTATGGAGCATTTCTGATTGGGACGTGAACTACCCAAATCGATGGTTGTCCTGGGCACTGCCGGACTGTCCAGAGGAGCTGGAAAACGCTAAATCAAAGCTGATCAGTCACTTGGCTGGCATCGCTCCCATCTCCAAATTCTTTCCAGATAGACGTGGATGCGGACAGCGCAATGGCAATTACACAACAGTAGAGGGGTATAATGTGTATGCTGCAAATTATAATGTACCAGCGAATCCTAGAATCTGGAAGCACAATTGGAACAACAGAACATTGCCTAAAATTGATGTGTTCACATGGACACTAATTCACCAGAGATTGCTGACTGGAGAGAATATGGAGAGAAGAGGGATAGCAGGGCCTTTCAGATGCCCCCTTTGTGCGGCAAATTCAGAGTCAATTTCTCGCCTCTTCTTTAACTGCTCATATTCAATCTCAATTTGGAAGGAAGTAATGCTGAATGAAGATGACGGATTCCAGTGGAATGGAAACAATCAGGAGTTTTTCATCAATTGGGAAAATAGGTATAAGGGTGAGCTGGGGCAAAAAAAAGGACTGAGAGCCTGCTGGTCAAAATTGCCCAAAATTGTTTGCTGGTGCATCTGGTTAGAAAGAAACCAGCGAATTTTTCAGAATAGGAGTCAACCAGCGTGGAGGGTAACGGTAAAAATCAATGCACTATTAGGTGAGGTGGTAAGATGCACTGTGAACCCGAATAATAAAGCCAAGCTAACAGAGAAATAAAAAAAATGGATGCAAAGATTCAATATTCAGGAAAAGAACAGCACAGTCATTAAAAAATTGGAGAATTGGGAAATCAGATTGGACAAATCCCAATTCGAAAATTGGTTAAGAGAAAGAAAGATATTCAATTTGTTCTTTGACGGAGCTTCAAAAGAGAATCCGGGGAAAGCGGGAGGAGGAGGAGTTGTCATAAACCCCACAGGGAAAGTGGAAATCGAATATTCATGGAACATTGGACATGATTCCAATAATATGGCAGAAGCATACGGACTATGGTAAGGCCTTAAGCAGGTGCAAAAAGTAGGTGCGGATGAAGTTCTGGTTATCGGAGATTCGAGGCTAATTATCCAAGCAGTGAGAGGAGGTAGAAGAAGCAAAAATGAGCGGATGGAAAGACTGTTAAACAGAATCAGATATTTGATCAAAAGGTTCAAAAAGATCGAATTCTATCATGTTCTCAGGGAGCTTAATATGCGGGCGGACAAAGCAGCTAATAAATTTATAGAAATAGGGCGCTACGAAATCAAGATAAACTCAAAGATAAGTCTGGAAATACCTCCATAATTGTCTTAGGATGGGAAGTATGAGAAGATTTTGTATTCTCGACCAGTGTTTTTAAACTGGATTTCTCATTTTAATATAACCGTTTTTGTTAAAATAAATAAATAAATAAAATGTTGTAACTCATATATATCACAAAGGTAATTGTGATTATCAAAAAAGTGAAGAAATTAACAACTAAGGAAGATTATCTAATAATTTCTAGAAAGTAACTTTAAGCCTTGTAGATGTGTATTTTATATATTAAAATATATACATAAAATTATGAAATTAATATTAAAAATTTTGAATTTTCTTCTAGTTTAAAAGTGTGTTAATCTAAAATCAAGCTCTTGTAAAAACAAAATATCATATTTATACTTAGATAAAAAAGTGCCCCTATTGAATAAACATCACAAACATTAACTAACAGAAATCAACAATAAATTATATAGTAAAATTTATATAATGATTAATCCCACAACCACCGAAGTGAGCATGCAGAAATATATAAAAACACTTTGTTATAAAAAAACAACTAAATCAATTTTTTTTCATGAAAGATGAATAATGGAAAAAAGTAGGTCGGTGCTCTACTTACTTTTATTGACTCCAAAAAATATCAAGTTGGATTCCATAAACTACTTACTTTTACGTGACTCCAACAAATATCGACTTGGATTCCATATTTTATGGAAATAGACCTCGTAAGAAAATATGGGTAGATATGATTTTTAATTTGAAAATAATAGTATTTATATTATATTGAGAAAAAATATAAGAAAACATGGGTAGATACGATTTTTAATTTTAGAATAATAGCATTTATATTATATTGAGCAAAAACAAAAGATATTAAAATTAACTTGGCATAAAATCTTAATTTTTATAACTAGTTAATTTAACAATAGGTATAACAAATAAATTGAAGTGTTCATTGATGATTATAAACAAACACTGAATTTGAAATAATAATACATCATTTTATTGGAGAGAGAATGCAATTGAGATAAGATATTGTAAAAAAAATTATATTTACATTATGTATAATGGATAATAAATTATATTAAAATGTAGATGTGTGTGATACATTTAATAAAGTGTTTTTAAAAGCATTTAATTTTTATATTGACGATAATCACAAAATGGATGATTCAAACTAGTAAAAATTTGCTTAAACATCTAAACTAATATCCTAACATGTTTAAAAAATGTGAAACTTAAAATAATAGTTGACTTGTTTATAAATATACTATTATATATATATAGAAAATTGAATGCAATTAATTTATTGACAATTTGCTTCTTGGACAACAAGAATGATATTATAGATGGATAATAAATTAAATCAAATACAAAGTTGTAATCTAAATAATATTGTGTTATAAAAGCATTTATTTTGCATATTGAAAATAATCACAAATACTTCTATAAGTTTGAAGAAACTATTATTCTAAGAAGAAATACAAGACCAAAATCTTCTAGGGTTGCGATTTTCATGAACTAGAATGTAGAAGAACTTTGGGCATTTGATGCATGTGCATCATTCCTTCTTGCATTTGTATTGCTAAGCAAATTGGATATGCTTCGCCTTGACCTCCTAGAAGCAACTGTGTTTGTTTCCAAACCTTCTTTGAGGCTCTCCAACACCATTACCACATCTCTCATAGTTGGTCGATCATTAGGTGAATCATTTGAACAAAGCAAGCCAACTTGGAGCAAAGAAAATATGCATCTGCATACATTATTTCCTTCAAAATCATCTTCAGCCACTTCACTAAAAAGACTGTGATCAATTACCTCCTTCACTCTATTTGGAAATGCTTGATCCACCCACTTGTGCAAGTTTAGGTCTCCAGAAAACATGTCACTAATTGGTCGTTTCCTGGTAAGTATTTCTAATAACAAAATGCCATAGCTGTAAATATCTCCTTTAATAGACACTGCCTCACCTAAACCATACTCTGCATTTAAGTAAACCTTCATCAAATTTTATTCAATTAAAACATATAAAATTGTTGATGAAAAACTACTACTAAAATTAACATTCTAAAATTCCATACCTGGGGCAATGTAGCCCATGGATCCTTTCAAAGAAATTGTTGAAGTAAATGAATCAGTAGAAGCTGCATCAATTAATTTTGAAATACCAAAATCTGTTACATGGCCTGTCATGTCCTCATTCAAAAGCACATTGTTAGGTTTTAAATCACAATGCACTACTTGCACGTGAGAATCATGATGAAGATATTCCATGGCATGGGCCACATCTATGGCAATGTCAAATCGTGTTTTTAGTCCCAATTGACATACATCTTCACCATTGTTGTCATCTATATTAGGATACAAATGCTTCTCCAAGCTTTTGTTAGACATAAATGGGAACACCAATCCTTTGAGATGGAGGTTGGAACATGAGGTTATGATTCTCACCAAATTTCGATGTCGAACCTTTTGCAAGACACTACATTCAGCTCGAAAGCTCTTTTCAACCTTCTCATTTTGCAGGTGGAAAACTTTAATAGCAACAGGTGTGTCATCACTCAAAATCCCTTTATAAACTGAACCAAAACTCCCTGTTCCCAACAAGTTGGCCTCGGAAAATCCATTAGTTGCTATGTGAAGCTCTTGATATGAGATCCTTTGGTGCTCTAACTTTCGGAAAATGGGTTGTGAGGAATCAAAGTTTTGCTTATGTGTATTCCATTTCCAATAGAATCCCAAAAGTATAGAACATAGTATAAAACCAATAGCTCCACTCACTGACAATAGTACTCTTTTCATAAATGAAAAATGAGCTTTTCGTGATGGTCATGCAGGTAATTGGAATGCTTGTGGTCCACAAAGGCTAGGATTTCCAACTAAAAACATGGCAATTGTTCTATTTCCAAAAAACCCTCCTTTCGGAATTTCCCCTGTGAGATTATTGAAAGACAAATTCAAATATTGAAGCAT
>LPNX011103651.1:17431-132158 GCA_001517045.1 Pseudotsuga menziesii
CATGATCCAACCACAAACTATATGAATGTGCTAGTTTAATTAATACAATATATTTGACTTACTTTTTATCAACATGTAAGATATAATTGCACACTATCATTTTTAATTTTACAAAATATATATTTTTAAATATTATATAACATGAAATTTATACTAATAAACATTTAGTTTAAAGTTCTACAAAATATATAAATATGATAAATAGAAACACACACATTCATTGTACTTTACAATATATATATATATATATATATATATATATATATATATATATATTAAAATGGTAAATAGAAACACAAGCATTCATCATACTTAAGTTTAGATGTATATATTAGTTTAGTTTAGAAACACACACATTTATTACATACAGTTTTTTTTTCAAAGTTTATATATATATATATCAAATTTAGAATTTTAATAACCACTTTAATGATAAAGAAAATGGCTAACTCTTTTAAAAATAAATATATGAATTAACAGTATTTCTTATAACAAATAAATAACAAAAATAATATTATATATACTAAAAAATTATATACATATAAATTATATTTTCACTATAAACATAATCTTAAGACACTAGCTGGCTATTTTGCAACTAGGTTCTTATTATTAAAATCATTAATAATTATCACAAACATTTAAAAGTTTTTTAACATTATAACCTTATCGTTAATATTTACAAAATCAAAATTATGATAATTAAATAAAAAACTATTAAAAAAAATTACACAGCAATAACAATATTGAGCAATAATCTTTAAACTAATTTTAATCACATTTCTCATCTATTCTCATTTCACTTGTGGTTTTGAGGTACGAAATAATCACGACTTTCAATCACATTTCTAATCTCTGTTCATGTGAAATTGTGAATCTGTGACGTAACAAATCATCACAACGTCAATTTAATCACCGCAAATCGCGGAAGAATCTTCGTATGGCCTTTCAAAAAGACTTGATAGCATTCACCGCAAATCACGGAAACCTTAATAGTTTTTGTCAAACTTTAATAGTTTTTGTCACGAAAACTTAGCATTAAAAATATGTTAAACCGATCACTATAGTTCCCTGCCTTGGCGTAATTTCAAAATTATTATTATGTTGGCGTAATAAGTTGAAAATTTGAAAAATTATTATTATGTTGGCGTAATTTCATAATCATATGTTGACTTATTATTACGAAATCTTCGTAGGGGAATGCTATCAAATCACGGAAGAATCTTTAAAAAAAACTTGATAGTATAATAGTGTTCACCGCAAATCACGGAAACTTTAATAGATTTTGTCAACCTTTAATAGATTTTGTCACGAAAACTTACTGAAAACTTAGCATTAAAAATATGTTACTCTAATTTCATAATAAAATAAGTTGAAAATTTGAAAAATTATTATTATGTTGGCGTAATTTCATAATCATATGTTGACTTATTATTACGAAATCTTCGTAGGGGATTTTAAAAAAAGACTTATTGTTACGAAATCTTCAAAAAGATTCGATAGCATTCACCGCAAATCACGGAAGAATCTTTAAATAAACTTGATAGTATAATAGTATTCACCGCAAATCACGGAAACTTTAATAGTTTTTGTCACGAAAACTTTAATAGATTTTGTCACGAAAACTTAGCATTAAAAATATGTTAGTCTAATTTCATAATAAAATAAGTTGAAAATTTGAAAAATTATTATTATGTTGGCGTAATTTCATAATCATATGTTGACTTATTATTACGAAATGCTGGCGTAATTTCATAATGATCCCAGATGTTATAAATCTGTACGGTAAATGTTTGTGTGGAAAGTTATTGGATACACAACATCTATAATTGAACTATGGAGTATATCTTCAATTTTACAAAGGATACGACCCTATTTTGAAGTATATTATACATCTGGCAACTATCTATATAATGAATAGAGATGTAGCATGTTTAGTAATGAATAAATAAATATGTATATGTACATAAACTAAGTATACTTGAATGAAAAGTGATACATGCATTCACCATGCATGTATAGGAAGCAGGAAATTGATCATTAAACGCACCACATGGATAAGTTAACATAGACTTAACTTATCAACAAAACATAGGCTTAACTTATCAACAAGGATGAGGTATAGTCCTTTTGGTGAGGGTTGCATATGTGGTGTGCAATGAATTGGAGACTTTGACATGGAGCCATGATTGGACCACAACTTTTCCTCGTTGTTTGGTGTGGGAACAATGTCTAGTAATCGCTACCAATTTTTACATCGTTGTTCATGTGTTACAAGAAATTATATGGAATCCCAACTGTGAAAGAACTCATATAGCCCCTCACGAGATTCTTGCCATATCCTCCTCTCATAATATAACAAAACAATAACAATCAAGTTTCCAATAATGGATTATGTAACATGGCATACATGTGGAGCATATAATCGTATTTTTTCATGTTCTTGTGTCAATGAGTATAGTGGTGTGCTTGTTTGCACACATGGGATACCTTGTGAATGGGTTTCTCGACCTCATTACATGGAGGGTAAACTACATAATAGAGATAGGATAAATGACACGTTTTCATTGGTTTGGTAGGTGAGTATATAAAATTACTTTCTCATTGCAAAAACTCCTTATTTTAGATAAGATGAATTGAATTATTTGGATAGTAATCTTCTATCAATGTCATCATGTCATCATTTATTTTAAGAAACTTATTTAATGTCATCATGTCATCATTTATTTTAAGAAACTTATTTATGTAAATAATACATTTGTTAAAATATCAAAATATTATAATTTAAGATGGATTTATGGCGGGGTGTGTATTAATGTTTGATTCTTTTCTTAATTTTTTTCTACAATATAGAATTAATTAATTTATTTTTAAATGTTATAGTAGGTTCACTTATACATTGTGTCAAGTCAATATTAAGCAAATATGTTACCGTGTTACACATCTTTCTCATATCATATTTTAGAATCCACCTTCGTTCTCTAATTATATAAATTTCCACCAAACTTCATTACAATCTTATACTTCAAATTTTAATTAATATTTTTCAACCTCCAAGCTTAAAAAATGAAAAAAACAAATATATAATGCTTTTATTATTATACCTTTATTATTAGTATGGTCTATTTTTATTAAAAATAATAATAATGTTACAAATTCATATTTTCTTAATCTAGTTATTAATATTATGTCTGTTGCACAAGAACCGTTCCCATTGTTTCCTAACGTTATGGTGTTCTAGGGAACTTGGGAATGAGAGCGAAATGTTCCAAATTTAGTGGGAACAGTTCCAACAATTTGGGAACTCGATGTGAACTTTTTCCCCATAAAATTGGGAACTTGGGGATGTTACTTTAGGTGTTTCCTTCACCGAGAGATCCACGTGTTCCTTATGTGGTGGGGAACTTCCACATGTTCCTCATCCAATAGGAAGCCTCCAAGCGTTCCCAAGCTCATGGGCCCAAAATTTTCCACATTTCTCCTTCAGTTCGGGTCCCAATCACACTAGTTTCTCCTTCCCAAACCAACTGAGACCAAAACCTAAAGTTAATCTATAAATAAACCCTCCTTTGCCAGACAAAATATATCTCTATTGATAGCTAACATAAAGTGTCAACCCAGGAAGGTAAACTTAGAGGCACCAATATTATCTGTGTAGGATTAGATGTAAAACTGAACTCACTCTATTAAACTGATCAAAATATCTTCAAACTTCAAAAGTTAAACTAACTTCAACTAGAAATGAAACTGGCTTTAACAACCCAAATGCAATCTGGCTATAATGGTTCAGATATTAAGCTCCTTGAAATTAATCTTCTTCTCTAATAAGGGAACAAACTTACTAACTTAAAAGCCTCTGCAAGATCAATGATGAACATCTATATTCGGAAGGCAATGCAATTGAAATTTAAATGCTGCAAACTTTATTCTATTGGACTACCATAATTCCATCATCTCTTAGTTTGTACTCATACACTTGTTCACAACGCAACGATCTAATGTTATGCAAAAGACTTTTATTAATGTGATCCAAGATTAAACCCACTCTTTCACTGAACAGTACAATTTATCCCTTTATTTCCTTTTCTTAATAACTGATCAGAGCATTGCCTAACAATGTCACTGCATTAATTAAATCCACCATTCATAAAACTGTTGGAATATACAATCCATTCTCTTGCAAAACATGTACTAATTGGTAACCATTTCATTCTTCACAATTTCTTGTAACAAACCAAATGAAAGCTAGAACTAATCATACACCCAAATTGCCAATTTAACAAGCATAACGTGGCTCAATCAATATTCTGCAATCCATTTCAAGAGAACTAACTCTAATCCATAAAACACTGCCAACTATTCTAATCATTACTACAACATTGCCTTAAAGTATAAATCTACTTAATTCAAAACAATACCCTCTTCGAAGTGAAAGATCATAACCATCAAAACCAAACCAATACTGCTATTTACTTTTTCCAATCATCAGCTAGATTCAAAAAGCATCTTCAAATGAAAACCGAACCATGAAATCCTAATCTCAAACTCTTGAAATTCAATAAGAAAAAATCTAAAAGCAAATCAAATTCATTATACTAACAGTGCAAAGTTAAAGTACCAATTCAAGAATGGATGGCCCTTCCAATCCCAAATGGATAATCCTTGAAGCGCCAAATGAAATATTTAGAATTGAAATCTACATATTTTATTAGTAGTTTGGTTCAAGTTCCATAAACATCATTCCTCTGCACAACAACAATTTAAACACAACAAACTACTCTAACTTACACGTACTTCCCCCACTCTACTTTACTAACTGATAATTCATAGCTCTAATTGATTGCTTGTGCTATGTGCAGGATTACATTTTATAATATGATCATGATGACAACAAGCTTAGCTTGTTAGCTAATTTCACAATCTAGAGCAGAATCAAAGGATTTGATTTCGTAGAATATATTCTCAAATACAGTTCTAGATATAAATGTTGAAGGAATGCATCCCCCAACCTCGTGGCTTCTTCTGAGCTGAGTTGGACGTTTTGAAAAATGGTTAAAACAATATTCTGAAGAATTCTCCATTGATTGGGAAAGTATTTATCCTAAACCGTTCAGAATTTCTGAAAATCGTTCACTACCAAGGTAAATGAGTCAATTTCAGAAGTGGGTTTTCAACGGTTTCATGAGATTCCTTGGTTTGTTCATGAGTGAATCCCGAAGTTGACTACCTGTTAAAGTGATAGAAACATTAACATCACCTTTGAATTGTGACAGGCTTTCCACATGTGCAACCTGGGCACGAGCCATGAACAACAAAACATATTGATACTTAAAATTAGAAAACACATGCCACCAAATCAGTTGAAGAGACCTAGAAGTATGAGAATCAATGATCTTCATTTGTGGCAATACTGGAACAAGTGCCTGATCAAGGACTGGGCATTTATCACTTCTTGTTGAAGGAACCCAACTTTGTTTTTCATAAATATGTTAGTCAAAAACTAAATTTAATTCTTCAAATGATAAAATAATGACTATTGTAAAATTGATTACCTAATATTGCTTGGAGGTAAGTTATGGAGTAAAAATGTAGGGAATAATATTTCATGATGGCTTATATTCTATTACTACCATAGTCAAATATAGGCAAGAGTTTATCAAAAATTGGGGCCTGACATACCCCCCCAAACCAAAACCATTGCATGTCCTCATGCAATCAAGTCTTCTACTAAATTTAAAAATTGTAGGGCACTGCTTCATTTGGTTTTGAGTAGTTTTGATGAAGATACTTAGCCCCGAAGATGCATTTTTATTCAAATGCTTCACCAATTTCTTATTTTTTGTTTTAAGTTTTAGTACCTTCTCATACCAGTGGGTGGCCATGAATAATGGTGCTCTACTCTTAATAATGAGGGTTTAATAATGAGGATAGGTAGCATATATGGTGTGGTTGTTTTGAAGAATTGGAGGTATAATTACAGTGATACAGATATGAAAATTAATGGAGAAAATATAGGTGAAAGGTTTCATGATGAAAAAGTAATGAAAAAAGTCATTATTTCATGTTTGCAAAACTAAAATAAATTTGACAACAAGTCTCCAAACAAAGTCAACTCAAAGAAACTTACAAATTCGTTGTTTGTGCTATAGATTCAAAAATACCTGCTCTTATTGGCTCCTTTTTGCTAGATATACTTGAAAAGAATGATCCCCATTTGGTATTGGTTTATTGCTTCGGAATGAATTTTTTTCTATATGATCATTTGAATTCTAGAACTCTAGGGAAATATATAATTATTGTTGTGTAAAAAACAAGATTGGTTTTTCTAATAGCATGAAATTCTTTAGCTGCCAGGATATCATGACCTGTCAATGCCTAATTTGTGATGGGATTGATGTATACAATAATATTATGAAGATACAGGATGTATAGGACAGAATTCCTCCCGCAAGATTCCTTATCAAAAGCTGGAACTTTTCATCCTTATTAAAAAACGTAAAAACTGATATATTGTGTTGATGCTAACTACTTCCGGCTTTTATTCATCCTACCTACCTACTTGAAGAAAAGAAAATTTCTTCAAGTGTAGGCTGCTTTCCAATGCAACCATCTCCTTAACAAGATAAAAAAACAAACTCATACTCATGTGAGGGGAATAAAACATGGTTATTACCTGAATATGAGGAGCCAACCCAACTTGTTGATCGAATACCAAAAAATGTTGAAGAAGAAGATCATCTAAGGGATGGATAATATATTGGAACCATTCTTCCATAGAATCTTCCATCTTGTGAATTCCATATCCATTAATTTTCATGTCCTTGAGATCTTCAAAAATTTGATCTCCATACTCTTGGATGTTCAAGGGGACAAAGGATGAAAAGAACTCTTCAACTTCTCGATCCAATATATTCTCTTCACCCACTAAAAACTCGACAATATTTGCTACAACCTGGCAAAGAAATTTCCAAAGTTCTATCCCCACCTTCCCCCATACTCTGCAAAATATCTTGCAGTATCATCCTATCTTATCAACAAATCTTGCATCCTCCTGATTATCCTCAGCTGACTCTTTTTTTTTAGTAGGGGGGTTTATAATCAAAACTGTGCAAGTCACGCAACTAAAATAGATCTTTTCAAATTAAACAACTAAAATAAACTTTGCCTTCTAACACTAGAAATGAACTTTAGCACACCACTCTGAAATTGAATTTACACACAACCTTCAAAACATATGAAAATAAATTCTTGCACGCCTACTAAAATAAATTCTTTGCAACCACACCCTCAAACCTAAATCCACACAACTGAAGTAAAGTCTTGCAAAGATGAATCTAATCACATTGCTGAATAAGAGTCACACTTGCATAAAAATAACATCATACTACAGAAAAGGAAAGGAACACTTGCTTGAAAGAAAAACAAGGCTTTGGAGAAACCACACTGAGTGCTTGTGTAGGTTCTTACCTCCCATCTTATAAATCCTCCTCCCACTTCCTTTGTAATTAAAAGAAAACCTGTCTATGTAAGCTCCAATCCTCTTAAAACCTCCCGGGCAATGAGCAAAAAATGCCAGGCAAAATATATCAATATTGATAGCTGACATAAAGTGTCAAACCTGGAAGGTAAACTTAGAGTCACCAACACTATCTGTGCGGGATTAGATGGAAACATGAACTCACTTTATTAAACTAATCAAAATATCTTCAAACTTCAAAAGTTAAACCAAATTCAACTAGAAATGAAACTGGCTTTAACAACCCAAAGGAATCTGGCTATAATGGTTTAGATATTAAGCTCCTTGAAATTAATCTTCTTCTATGATAAGGGAACAAACTTACTAACTTCAAAGCCTCCGCAAGATCAATGATGAACATCTATATTCGGAAGGCAATGCAATTGAAATTTAAGTGTTGCAAACTTTATTCTATTGGACTACCATGATTCCACCATCTCTTACTTTGTACTTATATGTGCTTGTTCACAACATAGTGATCTAATGTTATGCAAAAGACTTTTATTAATGTGATCCAATATTAAGTATAATATTTCAATGATAAGTACAATTTATCCCTTTATTTCCTTTGCTTAATAGCTGAACAGAGCGTTGCCTAACAATTTCACTACATTAATTAAATCCACCATTCATAAATTGCTAGAATATACAATCCATTCTCTTGAAAAACAAGTACTAACTGGTAACCATTTCATTCTTCACAATTTCTTGTAACAAACCAAATGAAAGCTAGAACCAATCATACACCCAGATTGCCAATTTAACAAGCATAACTTGGCTCAATCAATATTCTACAATCCATTCAAGAGAACTAACTCGAATCCATAAAACACTACCAACTATTCTAATCATTGCTATAACATTGCCTTTAAAGTATAAATCTGCTTAATTCAAAAAAATCCCCTCTTCGAAGTGAAAGATCATTACCATCAAAAACAAACCAATACTACTATTTAATTTTTCCAATCATTAGCTAGAATTCAGAAGGGAATCTTCAAATGAAAACCGAACCGTGGAATCCTAATCTCAAACTCTTGAAATTCAATTAGAAAACTTCTAAAAGAAAATCAAATTCATTATACTGAGAATGAAAAGTTAAAGTATGAATTCAAGAATGGAGGGCCCTTCCAATCCCAAATGGATAATCCTTGAAGCAATAGATGAAAGATATAGAACTGAAATATATAAATATTATTAGTATTTTGGTTCAAGTTCCATAAGCATCATTCCTCTACACAACAACAATTTCTAGACAACAAACTACTCACACTTACCCCTACTTCCCCACTCTACTTTACTAATTGATAATTCATAGCTCTAATTGATTACATGTGCTAGGTGCAGGCTTACATTTTATGATATGATTATGATGACAACAAGCTTAGCTTGTTAGCTAATCTCATGATCTAGAGCAGAATCAAAGGCTTTGATTCTATGGAGTATATTCTCAAAGATAGTTCTAGATATAAATGTTGAAGGAATGCATGCCCCAACCTCATGGTTTCTTCTAAGCTGACTTGGACCTTTTGAAAATTGGTTACAACAATATTCTGAAGAATTATCCTTTGATCAGGTAAGGATTTAGCCTAAACCATTGAGAACTTCTTGTAGGAGGAGCAAGTCGATAAGTCAACTTGAACGATAGCCGACTAAGTTGATTGGCCGACTAAACTAGAGATTAGGTCGGCCACCTAAGGTCGTGTCGGTTCACCAAACCGACAGGTAGTTATCTTGTAACTATTTTGTAATCATATATATTAGGATGTTGAGCCAGATGAGAACTCAGTTCAGTTCTCTATGTTGTATGGACTCATTCATGTAATATAGTATGTTAATTCACCTACGTGTTCTTATCTCTTGTCTCTATTATATATGTATGTTTTAGTATGTATTACTGGTAACCTTATGTGATCTATGAGATTACAACATTGGTTCCGTTGTTAGTAGTACATGTCTAAAATATATGCAAATATAGGATATCATAGTAGGAGATTAAGGACTGGTGGGAACGTAAAGTGGCAAACTATTTGCAGAATTACACATGAAGGAACACATTAAAAATCACATAAGCAAAAGCAAAATTCTTTAAAGAAACACATGAGAAGTTTGTAGAATCAGTGCCCCAACTTCTGAAGAAACTCATGGATGAAAAAGCCGGAAGGGACTAACAACCAACACTTGCTGGAGAAACTGATCCGAGGAGGTAGAACAAACTTGTTGGAGTGGTTCGAGAAAATCGCCGATGGGTTCTGTGAGGAGCAAGCAGTAGAAGATAGAACTTCGGTGGAAACCGTCAAGGATAAATTTTACACAGACCTCATTGAGCAATTTCTGTGTTCCTTACCGACCTTGCTGTTCAAATTTCTGATCGAGAAGGGAGTAGGACATATTGTCGAACCTCATCCATCACTTCACGAACTGCCATCAAACTCTAACTGGGCAGAAAAGAAAAAGAAGTGGGAAATATTCATTGCATAAAGGGAGTGGGAATACTTTTTAAGCAAGTAGACCGAACTATCCAAGCTTTCTAAAAAGTGTCGGGTAGGCTATGGAGGGGGGAGCTGGTCATATGTCGAGATAAAGTGGAGTGGATTCTAGTTGACTAGAAGCAGATACCATTCACCAGTAATGAGAAGTTGACCAAAATGGAAATCAAGAGAATAGTNTAGCTGGTCATATGTCGAGATAAAGTGGAGTGGATTCTAGTTGACTAGAAGCAGATACCATTCACCAGTAATGAGAAGTTGACCAAAATGGAAATCAAGAGAATAGTATCACACAACGGTATGTCGGACATTCAAAAAATTGAGAGGGAAGAGAGACAACAAAGGAGGGAAGCAAGAAGAGAAAGAGCCTTAGCACTGCATAGAGGAAGGAGTCCTAGGGTGACCGACCAGGAAGGGAATCCGCTAGAGTCGAGTCATGACCGACACGAAGAAGGTGTGGAAGAAGAGGTGTCCCCTACAGAGGAAGAATTGTGGATAGAGCAGCCATAAGATCTCCAATTAAGAGCTCCCCATGAAGGAACAACTCTCTCTCCGTTGAATCCGCGTACCCAGATACAAACTATTGTCGAAGAGGACCTCTGACTAAAAGCTGGTGACTTTGGTATATGGAGTCGACTATATGATGAGACATACACTGGATGACACCTCATTATCTATCAACCAGAGGAAGGAAATTGGGTTACCTTTCAAGCGGTACTCTCCAACCAAAGCATCCACTTACTCTTATTGACACATGAAGGAGCACCCCCCCTGCCAAATACAACTTTGGAAGACACAAAAAATTTAGAACTATGGACAAATAGTTGCAGTGGGCCATCGACAGACGAAGTCGACATCAACTGACTGCTGTTCAAAGAAGAATCGACAAACGATGGGAACAAAAGTTTCGTCGACCATAGTTTGGCAGAGACGAATAAGCCAATAACCCCACCACCCCCACCCCCACCTCCACCACCGCCACCTCCTGAGAGCAGTGACAGTGATTTTGACATGGGTCACAGATCAGCTCACATTCCTCTATATGAGGGGGATGAGGACCCTAGATGACACTGGTTTGTCTGTGAGTTGACTTGGGAGGCCAACCAAGTTACAGACGAAGACAGAAAAATGGCATAGTTCATCGGTGCCTTGAGGAAAAGGGCATTGACTTGGTATATGACCTTTTCGGAAAGACAACCTAGAGAAACCAAATCTGAGATCAAAGTGCAATTTCTATCATTTTTCAAAACTCCAGATGCCAAACACCTGGCAGCGAAAAAACTAAAAACAACATCACAGAAGCTAGGAGAAACTGTCTGCAACTATGATAAGTGATGGAAAGACCTTCTGAGCCAGTTGGACTATGTTATAGATGAACAATTACTAATCGAGTGGTTTCTTGCAGGTTTATCTTAGAAATTCCACCGACACATCAGTCTGGAAACATTCAAATCTTACAAAGATGCGCTTACAAAATCTCTCCAAGTGGAAATGGATGAGAACATACCCGCATAATCCATTGATCACAGATTAGAAGAACAACTGGAGAGTGTATAGGAGTCTTTAAAGGAGTTAAACCTCAAGAATCAGGATATTTGGTGCACCGAGTGCTCGACGACTAGACACTCCAAAGACAACTGTTGACAGGAATACAACCGACAGGACGTTCGATTTGTACAGACAAAATCTTTTTGTGACATTTGCTAAGAGCATGGGGACCACTCTACTAAATATTTCCCATTCAACATGAAGAACGGCAAGGAATCTTGGTGTTCAATATGTGAAACTAAAAATCATAACACAGCCCACTGCCATTTGAACCTAAAGAACCGACAGAACTACCATGTAGTCTACCAAACCAATGCAGTTGCACAACATAATGAGCAAAACAACTTACCAAATGATCAGAACGGTCAAAGGTACGAAGGTCAAATATATGAGCGCTGGTATGACAATTGATGTGGAGGCTACAGAAGAATAGGTCGATTCCTTGGGAATCGTGACAACTAACCACGTCGACCCATCAAATGCTTTACATGTTATAAGGAGGGACATCGGTATGTAGACTGTCCATATAAAGACAGAACTAACCTCAAATTTTGTACTCATTGTAGAGTAGGGGATCACTCACTAGAGGATTGCCATACCATGTTGGAAAAAATAAATACAAAGAAAAATGTTAATGTCTTGTCGTGTGTGCAAAAAAATGATGTAAAAAATACAAAAAATTTGCATATTGTAACTCGACAAGGAACAAAAACAAGAAGTGATAACCCAAGAATCAGCAAAATAAAAGAGAAAAATGTTTTCCCTGATCCACTTAAAGAAAAACAAACATACAAAGAAGCAACCAATGTATTCAAAGAATTTACATGACAAGAACAAGCTAATGACAATCGACATAACACAATAAACGAATTAATACAGCTCATACAAAAGACAACTCAGTCTCTCAGTTCATCGATTTACTATATGAAATAAAGCATAACAACTCTGAAAAACAAACAAAGAATATTTGCAGCTTAAATAAAAAAGATAAAGGTGATGCCGACCCACTTGTCGACTTGGAAATTGAAGGATACCATGTCCGACAAGTAGTGCTCGACTTTGGATCACAAGTAAACATCATGACTCGTGACACTTGGGAACAAATGGGAAGACCTCGACTATATGAGTCAGGCATATACCTAAAACTAGCCAACCAAGGCCTAATTGAACCTATTGGACTTTTGAAAAATGTTGACACAACTATAAAAGGAATCTCGACCAAAGTCAACTTTGAAATAATTGACCCTAAGGAAGGATCTAGTTCCTTCCCAACGTTAGTAGGTCGACCTTGGGGTAGAAAGATGAAAGCATCGATACCCCTGGACAAAGAGAGAATCAAATTAAAAGGAAATGGACAAAAGGTCATTGTACCCATTCACCCATCTCAAGGAGAACCTTAGACTAAACCTATCGATGAATAAGTCGACGTCCGACAACTCTACCAGATTCAAAACAATGCAGATTATACATAACCTAATATCTATGGAGAACTTCATTTAGGAAACCAATACTCAATTGGTTATAATTCAGACACAGAATTATATGATTGGGAGATCAAGAACTATGAAACACAAGCAAGAGGGTGTTGGACTATTCAAAAAGTACAGAAAAATCCCACCCAACAATGCTTCATAGTGTCCATTGTCCCAAAAATCTTTGAGAAGAAAATTAGGGAATACCCTACCTTACAACCTACCAATGTAAATACTACACAAATTCCAAGATACAAGGAAAGGGAATCACCAGTCATGCATGTAGAACAAGTTTCCAAAAATATTGGTGAACATGGCCGACTTCAAAGCCTAGTAGAAACTTTAACAGGACAGGCTGCTCGATGGTGGGATATCCATCAGACAAGACTGCAGACCTAGACAAACGCTTCAACTTACTTTGTCGAAATGTTTGGAGGAAAGAAGTTAACCAAACAGGCTCAGTTACCCATATTCACTCAAGGACAGAACCCATAAGCTCATATTAAAACATGTGAAAAAGAATGGAGAAGACTTGGATACAAGCATGCACGAGCATGGCCACACCTGTTCCCATCAACCCTCTCCGACTTACCAAACAAATGGTATAAAATGGAAGAAGCTAGAGGTGAAACATTCTTATGGCATGAACTCAGGGAAAATTTCATTAACTATTTCAACTTTATACCACAGAACGAAAACTTGGTCGAAACAACAAAACAGATTAAAGAATTTATCCAGCCGACCGAAAAAAAACCCTTAAAAGATAACCGACAGACAATGAAATGCAACAATATACAAATGAGGACAAAACCACAATCGATAAGAGTACAGTTAAAATACAGAAGGGAAAAGCTTTAGATGGAAATCAAACCATATCGAAACGACCAAACCTATTTGTACAATCCTTAAAGTGGAAACAACCGACAAACAAGATATCGCCAAAATGACTGCAGCCGACTTCCCTACCTCATTCTCACAATTTAAGGAAGAAAGTAAACCATCAATGAAGCCAAAGCACCAAAATGGCTAGATGCTAAAGTTAAAACTAGGGAATTTGACATCTCAAATGATGATCGACCAAAAATGGCAAAGATTGGTGACTACTGGAGTGAAGCATAGACCACAGAGATAGTGAACTTATTAAAAGCGTTCCAAGATGTATTTGCTCGAAATTATAAAGACCTAAAAAGATTAGTCCATGAAATGGGATAAATGAAGATTGATACTAAACCTGATGTTAGACCTGTGAAGAAAAATCCATATAAACTAGCTCACAAATACAAAGAGATAGTCAAAAAATAAATTGATAACATGCTTGCAACAGGCATCATCTATCCTATTGACCAATCAGAATGGGCAAGTCCAATGGTTGTATAGCCTAAGAAACATGATCCGACCAAACTAAAAATTTGTGTCGACTTCAGAGAACTAAATAAAGTGACATTGACAGACCCATTTCGAACTCCTTATGTAGATGAAATCTTAAATGAGGTTGTAGGACATGAATGCTACTCATTTACAGATGGATTCTCAGGTTATAACCAAGTGCCAATAGCTAAAGAAGACTAGAAGAGGACAACCTTTGTTTGTGAATTTGGCTCATTTTCTTACAAGGTTATGCCTTTTGGATTAAAAAATGCACATGCAGTATTTTTTAGAATTGTTGTCAAAACATTTCAAGAATATATTTACAAGACCATGGCAGTATACTTTGATGATTGGACAATATACTCCATGTTAAAAGATCACTGTAAATGGCTCAAGATTATGTTGGAGAGATGTCGACAAATTCAACTGTCCCTAAACATCAAAAAATGCATATTTGTGACCCCCATAGGGATATTATTAGGGCACATTGTCTGTAAGGAAGGCATTAAGGTTGACTTTGCAAAGATCAAAATTATCCTCGACCTAAAACCACTAGTAAACCCAAAACAAGTTAGGGTGCTACTTGGCCACACAGGCTATTACAGAAAATTCATAAGATATTATTTAGATATGACCTGTCCCCTTGAAGAACTATTAAGGGAAGATAAAGAGTTCAACTGGACAGAAGAGTGCCACATATCATTCAAAAAATTAAAAGGAAAACTAGTCGAAGCACCAATCCTAAGGTTTCCAAACTGGTCGATCAAATTCCATGTTCATATTGATGCATTAGGCCTAGAAATAGGAGCAATCTTAACTCAACTAGGAGATGATGGAATGGATTATCCTATAGTTTACAGTAGCAGAAAATTAAACAAGGCCGAGAGAAACTATTCGACAATAGAAAGAGAAGCACTAGGAATGGTCTTTGCACTACAAAATCATTGACATTATCTTTTAGCTAACCCATTTATATTCTATACAGACCATCAGGCACTTAAGTATCTCGTCAATAAACCACTACATCATGGAAGGATTTGTCGATGGCTACTATTATTCCAAGAATTCGAATTTGAAGTTGTTGTCAGACTAGGTAAGTTAAATGTCGGTCCTGACCATTTATCCCGAATCGACACTAGAGAAGAGTTGAAAAGAGTCGAAGATGACTTACCTAATGCACATTTATTTCGGATAGAAGCAGTCCCAATAGAATTAGAAGAAATAGCCCATTTCTTAGAAGATGGACATGCACTAGAAGGAATAAGTACAAAGAAGAAGCAGATCTTAGCTATGAAGGCTGCACCATACAGCCTTATAAATGGATTCTTATACAAAATGGGATTAGATGACATCCTCAGAAGATGTGTACTAGAACACAAACGAGACAACATTATGCATGAAGCACATTATGGACCTACAGGAGGACATTTCCAAGTAGACACAACTGCAAAGAAAATCCAACAATCAGGGTTATGGTGGCCGACACTCCATAGAGATTGCAAAAATTTTATCAGTCAATGTGACAGATGCCAAGGAATAGGTCAACCCCTACCTAACACAAAAATTCCCTTGATATCAGTGAACCCAAGTTTGACATCTGAAATATGGGCCATAGACTTCATAGGACCATTTCCTATACCAGCAAAAAGAACAGGTGCAAGGTACATCATAACTGCAGTCGAATATCTAACTAAATGGGAAAAGGCCGAACCAGTCGACACATGTTCTAGTGAGATAGCTGCTAAGTTTATCTATGAGAATATCATCACCAGATTTGGATGTCCACTAACCTTGATTAGCGACCAGGGAACACACTTCATCAATAGAACCATCAAAACCCTAACCGACCAGTTCCAAATCGACCATCATCGGAGTACATCACACCATCCTCAGTCGAATGGAGCAATTGAAGCATTTAATAAAACATTAACAAGAGGACTAACCAAAATATGTAATGCTGATAAGGACAACTGGGACAAAAAAAAATACCTGCAGTATTATGGGCATACAGAATAGCATACAAATGTTCGACCGACCAAACTCCTTTTCGACTAGTCTATGGACAAGAAACAGTAGTTCCATTACACTTTCGGCAACAGACACCTATCATCGCAGAGATCCTAAATGTTGATGTCGAACAAGGAATAAAGGACTGACTATTGCAACTAAACAAACTCGAAGAGCACTGACTAATGGCAAGACAACATCAAGAAATCTAGAAACAATAGCAGAAAGCATGGCACGGCTGAAACATCAAGAAAAAAAACTTGTCGGTAGAAGACCTTGATTTAATATAGAATAGTCGAGTAAAAGGTAAACCTAAAAAGCTCCATACATAATGGATGGGACCCTACATTATCGAAGAGATACATACCAACGAATTAGTCTGACTAAGGATGTTACAAGGCATAGTATTTTGGAAACTCGTTAATGGAGCCCGACTAAAACGCTACAGAAACTAGAAATTCATTGAAAAAAAAAATCCTATAATGACCATAACCATAAACCAAAAACTATAAAAACCTAAAAATCCAAAAAGCAAAATAATACCGTACATACAGAAAACTATGACAGGAAATTACCATTTCGACAACCGACATCATTCCCATTGACATAATACCATCGACCATTTTCATCGACCGACCACTTCCATTGACCACTTTCATAATCGACATTGACCGATGACCTCGATAGTCCCATTGCGTATTCATGACATCGAGCACCGAAAGTAATTCCACATTAATGCACACTCAATTGTTCCAGCTGGATCATCACGTCCGCTATTAATACACTCATCGACGGAAACATCCAGAGCATCGCCTATAAATACTGGACTGCCGAAGGATGATTCACCACAATTCAGATAGAGAGAGCATCAGAGCATCCAGTTTATTGAAAGCTGAGAACCCCTTAGTGAAATAGACCACCAAACCAACACAATGGCACCCAAATAGACTAGAGCTTCAACCAAAGCCAAGGAACTATAGACTGTAGACACACATTTAGTTTGTAGGCTAAAGAACATTAAGAATGCCAAGGTGCAGGAAGGCTCATGGCAAAAACTCTGGGCCGAGATGCAAGAATGGGATTATGTCAACAAGAAGCCCACTCAAACCATGGAGAACATCAAATACAACACCATATTCAACTATGTCAATGCACCGCTCATGGCCAACTTCAGTGGCACCAAGGAAACCACTGTAAAATTCATCATAAGCCAGTGCCGCAACGACCGGTTCTACTTTGACCGACCGGTCGACATCTCTGGAGAAGTCATCTCCAAGCTGACAGGTCTCTCAGACGCAGGAGACCCAATACCAGTTGGGATTAAATAAGGACTGGTCGAAGAGCTAACTGGGTCAGCTTCGGGCAAAAACTCGAAGGGGTTGATGATTAGTCAAATCACAACCTGAACGCCACAGATTGTGGCCAAAATAATAGCAATAAAACTCACCCTGGCAAGTTGAGGCAACAAACTCAAATTAGACATGCTAGAAGTTGTTGACACCATTTCGATAGATGGGAAGATATAGATGGGATGATGGTCAATACCATCTGTGAAAGATGCCAAGAAATGGGAGGAATCATCAAGTTCCCCTTCCTCATCTTATGGAGAGTCATGTACCATATCTTCCCAGAGAGGAACCTAATCTTTCAAGAACCATCAAGATTCCACATGTGGAGATTCAAACCATTGTCCTAGAGAGGAACTTTGCAGGAACTTGAAAACGGAAAAGTGTTGTTGGAGAACTAGCTTCAACAGCTCAAAGTCCACATGACTAGATGGAGGGTGCCTCAAAACATCCAAAGAAGTCTATTGAAAAACTCCCACATCTAGCTAGAACTCGACCATACCTCGGTGTGGTACATGCAGGGCGACAACTCAAATGCTAAAGCCCTCGAATATTATCCATCGGTCGACTAGATCTTTCGGGAGCTGTCTCAACAGGCTAAAACCAAAATACCAGTACCAGCGACAGCAAAGAAGAGCGACTTATCAATCTAGGAGCTGCTAATTGACCAAGAGAAAGAGGAAGAATATGAGCTGAACCTTTATATTAGCACCTTTGTGTCAGAGGAGACACCGCTTGAACACACTGGCCGACTTCAAATCATCATCAAACCTCCGACAGCACAGAGGGTAGAGCCATAGCCAGAAGAAACCCAGCCAGAGTAGCAGGTAATTACTTCGGCTGTAGAAAGTATCATCCCGACCTAGGAGCCAAGGGGAGAGATAGAGCCAGAATACCCAAAGTATGCTCACAAAAGGCATCATTAAAATATTGTCGAAAGAGATAGTAGCTGCAAGGAAGAAGCTCAAGACACAACAACAACAACAAGGAAAAGGTAAGCGAAAGCTTATCATTTCCAAATCATCAGATGACGAGGAGGAACTGGCAGCTACGACCCTTGACATAATAGAGGATGACGTAGAAAATAAAGTGCCGGTAGAAACCCAGTTCCAGAGATTTGTCGATGTAGGAGCACTACCGGGTCGACCAAAGAAAGCTAAGACCACCCACACGACGACGCCTGAAAAAGTTGTCGATCTTGTGTCGACGCCTCCACCTCCATCCCAGATAAAATTAATAGAGGAGCAAGTGCCAGAACAACATTCAGTAAGCCCACTCAACTTGTGTAAGAGTGCGATGTTGAAAGCTGTGAAGGGAAAGTTCGACAAAGATAGAGATTTGCAGGCATTCATTGAGAAGT
This sequence comes from Pseudotsuga menziesii, assembly GCA_001517045.1. Classification (NCBI taxonomy): domain Eukaryota; kingdom Viridiplantae; phylum Streptophyta; class Pinopsida; order Pinales; family Pinaceae; genus Pseudotsuga; species Pseudotsuga menziesii. The sequence continues at coordinate 36,535 of LPNX011103651.1, forward strand.
TGCTTGAGATATTTACGTCGGCACATAAGATATCCACAAAAGCACCTCTCTTTGAGGTTGGTGGATACCAACCAGGACATGAATTCCATTCCAGAACCTTTGCCACTATCACTTCAACATTCGAGAGAAATCCCGACAAGGAAGCTGAAGTGATCGCAAGTCGGACCACGACTATCACTCCGACCGCACCCCAAACCAACCTACCAGCTGCTACACCGAATGGAGGAGAATAAACTAAGGAGGACATAAATATCCAAATTAACCAAATGTTCTTTGACTTAGACTCACCTCCCCAGCCCGAAAACCTACCACTCACCCGCACTTCCCCAAACCAATCACCCCTGACCATTCACCAACTCCCTCACCACCACCACCACCACCCCCCGACTCAAAGCAAGACCGACCACAACCATCAGCACCAACTACGACCACTTCTACACCCCCTGCATCTAACCAACCAGAGGCAACAGTTATCCCACCTCCCCAACCAGAGAAACCATCAACCACTATCCCACAAACCAAAGATCCTGACTCGACTTTTGTAGGTACACAGGTGCCGACACAAGCAGAGAAAGAAAAGCATAAGAAGAGGAAGGAGAAATAGAAGAAGGAGCATCATGGATAGCCATTAAAGGTCCATATCAAATTAAAATATGCAACCTCATTGACCCACCTAGAGCTAGGACAACTCCTCAAGACCCTAGTAGTCGAAGAAAAGACGAGGAGCGAACATAGACGTAAGGAACTCGACGACAAGGTCGTAGAACAGGTCGAGTTCCTCAACAAATGCATAAACCTAGCCCATTCAGTCATGCCGAGCCCCATAGAGGTTGACACAGACAAACTACTTGAAAGGGCATATCAGCTATTTGAGAGCATAGTGTCGGCACTCAAAACCCAGATTCAAGAAACAAAGGAGGGAAAAAAAGAAGAAACTGCCCGACTCCTAATGGCACATCACACCGCATTTTCTGAAGCTTATAAAGTGCTACAAGATCACATGGAGGAGTCTATCATCACTGAAGAAATACTGATATGGGAAAGTCTATCTACAAACTTGAAAGACCCGACAAGGGATCCAGGCATTGGAAAATAGGAAAACCACTGAGGAAGCACTTAGGACCACAATAGAAGATCAAATAGTGCTTGAAACAACCAAGCTATAGAGACTTGGGAGGGAAGCACATCAGTGGGTGCAACAAGCTATCCCCAATTTGGAAAAAGTTGACATCATCTACCCATAGATGAAACGACTGATCGAGACTGCAGAGGAGAAGGACCAGTTTATGGGTCCTGACATGGAGAGAATAGCTGAAGTCTCCATCTCTGAGAAGATGTCAATCCTATCAAGCCTGACCACACTTACCATCGACATCCAAAAGATTTTGCAAAGTTGGAATGATTTCCAACATCACCTAGTAGTGGCATCCCCAGCCATTGTCGAAGTCTGTGTATAGAAAAGGCTGACCATCTGACTTCACAGCCCATGAAGACCATGAACATCACAATAACTATTGCAACCAGATAGGAAGAATTTTGTACCTCCCTATTTCTTTGAGATGAAGAAATGTTTTGTTCATGGGGGAGATGTAGGAGAAGTAAGTCGATAAGTCGACTTGAACGATAGCTGACTAAGTCGATCAGATGAATAAGTCAGTCGACCGACTAAACTAGAGATTAGGTCGGCCACCTAAGGTCGTGTCGGTTCACCGAACCGACAGGTAGTTATCTTGTAACCATTTTGTAATCATATATATTAGGCTGTTGAGCCAGATGAGAACTCAGTTTAGTTCTCTGTGTTGTATGGACTCATTCATGTAATATAATATGTTAATTTACCTATGTGTTCTTATCTCTTTTCTCTGTTATATATGTACGTTTTAGTAGGTATTACCGGTAACCTTATGTGATCTGTGAGATTGCAACACTTCTGAAAACCGTTTGCAGTCAAGGTAAATGAGTCCATTTCAGAAGTGGGTTTTCAACAATTTTGTGAGATTCCTTTTTGTTTGTTCTAGAGTGAAGCCCAAAGTTGATTTCCTATTAAAGTGATAGAAGCATTAACAACACCTTTGAATTGTGATATTCTTTCCACATGTGCAACCTAGGCACGAGCCATGAACAACAAAACATATTGATACTTCAACTTAGAAAACCCATGCCGCCAAATCGGTTGAAAAGACATGGAAGCATGAGAATCAATGATATTCATTTGTGGCATTACCAAAACAAGTGCCGGATCAAGGGATGGGCATTTATCACTTCTTGTTGAAGGAACCGAACTTTGATTTTCATAAATATGTTAGTCAAAAACTAAATTTATTTTTTCGAATGATAAAATAATGACTATTGTGTATTGATTACCTAATTTTTCTTGGAGGAAATATATGGAGTAAAAATGTAGGGAAGAAGGTTTCATGATGGCTTATATTCTATTACTACCATAGTTAAATATAGGCAAGAGTTTAGCAAAAATTGGTGCTTGACACCCTTCTCATCAATCATTCACATTTTTGAGTTTAATTTGGTTTTCCTTCTTGTTTTATTTTGATAAGGTTTTGTGTGAGTGAGTAGCATTGTGAGTGTGAGAGGTGGGAAACAGTTGTGAGCGTGGATTGATTTTAGTGTGAACGAGGCACCTTGAGCATTGAGTAATTGCCAACAACCACTATTCAGGCTTGTATGCAACACCCAATAATTTTAGTAGAAACCAACATCGTAAGAAACTACCTATGAGAGGAGGTATATTGCAGTGTGAGTAGAAACATGCAGGTCATTTCATAATACTCTTTAGAGATGTAGATTCAGGTTGATTTAAAATGGGAGAATAACATGAATTTAACTATATCAATTCATCAGTATTCTGAACTTGAATTGAAGCACAATCAAGAAGATTTTCCAAAAACTGAATTATCATGGATGCATGGGTTAACTTGTATGTAACTAGGTGAACACAACTTTTATGTTTCTTTAGAATGAAATATAGTATATTTCACAACAAATATGGTTGCAAGTATATTGTCAAAACATATGGCATGGTGTTAAAGGCTTGGATCATCCAACTACACTTTGTTTATAAATTCTTGTTCATTTTTAGTCAATACATAATACTCAACAATAAACCATTTTGGTAGGCAATGAATGACTTTAGGAAATCTTCTAGTAGCTAGTTGAGTCAAAACTAGCCTCTTCTTGTGCCTAACTCAAATGTATTGAGACACCCTTTAGTTCCTTGTTTCTAATCGTTCCATGGAGAAATGTGTAAATAATATTTAAACCTCACACATTCCATGGAGAAATGTATAAATGATATTTAAACTTGTTGAATTATGGTTTCCAATTGACCCAAATGATTATCACTCTACAAAGGCATTGCCTTATTGACTTCCTAACCAAGGATGACCCCTATAAGTGCACAAAATGTAGGTAGTTCTCTTGTCTTGGTATTGACAATATTTGCAAAATAATATCTCATAATTCAAATATCCTTTGATCTAACATATATTTTTTTATAGAAATGCAATGATTTTTCTTGAAGCCCAATGTTTACACCTTCATAATCCACATAAAATTCCTTGGGACAACTGGGAAAGTGGGTGAAGCATGAAACAAGTGAACGCATAGGACTTTGCACTATGAGGCAGATGTTATGTCCTTCACGACATTGATGGATACTCTTTGCATTAATGCTGGTATATTGGATGAGGCTAGATAATTGTTAAATGAGATGAGAAAAAGGAAATGCAAGACTGTTTTTGTCATATATAATATTCTAATCCACAAGTATGGTGATTCCATAGACTTTAGTGTTGTCCATTAGTACATGTTTAAGAAATTGATCTTCAAAGTTATTGAAGATGATATTTTGACTTGTGGTTTGGTTGAATTGTGAATGATATTATAATTTTTTACTTGTCAATTTTAATCTTGATGTCTTCTTTGATTAAAATTTATGTTACTTAGCATAATAATATAATTTAAATTTATCAATGGAAAATCAATACTTATACTTAAGCATTAGTTTTTTTAAATTTTTAAATTTTTTTAAAATATATATTAATGTCGTTCCTAACCTACTGTTGAGGCCTGGAAATTCACAGGCAACAACAGCAAGGGATTCTCCCTAGTCAACGTTCCCAACTAGCCCATGACTATTTGGTGTAGGGAATCCGTCCGGTTTGTGGTCCGGCTACCGTAGGTCAAGTAACAAAAATAAAAGGTTTTATCGGTTACGGCCCAGTCCACCGTATATATATATTTTTCATTTTTCTATTTTAAGTATGATATGCAAGTGCCTACCTAACATGCAGATTGATTGAGAATGCAAGGAGTGTTCACAATGTGATGCGCAGGTTCTTACCTCTCGTCTTAAACTCTCTCACATCTAAATCTCACACACAACTAGAAAATGAATACTAATTAAGCTACCTCTAGAAGGCTATATATTAATTCATGAGTAATGTAATACTGTTCACATGTTACGACAAATCATAGATAGCTATTCCTAGAACCAAACACATAAGCATGAATAAAGATATACACGACAAGATAGTTCATCAGCCATTAAAACCTCCATTACTCATAGTGGAAAATATCACATAATATACTATAGAACATTCAGGAAAGAACATAGGTTCAGAAAGTTAGAACGTTCTCACAGTTAATGAAACACAGTCGAAAACGAAATAGTTCCCCTTCAACATTGTTCATTTTATCACATTTGAACATTCCACACAGCACCTTCTCCAACAGGCAAAATTTACAATTTCTTATTGTAAAACGAAGTAGTTCCTCTTACAAACAATAGTTCACAAGTGTTTCCAGGGAAAAATCCCCTTTGTAAACTCCAACTTTCCTATATTTAAACCAAATCAGCCAACCCCTTGGGCTGCCCCAATTGTGTGACCTTTGGGCTCCTCAAAACCATCTAATATCACCATTTTGTATTTTCTGTGAGTACTCATGATTCGTTTCATGCATTACATTTTCAGATTTCAACTTATGAGTACTTAACAAAACTGGATCTGCTCGATAACTGACAAATTTTTCCAAGCCTGGGCTTTTGTCACCATTGATTCTGCCTTGTCTTTTGTTTGTCCTTATTTAGATCCTGCTGATTTCAGAGTAAACTATGATAGTCACTTCTTAGCCAACTCCCTCAGCCTTATCATGTAGCTACGCCCTCTCGTAGCAGTAATCTAAAGAATCTTCTGAGTCCATCTGTAGTTAAATAACATTCATCATTAATCAGGACTGTATTTTTCAAAATTAAACTACACTAACAACCAAACTAGTCATCAAATGAGGCCCTGTACTATGCTCTTGTCCTGAAAGCCTTAACAAGGATCCAAAAGAAAACACTGCTGCCCACACAGGGGCTAAAACTCACAAGACGGAGGAAAAACCTCATCGACGGCTCGAGCTATTTAAACATCATCTGGATAGTCTTACCTACAACCGTAGCAGTGGGTTTCAAGTGGTCAATGAGTTTCGTGGGACCATTGAGTCTATTGGAGTCGAAAGAGCCAAATGCCCACACATCGGCGTAAAAGTTCCCTGTCGACGAACAGAAAGCTATCAACATTGGTAGGCTAGTGTGTTATACAACCGCAATGGTGGAAGATGAAAAGGATACGGGTCCTGTGACCCAAAGACAAGAATGGCGAAACCTAGACAAAACATCGACGAGTAGAGTGGTTATATGGCAAACACTTAGTTCACTCAGGAGCCGCAACAGCGGGAAGAAAACAGACTACAGTCTTCGATCAAAACCATAAACTTTTCGATAAGGAACATAAATCATCATGAAACATTAAGTGTTCGGAAAACCTAAGGTTGTGCAACAGCCCAAAAAGCTTGTCTCACTTCCGATGCAGCGGCTTCACAAAATCAAACAAACCTGACTTAAAAAACGATCAACCTCCGATAATGCAAACAATTTGAAACAATACAACATGACATCAGAGAAGTCAAAGACTCTCCTGCGGAATGCTCATTGTTCAACTTCCACAATGGAGGCTCCCTAGGGAAACATGGCTCCGATACATTGTTTAAGCGCCTTCGAAATAGTGGCTAGCATGAGAAATAAGCTTCCGAGAATAAAGCAAGAAATTGTAGCTCAAAGGGAAAAACCCAAACTCTAAATTCCGCAACCCACAACAGTTTCAAACATAAGTAATTTTCTGAAAAGCATAAAGAGAGTTGACCTCAAAATAGTTCAAAATTATAGCAAAACAAAAAAGAGTTCATGGATCTAAACGATTCTAGGCAATGCTAAAAATTATCAAGGGGTCCAAAATTTGAAAATTTGGGGAAACAGTTGTAGCTGCAACAATAGGCGACTACCTAGTGGACCTAGATCTCTGGATGATTATTTCTTGAGTAACAGATTGTTTAACAAAAAATGAACCTGTTGAATTCTTCCAAATATCTGGATTTCTCAAATGGCCAATATATGTACTTTTAATTATTGATGATAGTCCAATTTAGGAGAGTGGAAAACTAGGATTTTCAAGTCAAGATAACTCTTTTGAGGCCAGGAAGATGAATTTCATTTGTTACCTTTGTTTTCAGGTAGCTTCCAGCTTGGACACCACAGGATTGTAGCATATGGTAAACAGAAATATTCATTTGTTCCTCATTCCCATGCCATTTTGCACCTTTTGTGCTTTTGAACTTTTGTCATTTTCATATGAGTCCTCCTACATGCCTTTCTTTCTGAATTTTTTATTCAGGCTCTTCTATCCATAGTGTCCTTTTGTGTGAGAGATGTATTCAATTTTCAGCTCACTGACGGAGAGGAACTTTCGGCAATTTAGTACTTATATGGTTAAGTGTTTTGCTTTGATACATAATGCTTTCATAGGAGATTTCGACTCTTATCTGTCCTTTGGCATTCAATTCTTGGCATGGGATCATTTATATATAATATACTGTTTACCCTGCTTCCTTTCCATGGGCCCTTTGCTGTCACTCCCTAGGACATTTTAAAATGTGAGATGGACGGAGCCTCAAAATAGTATTCCAGACCTTTTGATTCTGGTTTATTCTACAAGGATTAAGCAATACTTCAATGTGTTCATAGCCATTCGGGAAAACTGCTAAAATGGAAGAAATTATTTCAGATAAACAATAATACACAGTCTTACACCCAAGAACTTTAATCATCCCATAATTCTGATGTTCTCCTCCATTATTGAAATCAGTCAAAATTTAAACTAAACAACACAGAACTACATAAATCAAAGTAAACAGCCAAGTCAAATTATTTATATACAAGATAAAAGAACAAAACAAAACTCAAGAAAAATAAGGTTTGATAACTAAACCATTTAATGGTAAGTTCTCCTCCCACCCCTATAAATGTTGCAATTTATAGGTTGAGGGGCCAAGCTTTGCCGCAATCTGGAAAGGTCCTACCCATAACTATTGAAATTTTGTGTGTTTTCCTTTCTCATCATGGGGATGGTCCCACTTGAGAACTAAATATCCCACCTCAAATTGTTTTGTTCCAGCCTTGTGTTTATCAAACCATCTCTTTACTATCTCTCGTTGTTGTTTAAAACATTCCCTGGCCTTAGATCGAGACTCTTCTGCCTTCAGGAGATTATATATCCTCATTTGCAAGACTTCATTATCTGATCCTCTGGATTCTTGAGCGATTATGGAAGAGGGTAACATGATATTGGGGGGTAGAATGGCCTCTTTCCCATAAAAAAGAGTGTACAGGGACACACCTAACGAAGTCTTGGGGGTGACCCTATAAGCCCAAAGAGCACTTGGTAACAATGAGTGCCAACTCCTATGATTTTCTATCATTGTTTTTTTTAGAATCCTAATCAGATTCTTGTTTGTGGATTTAGCTAATCCATTTCCCTATGGATAGTAATTAGCAGAGTAATGCAACTTAATTCCTTTATCATGAGAAAATGCAGTTAATCTAATCGAGGAAAAGTAAGTAGCATTATAAAAAACTAAAGAAATTGGCACTCCAAACTTGGTCATAATATGGTCTTGCAAGAAGTCTATGACCGCATCCTCATTTATCTTGCGCAACGGAATGGATTTGACCTAGCGAGTGAAGTAGTCAGTCGCTGTCAGAATATACTTGTGTTGCAATAATTTGGCTTTATCTCCCCAATAATATCCAACCCCCATTTCCCAAAAGGCTCTGTTATCCTCACAGGCTTCAACGGTCCTGCTGCTTTAGCTTGTCTTCCACTACACCTTTGACAAATGTCGCACTTTCTAACATGGGCGTGTGCATCTTTGAAAAGCGTGGGCCAATAGTATCTGGATATGAGAATTTTATAAGCTATAGTATCTTCGAAAAAATGTCCCCCAGTAGGCCCATCATGTAAATCTGTCATTACCTTCATCACATCTTCTTTCTCTAAGCATATAAGAAGAAATCCATCGTAATTTTTTCTGAATAATATTCCTTCAATAATTTGATATGAGGCTGATTTAAGACGCAGTGCTCTTCTTTTCTTGGAATTCCAATGTTTCGGTAACGATCTTGTTTGAAGGTAATGCACAAGGTATTGATACCAAGAGTTTGGGGTTGTGAAAAGAGGACATACATTCATCAAATGTAACTCAAATTCGTCTTCCTAGGCATGTTCTTCATTGTTTCTACTTTCAGTCATCAGTCTACACAATCCTTGTCCTTTAACTATAGACGCTAGCTTGAATTCGAGGTCATATTCCTGAAGAGCTGTTACCCAATTGCCCCTTCTTTATCCTAACTCCTTCTATATGAAAAGAGACCTCACAGCTGGGTGTGGGATGATTACCTTGGTCTGGTTCTTTAGTATGTATGGCCTAAATTGTTTCACCGCTTTGAACACTACGTAAGCTTGTTTATCTATAGCCCGGTAATTCAATTCATCCCCTTGCAGACCAGTGCTCATAAATGATATGGGGAACTCATCTCCCCCATCTTCCTTTTGGGTAAGCACAGCTGCTAGCGAATCATCGAATGCAAAAGTGTACAGAATAAAATCTATATCAAAATTTGGGCTTTTGAGGGAGGGTGCATGTGCAACAACAGTTTTAATCTTATTGAATGAGTTCTTCTCAGCATCAATCCACTTGAATTGTACATTTTTCTTTAGCATTTGTTGCAAAGGTTTAACAATTTGAGCGAAATCTGGCACAAACTTTTGCACAAAGTTTATTGTCCCCATAAATGATTGCATGCCCTTTTTATTATGGGGAAAGGGAATCTGTTAATTTGGTTTGATCCTTTCTGGGTCTATGGAGATCCCCTTCTTTGAAACCATGTGACCCAGCAACTTACCTTCCGTAACAGTGAACACACACTTCTTGGGGTTTAGTGAGATACCATATTTTTGGCAGCATTCAAAAATCTGCTTTAGATGAAACGCGTGTCCTTCTCTCTTCTTTGAGAATATCGTGATGTCATCGAGGTATACTACAGCACTACGGCCAATCAAACCGTGGAAATCTATGTCCATAGCCCTCTGGAATGTAGCTCCAGTGTTTATAAGTCCAAAGGGCATTCTTTTGTAAGCGAAAGTTCCCCACCTGGTCCTGAATGTCATTTTCAATCTGTCTTCTTCGACTAATAATACTTGATTGTAGCCTGAAAATCCGTCTAATAAAGAGAATAGTTCAGAACCTGAAACCATTTGCAGTAGTTGCTCCATGGGTGGAATAGGATAATTGTCTTTATTTGAAGTGCGATTTAAGTTTCTAAAATCCACACATAACCTGATTTCTCCAGATTTCTTCCTCACTGGTACTAGATTTGAAACCCATTCCAAGTGTCTAACCTTAAAAATGATTCTAGCATTCAATAATTTCTTAACTTCACTCTGGATTAGAGGTTCCAATTTTGGATGCATTTTCCTTAAAGGCTGTTGATAAGGTTTGACTCCAGATTTGATGCGGATAACATGCTGGATAATACTGGTGTCATATGTGTTCAGATATTCATACGTCCAGGAAAAAACATCTTTGTATTGATTGAAAAGAATGATGAACTGATCTCTTTCAGCTGGTGAACAACATTTTCCAAGATTCACATATTTAGGCTTCATCTCAGTCCCCAAATTAATTAATTCGAACTGTAGAGATGAGCTATGAGTCTTCACATTTGCTGGTCTTCTAAATTTTTCATTTAAATCAAACATCCATTCTAAAGTTCTGAATCCCTTAGGGATGAAATTATCGAATTTCAGCTCGTCCTGATGTTCTTCATCATCAATAATCTCCCCTTTCAATGCCTCGTCATTCATCAAGCATTCTATAATCTGTTGATCATCATCGAACACTCATAGATTATTAGAGGGCACAAGCCTTGCAGCTGATGTGGCCAACAAGTCAGCTACTACATTCTTAAGCCTTGGAATCGATACAATATTAAATGCATTAAAACATTTGAGTAAATCCCATACTTCATTTTGATAATCTTTTAAATGAGGAGAAATGCAATGTATTTGATTCTGAATTTGTTTTACAATTATCTCAGAATCTCCAAACACTATCAGGTTATTTGCCTTTAATTCAATTGCTTTCCTTAAACCTTGAACCAATGCTTCATATTCAGCTGTGTTATTTGTACATTCAAACTCTAACCTACATGAAAGAAAATGTTTGTTCTTCTTAGGGTCAATCAGGACACAGCCAGCTCCTGACCCTTCTAACGTTTTAGAACCGTAAAAAAAAAGTGTCCAGAAATTGCTAACTACTGTGCGGGAATTTTCATCTACTTCTACTGCTAAGTCTACTATTTTACAATCGATTTCATTAGCCTATGAAAACCGAAGGAGATCAGGCTGAGCGTCTGATGTGTCGCTGGCTTCTTCTGCTTGGTAATTACCTGGTTCTAACTCAATAAAGTAATTTCCCAAAATAGAATCCACTGGTTCTTTTTTTTCTTCGAACTGAGTAATATTGTGTTTCATGTGGGGCTTCCTCAAAATTTTAATTTGATTCGGGATTCCTTTATATGGCAGCCACAGATGTGACCAGTCCAAGGAAAAATATCCGTTTAGCTTTGCCGACTAGTCCCTGCTCAGAACAAGCCCATAAGCTTCTAGTATGTCAGCCACCACAATATCAATAAATTGACACACCTTATCATTTGAAGACAAGCGAACTAGAACATCCTCCATTTCCCCAATTACCTTCACATTCATTCTATCCAACTGAACAACCATCTAGGTGTATGGTTTAGGCTACCCATTTATCTTTTTGTAGACCGACATCGGCATGACGTTAACCGATGCCCCTGAGTCTACTAGGAAATTATGTACGTTGTGGTTAAAAATTTCAAAAGTGAGGAGAAAAGGTGGATTCTTGCTCTTAGGTTTACCTCCTACACTTGCTTTCCCAATTTCTTCTTCTTCCTTGGGCTGATTATCGGTGGGCAGCCCCTCCTCTGATGCTTCAAGTACTTTCAATAGATTTTCTTTCTGCTGCAGCACCTTGCATATTTCAAATAATAAGATATTCCCCCTTACCTTCTTTATGTCTTCCACAATGTCATAATCCATCTTAGGTTTGGTGGGATTTGGTTTACCATTATTTATTTTTTCTTCATTGGGCTTGGCAAACATGTTAGTCTGTCTAGGACCTTGACTGGTGATGGTAAATTCTAGAATTTTATTAGCTGAGGAGTTATTTTGAAATTTCTTAACATTCCTTTGAAGTCTTTTAATCTTTGGGAGCATGAGACTATTTTATTTAGCCAATCCTTGGATTCTTGTTGTTACATTTGTTTCTAAGAGGCCCTCATGCCTCAAAACCTTTTCCTCCTCAGCGTCAAACAACGAAACACAGTCCCATAAACCATGGTCTCATCCTCTTGTTCTTTCATTGATGTATTGCTGTCTTTCCTTTCCTCATCTTTATCTTCTGTCAATTTAGAATCCAACAACTGATTCATAACCAACGTCATTGAGTTTATCCATTGAGGACAATTCTTTTCAAAGTGGGGTTGTTGGTGGAAAGTGCAAAAATTGTCCATTCCTACCTCTGTTAAATTCATAGATGCAGGATTGTGCGGAGGGGGTTGGGATTGATTGTTATCTTCCCTTTTCTTGTAATAAGGCTTGTAGAACTTTTGGGCTTCCTTTTCCTTTTCCAAGTCTATGATTCTGTTAGAAAGCTTCTACATCATTTTTTCCATTCCTTCGAAATCTGGTGATTACTCTTCCTTAGGCTTGGTAAACAATGAAGCAATGTAATGCCTCGGTTTTAATCCCCTCTTGCATTAAGATAAATAAGATACTTATGTTGTAAATAATCTTGGTGCGGAGCTCAAGGCCAAGGCCCCACCATAATATTTGGTTATGTTGTATTTTGATTAGGAATGGTCACCGATGGTATATCGGGACATGCGGCATATATTTAATTACGGCATCATGTAAACACACTTTTTAATTAAAACAACTCAACCAGCTATGTTCACAGCAACTAAATTGAGAAAGGGCATGATTCCAAAGGATAAGGAAAAGGGGGACGTGAATGTGGAACGTGGAGTCACGAGGGAAAATTATGTGTCACCACCTTCCTTGGTTATTTTTTTTCTTTTGTTGGTTGAAGCAACGATTGGCTGGCAAGAAGACCATTGCCATGCCATGCTTGCTCTCCTCTCCACGACGTAGGAACCGTTTTTCTCACTCCCTCTGATATTTTCGTCTTCCTCATGTAGGACGGGGAATAAAACGTGTTACCAACCGTTTTTTGGGGTTTTCCCTCCCCCTATTGCGTGGATTGCCGGTCTGTAATCCATTTATTTCCATCCACACAGAGAACCAATTTTGGCCTCCACGCATTGGACTGTGTACTGTTTTCATTCACCATTAAGATCGCAGTGGAAATTATTGGAATTGCTTTCCATGGATTGATGGAATCGGGGGTTATTCTTCCTGTGAATCCATGTTAAACTGTGTATGTTGGCCATGACTTTTGATAATTTTTCGATCTGTGTAAGTTTCCCAGCGATAGTATTGAAGGTTGGATCGCTATGGGTCCATCATATTTGTCCCTGGACTAGTTTTGGGTTGGTGATTGATGGCTTGAGGTGCTTGACAAACCTGGTGGGTTGAGAACCACACGAACAGAGCTATTGAGCTGGATTTCTTCTCCACAACCCTTGAAGAGCACTGGAGGGAAGATCAAGGTCTGAGGGACTGTGATGCAGAGAGGGGGATGACTTCCTTGTGTTGGGTGTGTGTGGGTGTTCTAGAATCCAGCCTAGTTCTGGTGTTGGTGTATGCAGCTCTTCAGTGAGCTCACCAGCTTAGCATTAGCCTTTCCCAACTCCTAGATGGCCTGATAAACCCAACTCTGTTGGCTTGGCTAACCTGTTGTTCGCCTAATAAAACCAACCATGTTGTCTTGGCTAAACTGTGTACTCTTGTGGTGTTGTTACCCTTTTGCTATGTGTAAGCCTGTTAGTTCCTTATTCCTTGTGGAGTCATGCCCGGCTCGGGGGTGGCAGCATTGCTAAGAGATCTAGGAGTGTGCTAGCCTATGGTTGGGTGGAACGTTGCAGCGACATAGCTGGTTGCGGAACAATTTATTTGTAAAGATAAGTAATCTTCTCTATTTTACTTCTACAATCCTATTTACTGTTAATGATCATGATGAACATGTTGAGTGCTTGTATGAATGTATGTTACTTCCGCTGTGTATGATAAATAATCATGTATGCATGTTTTAGTTCAAGCATTTTGTTTCAGCATTTCAGAAATTTTTATGAGTGCACATGTTCATGGGGTTGGTAGCTTGGATGGTTAACGCCATGGTAACGTCCTCTTCGCTGGTCGGAGAGTCAGGGATGTTACACTTTCCTCCCCACATTTTTTTCTCCTGCTCGTTCGAGATAATATTCAATACTTTCCCTTTCAGCCTATACTTTCTCTGCCTCCTCATAGGTCTCCGCTAGCGTAGGCTTGGCCTTCATTTTGGAAAACATGGCCAACTCGGGTCCTAGAGCTGAGGTATAATATTCAATCAAGACTTTATCCGAAGGTTTGTCAGCTTTAGAAAAATTCTTAAGATAGGCTGCAAATCTTTGGGTGAAACTATGCAACTTATCCTTTCTTTCTTTCTTTAAGGTGCATAGTCCTTTCATGAGAGCTGCATGAGTTTTTTGGGTTGCATACTTACTTCTAAAAATCCTCTCGAAGGTATCCCAATCAGGGATAGAATTTGCAGGCAAACCAAAGTACCACAATGCTGCTTCTCCTTTAAGGGTGAGTGGGAAAAGTATACAAATTACATCCTCATGTTCCCCAGCCCTTAATCCTTCTATTTCCAAATAGAAACTTTGCAAGTGGTCATCTACTAGCATCTTCTCATTTGGGTCAAATTTGGGCAGCATCTTTTAAAAAATAAAGGTAAATCATGCAAAGGAGGTGTTAGGTTAAAGGTGATCTAGCTTTCCTGGCAGGTGGTGGATTCGGTGGGTTGGGTGGTTGATTTGCGTTTACGTCTGCCATGAGTCTAGGTGGAGACTGAGGTGGTGAACGAATAGGAGTATGAATAGGAGAACTGTGAGGAGTATCTGGGCCTACTTGATTCAAAGTCTGTACAACTTCCTGTAAGGCTATTTCTACAAGTTCTTTCAAATTCCCAACCAACACTGAGTCTTACAATGTAGGACGATCTTTCCTTTTATATTCTCTTCTGGGAAATTCAGGGATAATTGACAATCCTCCAATCTTCTTCACGTATGCCCTAGTGTGTCTTCTTAGATCATTAACAACTTCGTTGTCGATAGAATACAAATGTTCTCTACCCCCCTCTTTAGGAATTGGATTGGAAAACAAACTGCCTCCTGAACTGTTACCGGTGGAATGATCTCGATAAAATGGGTTTCCTCAGCCATGCATGCATTGGCGATCCTTCTTCTAGTTCTAGAAACTGTTGAGGCATGGAAATTCGCAGGCAACAATAGCAAGGGATTCTCCACAGTCAACCTTCCCAACTAGTCCATGACTATTTGGTGTAGGGAATCCATCCAGTTTGCGGTCCGGCTACCGTAGGTCATGTAACAAAAATAAAAGGTTTTACCGGTTACGGCCCGGTCCACCGTATATATTTTTGTATTTTTATTTTATTTTAAGTATGATATGCAAGTGGCTACCTAACATGCAAATTCATTGAGAATGCAAGGAGTGTTCAAAATTTGATGCGCAGGTTCTTACCTCTCATCTTAAACTCTCTCACATATAAATCACACACACAACTAGAAAATGAATACTAATTAAGCTATCTCTAGAAGGATAGATATTAATTCATGAGTAATGTAATACTGTTCACATGTTACGGGAAATCAAATATAGCTGTTCCTAGAACCAAACACATAAGCATGAATAAAGATATACACGACAAGATAGCTCATCAACCGTTAAAACCTCCATTACTCATAGTGGAAAATATCATAGAATATAATAGAGAACATTCAGGAAAGAACATAGGTTTATAAAGTTAGAACGTTCTCACAGTTAATAAAACACAGTAAAAAACAAAATAGTTCCCCTTCAACATTGTTCATTTTATCACATTTGAACATTCCACACAACACCTTCTCCAACATGCAAAATTTGCAATTTCTTATTGTAAAACGAAGTAGTTCCTCTTACAAACAATAGTTCGCAAGTTTTTCCAGGGAAAAAGCCCCTTTGTAAACTCCAACTTTCCTATATTTAAACCAAATCAGCCAACCCCTTGGGATGCCCCAACTGTGTGACGTTTGGGCTCCTCAAAACTGTCTAATATCACCATTATGTCTTTTCCGTTAGTACTCATGATTTGTTTCATGCGTTACATTTTCAGATTTCAACTTATGAGTACTTAACAAAACTAGATCCGCTTGATAACCGACGGATCTTTCCAAGCCTGGGATTTTGTCACCATCGATTCTGCCTTGTATTTTGTTTGTCCTTCTTTAGATCCCACTGATTTCAGAGTAAACTCTGCTAGTCACTTCTTAGCCAACTCCCTCAGCCTTATCCTGTAGCTATGCCCTCTCGCAGCAGTAATCTAAAGAATCTTTTGAGTCTATCTATAGTTAAGCAACATTCATCATTAATTAGGATTGCATTTTTCAAAATTAAACTACATTAACAACCAAACTAGTCATCAAATGAGGCCCTGTACTGTGCTCTCATCCTGAAAGCCTTAACAAGGATCCAAAAGAAAACAATGCTGCCCACACAAGGGCTAAAACTCATAAGATGGAGGCAAAACCTCATCGGCAGCTCGAGCCATTTAAACATTGGCTAGCTAGTCTTACCTGCAACTGCAGCGGCGGGTTTCAAACAGTCAATGAGTTTTGTGGGATTGTTGAGTTTTTCAGAGTCGAAAGAGCCAAATGCCCACGCATCGGCGGAAAAGTTCCCTGTCGGCGAACGAAAAGTTATCAACATTGGGAGGGTAGTGTGTTATGCAGCTGCAATGGTGGAAGATGAAAAGGATATGGGTCCCATGGCCCAAAGACAAGAATGGTGAAACCTAGACAAAACATTAGCGAGCGGAGCGGTTATATGGAAAATACTTAGTTCGCTCAGGAGCCGCAACGATGGGAAGCAAACAGACTACAGTCTTCGATCAAAACCTTAAAATTTCCGATAAGGCACAGAAATCATCATGAAACATTAAGTGTTCGGCAAACCTAAGGTCATGTAGCAGCCCAAAAAGCTTGTCTCACTTTCAATGCAGTGGCTTCAAAAAATCAAACAAACCCAACTCAAAAAATGATCAACCTCCGATAATGCAAACAATTCGAAACAATACAACATGACATCGGAGAAGTCAAAGACTCTCCTGCGGAACGCTCATCGTTCAACTTCCGTAACGGAGGATCCCTAAGGAAACATGGCTCTGATACATTGTTTAAGTGGCTAGCATGAGAAATAAGCTTCCGAGAACAAAGCAAGAAATCACAGCTCAAAGGGAAAAACCCAAACTCTAAATTCCACAACCCACAACAGTTTCAAACATAAGCAATTTTTCGAAAAGCATGAAGAGAGTTGACCTCAAAATAGTCCAAAATTATAGCAAAACAAAAAAGAGTTCATGGATCCAAACAATTCTAGGCAATGCTAAAAATTATCGAGGGGGTCCAAAATTTGAAAATTTGGGGAAATAGTTGCAGCTGCAACACCTACCATTTCCAGCAAATTTGGGGAAAACCTCTACATATATTTAATACCCATACCCATATTCCCAATGTTCCCTAGTTTCAGAAACTTGTGCAACATAGAATATTATTCTTTCATTCAACTACTAATGATAAAAGAGATTCACGATAAAATTCAGAGGAGGATCCCCTCTCTCCTTGGTCCATTGAATTTTCCCTCGCTTATTTTTGATCTCAAATTTACATTAATGGCATTTCCATGTAGCTTCCTACAGGTTTAGTGATATTATAAAAGGGACCGTGATTCAATTACCAAAAATCACGAAAGAATATTCATAGAGATTACTCGGTAGTAAATAACTAGAGAATGAAAGTACAGAAACTTGGCAATAAAAATATAAGGGATTGTTTTTTTACGAAAGAATATTCATAGATATTACTTAGTAGTAATTAACTAAGAGAATGTCTTACGAAAACTTGGAGTTAAAAATATAAGGGCTTTCTTTTCTTAGTAAGTTGATATGTTGTCATTTCTGAAACTTAGCATTAAAAATATCTCTTTTTTTAATGGCTTGATAAATTTTCATTAAAAAAGATTAGAATTAACATATAATTGAACAAATGAAGTTAGTCATGCAACTAATGTATCAACAAATTTTTATGTCGAATACATTAAACAATGGAGACAAAGCCCGAAACTTGTTGGTCTGGCCACATGTCTCGTCTTTATACTATTTTGACGATTAACAAGTTTTCCTCCTATTTGACATGACCGGTCTGCTATTTTCCTCCAATTTGGTCATGACCATTTTATGATACGACTCTATTCGAACATAGATAATACCACTGCAAATGGCATCTTTTAAGTTCTTCATTCATGCTTCCACGGAACTTTGATTATTTTTACCAACCATTTGATTTACACAACTTTACCTCATTCTTTTTCAATATTCCATGAAATCTTGTGCATTTAGTTGCCCTCCGCCTAAATCTTTAGTATGTTTGCAGTAAATATCCTCCAACATCTGTTGGCAAGGGGTTGGGGCGAGTGAGTTCCGCAGTGTCGCGGTACCACGCAAGGGTCGTTTAGTGCGATGAGCGGAGAAGTTGTTAGTTTTTCAACATTTAAGCTAGCATTGTGTTAAGATCTTTTCACTGAGAGAATAACAAGCACAGCAATAACATAAGCACATCACAAGAGACAAGAGACACAAAGAGTTTTCCTCGGGGAAACCATAAAGGAGAAAACCCCGCAACTTCCTCTAAGATAGTATCACCACAAGATGTGAAACCCAAAACAGTAAGATGACCTCCCAACACAGCAGTAGCCTTCTGTCTTCTGTCACGCCAAAGTATTTCCTTCTCCAAAGGTGTGCCACACTTGAGAGAGCAAGTGATGTAATTCACAAGTGATAAATAGAGAGACTCTCACTCTCTATTTATATTCTTCCGTTGACTTGAATTGCCTTTTCATACGTAGGCTCGACCTAATATTATTTACCCGAGCCTACACCTTAATTGGTGTATAATAACTCAAGTGCCCCGAAACTGTGGGGACTTACCTAATGAATTGATATGACTTGATTACATTATTAATCCTCCCGATCGGAACATCGGGGCATGACCACATGACTCAAATACATAATAGAAACATCCTAGAATAAAAATCGGGTTACAATACATAAGAAACATAGAAGAATACATTCCGAAGTTACATATACATCAACACTCCCTCTTAACTAGGAAGGTATTCTTTCAACACAATTTTTAGCACTGGTCTTCTTCTCTGTATCAACTGGATCATCTTCGTCTTCGAGTCATATTCATCTTCAAGTCATCTTCATCTTCAAGTCATCTGGATCTGGATCATCTCTCGATCTGGATCATCATAGAACATCATCACTGGATCTGGATCATCACTCGATCTGGATCATCACTGCCAGATTTGGATCATCACTCGATCTGGATCTCTCGGAGTCATCATAAGTGGATCTGGATCATAGCTCGATCTGGATCATCTCTGGTCATCATCATGTGTGTACTATCTAGTCATAGGAAGTTCTACAGAGCTAGCCCTTTTTCATGCTGGTTGTATGCCTACCCTCATGTAGGTCTTCGCCCAGCACTTACATCTGACCTGCTCGTCAGAAAGGCACATCGAGCACTTACATCTGACCTCCTCGTCAGAAAGGCACATCCAACACTTACATCTGACCTCCTCGTTAGAAAGGCACATCCAGCACTTACATCTGACCTACTCGTCAGAAAGGCACATCCAGCACTTACATCTTACCTACTCGTCAGAAAGGCACATCCATCCAGACAGGAACACATCCTATCACAGTGATGGAAGATTTCTCCACTTTCATCCAGACAAGAACACATCCTATCACAGTGATGAAAGACTCCCATCCAGACAAGAACACATCCTATCACAGTGATGAAATACTCCCATCCAGACAAGAACACATCCTATCACAGTGATGGAAGATTTCTCCACTTTCATCTAGACAAGAACACATCCTATCACAGTGATGGAAGATTTCTCCACTTTCATCTAGACAAGAACACATCCTATCACAGTGATGAAAGACTCCCATCCAGACAAGAACACATCCTATCACAGTGATGGAAGATTTCTACACTTACATCCATCCAGACAAGAACACATCCTATCACAGTGATGGAAAGGCTTGCACTCACATCTGATCCTACGAGAACACATCTCAGTAGTCATATCAGAATGGCCCCCAGTCCTCGACTGAGCTACCTGGTAACTGACTAGGCGTCTCCACTCTCCTAGAGAATGGCAGTTGCCCTTACATCCGACCTGCTCGTCGGAATGGCCAACACTCATATCTGACATGGAAGGAACTAAATCCTTTAGCCATGAACAGAATCGTTCAGCCCTTACATCTGATTAAGTGGGAACACATCCCTCTATCACATCAGAATGGCTATGCATCTCAGCACTCATATCTGTCATGGAAGGAACTGAATCCTCTCACCATGACAAAATGGCTTAGCCCTTACATCTGACATGCTCATCAGAATGGCTATGGATCTATAGCACTCATATCTGACATGGAAGGAACTGAATCCTCTCACCATGATAGAATGGCTCAGCCCTTACATCTCACCATGGAAGGAACCAATCCTCTTACCATGTCATAATGGCTCAGCCCTTACATCTGACCATGGAAGGAACCAATCCTCTCACCATGTCAGAATGGCTCAGCCCTTACATCTGACCATGGAAGGAACCAATCCTCTCACCATGTCAGAATGGCTCAGCCCTTACATCTGACCATGGAAGGAACCAATCCTCTCACCATGTCAGAATGGCTCTGGGTCTCATCACTGCCTCAGGGAGGAAGCCTCGATCTGGAGAACACCAAGTCTCTCTCTGAAGTACTCAAACTTCAGCCTAGCCAATGGCTTCATCAATACATCAGCTATCTGTTCCTCCGTCGCAACATACAGGAGCTTTACTGCTCCTCTCTGCACCATATCCATGATATAGTGATACTTGATCTCGATATGCTTCGACTTGTCATGGAACACTGGATTCTCTGACAACTTCACGCAACTCTGTTTGTCACGGTGTATACAAGTAGCATCCAACTGGAGATCAAATATATCAGATAGTAGCTTTCGCAGCCATACTGCCTCACAACTAGCTGAACAAGCTGCGACATAATCTGCTTTAGCTGTAATCAGTGCCAAACAGGATTGCTTCCTGCTAAACCAAGAGATCACACCTGATCCCATACTGAAGCAACATCCCGAAGTACTCTTCCTATCGATGGCACTGCCTGCCCAATCTGAATCAACATAACCCTCTAGGTTAATCTTTTGATTCACATCATACTTGAGCCCATAATCAATTGTACCTTTCAGGTACCTCAGAATATGCTTTGCAGCAATCAAGTGAACACTCCTCGGATCTGTCAAGTACTGGCTCAAGGTGTTCATAGCAAAGAAAATATCTGGTCTCGTGTTCGTTAGGTACATCAATGACCCAATCATCTGAAGATACATCATAGCATCAACCAAATCTGATGAAGCATCACTCAATAGCTTCAGGTGTGATGCCATAGGTGTGGTCATGCAGTCCATCATCCCAAATCTCTTCAATATCTCTACTGCATACTTCCCTTGTCCAAGGAAGATTCCATCCATACTCTGCCACACTTCCATGCCTAGAACAATAGTGCATTGACACATAACAGGAACATCACTAGTCTTCTACCTTCAACCTTGAAGCAAAGGTTGGAATCCACTTTACTCTCAGTAAAGCCTAGAATCATCAGTAATCTGCCCATCTTGTCATACCATGTCGAACCTCAAGATATTCTGTAGTCACTCCCTCTGAAGCGAAGCATCATACTCCCTCTGTCTTTCGTACTCTATGCACTAAAAACATTCTGTACCGGAGTGACAAGTAGCTTCCTATGCTACTAGTATTCTATGCATCCATCTAGTGTATAGAATTTCATCTTCAACCTTTTAGCAAAGGTTAAGATCTTCATCAGGCTCATCATGTATGTGTTTAAACTCTTACTGGCTGCAAATGTCTCTTCGTATTCTAGGCCTTCCTTTTGTGAGAAGCCTCATGCTACGAATCTTGCTTTGTATCCCATGATGTTTCCATCTACTGCATGATGGAACTATGAACTTCTCTTCAGGTCTCGATACTGCACCCTAACATCATTCTTCTTGAACTGGACTTCCCTTTCTTCTTGGTGGCTGGAAGGTTTTGCATCAATGATGTCATTGCACTCATCATATTATTCTTCATTTTGGAATGTCGTCACTTGCTCTTCGGAACAAGCCTTCATTCTTCTTTACTTGTAGGCGATTATGTATGCGGTCTTTCCTACAAGTCAAATGCAATTGTATGGTTAGAAACATCTCATAAGGAATATTTATATTGGCAAACACTTATGCATAAATATATGATCATGCAACTACTTTATCCAATACAACATTCATCCATATCTCACTGAAACTTTCTAGATGCCTTCCATCTCTACCAGGACAACATTGAGATTGTGCACTAATCCAATATGTCAGCAAAGAGGTTTCATTCTAGATAAGTAGCAATGGAGAATTTGTATAGCCCCATGAGCTACTTACCCATCACATGCATATTAGTAGTATTCTGTCATTAATGCAAACATCCTATCATGCATAATACAATAACTGAATATAAACAAATGCATAACGAAATAATATCATGAAATGACAATTGAATACTTATCTTTATTTGTTTCGTGGGTGTACTCCTTCTTGAGTCTTCAGCTTCATCGTCTTCTTCATTCATCGTTTCTTATCCAAATGCTAGGGTGGATAAGAAGTTCTTCAAGAGTTGAGATCTTCATATTCCTCATCGCTTGAGGGATCTTCTTTGGATGGTAAGAGCTTGATCTTCAGTTGCTCCCACCTTCTCTTCTCGAGCTTCTTCTTCTTGTGAGTTCTCTTCCTAGAGTCTATTGAAAGCAATCACTTTCTTCTGGCACACATTCCTTGAATGAATGAATCCTACGATCCTGGGAGGCCATTCAAAATGGCCATCACCACTTCTGCATTCTTCACTTCTTCTTTTACCGCTTCAAGTTGTTCTTTGATTTGAGAGACTCTTATGACTGCATGGTCTCTTCATTCTGGATCTTCACATTCTTCAACTGGTTTCTTTAGGTCATATTCTGATTTTTTGTTCTTCCCCTCAAATAGCTTGAAATTATGGAAGACCTTCAACAGCTTTGCTTGCAATAGGTAGTGCTCTGTAATGCACATGTGCAAGCCTTCTATGCCAAACCTCAATTGGCTCTACTATGTCATGGATCAAGGCTTGTTTTGGATGGCCCTTCAATTTTTACAAGCCTCCTTCTTATTCTCCAATCACTACCGCATCATCGATAGTCTTTCCTTTTGGCCACATGATAACTTGACCAACTATGAATGCAACCCGCATTCCTTTTTCATTAAAGCTGAAATGGAGAGAAGGTTCTTCTTGAGTCTTGGAACAAACATTACTTCTTTCATTGTTAGAGACTTACCAGAGTCTAGCTTGTATGAAGATTCCCCACTACCTTTTATTGGATATTGGTAGTCATCTCCTAGTTTCACCTTGTGAGGTGATTCATGTTCTGACAGTCTTACAAAGGATTCCTTGAATCCCGTCATATGTTTGGAAGCCCCATTGACTATAAGCCAATCATCACTTCCATGAGTAATGTTACCTGTGAGAGCTGATATCAGAACATATTCATCCTTTCTTGAAGAATCTTCACTTCATATATGGATCTCTTTCTGGATGGTTCATCATCCTCTGTAGCATGAGCATGATGTCTTCTTTGGCCTCGTCTCCCTCTGAAACTGGAACCTCTATACTCATGTAGGTGTCCAATCCATTTTATTTAGAGAGATCAAATACTTTTATGCTTGGAAGTTGTCAACTTCACCAAGCTTATCATCAAGCTGCTATGATATATCACTTTGAAATGAGAACCTCAAATGAAAATAGCAAAGGATTAGATCTTACCAATTTGAGGTGTCCATCCTTGTCCCGGAGTTTGCTGATCTAGGGTTTGTCATAGAAACCCTAAGTTTCAAAACTTGGAATATTTTAGATCTGATTGGATGAACAGATAGATCTCTTCAAATGGAGCTGTCCAATGTACTCCTTTTCTGAAAACAGTGGAGGGAAGCTCCCAGAACAGGAAGCCCTAATTTTCTGATTTCTTCTGCAGAAATGCTTGTTACTGTTTCTGTGATATCTCTGAAATTACTAATATTCTGTGTCTGAAATTTCTCACTGCTATAACCTCGCATGTCCCTGATCCAACACCATAGGTTTCATCAGAATGGGTTTCACCATTTGGGATTTAGGATCCTTTTCCCAAGGTGAGCTGTTACAGGACTGTTCAGAACAGCAAAGTTGTATGGCCTGCCACATGTCCCTGGTCCATCTTCTGAGCCTGATATTTGGACCACAGAAATTAAATTCCGTGCCATTTCTGGAACATCTTCAGGAATTACATTTGGACCTCTGTATCCCAAGATATTGCAGATCTACCCAGGTGTCCTGTTTATGGATGATTTCTGGAAGAGGATGGAGCCCTAACTTGGAGAGATCATATCTCCCAGAATATAGTGAATCTGAGGCGGATTTTTGGATAAAGTGTTCATCAGGATGTTATCTTCGGCCCCTGCAATTTTTAGCTTCTGAGACTTCGCCAATCGTGGAATATAGAGACTGTACCAAAACTTAGCATTTTTAGTATTTAGGGTTTCTCCTAACTCAGGGTCAAACTAGGGTTTGACTTTCCCAGAGTTTCACCCAACCAAATTTATTGATCTAGGTCTCTAAACCTCGGCTTTGATGAGGAGAACAATATTATGCTAGTCTCACTCAAAAATTCCTCTTCTGTAGAAAGCCCTAATTTCCACATCGAAACTGAAAATGCTTGAAATGGAGTTCTGCATCGAGAGAAAGATGCACCCTTCAATGGAGAGTCATCCTAGCATACTTTTGCTGAAAATCTGTGGAGGAAGATCCACAAAATAGGAAGCCCTAGTTCCTGTAGCTGCACAATGTCTTCTTCTCAGGTTAGCTATGATACCATGTTAGTTTTTCAACATTTAAGCTAGCATTGTGTTAAGATCTTTTCACTAAGAGAATAACAAGCACAGCAATAACATAAGCACATCGCAAGAGACAAGAGACACAAAAAGTTTTCCTTGGGGAAACCATAAAGGAGAAAACCCCACAACTTCCTCTAAGATAGTATCACCACAAGATGTGAAACCCAAAATAGTAAGATGACCTCCCAACACGGCAGTAGCCTTCTGTCTTCTGTCAAGCCAAAGTATTTCCTTCTCCAAAGGTGCGCCACACTTGAGAGAGCAAGTGATGTAATTCACAAGTGATAAATAGAGAGACTCTCACTCTCTATTTATATTCTTCCGTTGACTTGAATTTCCTTTTCATACGTAGGCTCAACCTAATATTATTTACCCAAGCATACACCTTAATTGGTGTATAATAACTCAAGTGCCCCGAAACTGTGGGGACTTACCTAATGACTTGATATGACTTGATTACATTATTAATCCTCCTGATCGGAACATCAGGGCATGAACACATGACTCAAATACATAATAGAAACATCCCGAAATAAACATCGGGTTACAATACATAAGAAACATAGAAGAATACATTCCGAAGTTACATATACATCAACAGAAGTAACCACTTTTTGAATATTTTATGTATATATGGGCCCAATTTTGTTGTAATAGGTTAGTAGCAGTTAGAAATTAGTTAATAGTGGACCCTTGCAGTTAAGGTGTAAGCCTATTTATAGATCCATTTTTGTAACGATAAATAGACATGATTTTGGCATCACAACTGGTGCACTCTGAGCTAGAGATGGTTCTGTCTTGACTGCGATTTTGTGTGGGTTTCTTTTGATGCACTCTCCAGTTTTGGAGAAGGATTGTGTAATTTGGCATATTTGTATAGGATTAATGTAAGATGTCATGAGTACGGTTCAATCCCTATTTGTTGTCTGTTATGATGCGGCAGTACCACTTTTTGTGATACTGATGCAATGCGATTTATGTAGATCTGTTATGATGCTATGATTTTGCTTTTGATACAATGATGCAAGTTAGTTTCTCCTTGCTCTGTTAAATCTCTGTGACTATTGAATGTGGTATGATGTTTCATGATTAATGCTATGATAAGATAGGGTGATTGCATAAGTCATGGTTCCCCCCAGTCGGATCCCCATGTCCTCCTTCCCCACTGTCAAAAACTCAGTTCTGATAGCTCTCCCTTGAACGCCTCAGGTGAGACTTCATCTGCTTTGCAGACGTTTCCCAGCAGGGTAAAACCTATTCGGGTCAGTGCTCAGGGAGATCGCGTTGCATGACGTCGACAGAGATGGAACCCCTGTCGATGAGGATTTGTTGGTGGGTTGCGCCAGCAAATGGTTATGTTGCCAGGACCGAGTTGCAACTAGGAGGGGGATATGTTCTAGCATTCGACTCGATCAAATATTGAGGATTGGTTTGATCAGAAGTTGTAAGAGTTTTCTAAAGATGAAAACCAAAACCCAAAATTGTTGACAAGTCAATGGATGGATAGATATATCCATGATGGTGCTCATGAGTGGTACTTTTGTGAATTTTTAGTACTCTTGCATGAATGGTTGACCAAAATTGCTAAGCAGAAGATGAATTTCCATGGAGGAGAGCCGACATCCTGGACCCCAGATCTAGGCACTATAGGAAACTAGCAACAAGGCATCACGGGTAGTTGAGGTATGGTTGGATAGTATCTTAGAGGGATACATCACTAAATTTGCTGTTGATACTAATAAATCTTTTAGCAAAGCAGAAAGAGAATTTTTTAGTGGACCTCGTTGCCAGTTCTTATTGTCGCTACAACTGTTGATTAAGCAACTAGTCTATGAAAAGGGTATCCTAAAGATGGACCAAGAGTAGTGGACCTCTGGTGTGTGGGGGATGAAGGCACTGCGATCGAAAGGGGGGAAATACATAAGGAAATAAGGGGTAGATGGGCATGAGTTCTGGTGAGAATATAAAGGTTGTTGAAGAAACAAGTAGTTTTACGAGGGGAGGAGCAAGGTTTCGAGAAAAGAGGCAGAGGACGGGAGAAGGTCTTGCTGAAGTCGAAGTACGATACCATGAAGAACAACCACACGGGATGAAATGACCTTTCTGTGATGACGAGGATATACAAGCCCAGGATACACCTGGAAGAATGACAAGATTGAACCCCAGCAATAGCATGCCTGCCCCTCCATGCACTACTCCACCACAAGAAAGGAACACACATTCTGTGTTGACTTACCCCATGTGTCGACAATAGTCTAGTAATAGAGCACCATTAGAAAGAAGAAGGACCAGTGTTATAGCTGATTTTACCACACATTGTGAATCACACTTTTATGGCCTTCCCTATCCCTCTGCAGACTCCTTAGACCCCATGTACCATTTTTGTACCTTTGATGTTTCCAAGATCATCCCTAAAAACATGCAAAAATTGCCATATGTGACTTTTAATCCCTTTCTCACGTATATACATGGGTTTAACCCCTAAAACCACGTACATCAGGATGTGTGCAAAAGGCCAAATTCTTTTTGAGTTTTCCTTGATGTGGATTCAACTCACTTGTCTCTTGGCCTTCCATATGCCTTGAGATCACTCGGATTCGACCTTCCATTACTCCATTTAAGAGCTATATAAGGAACCCTTTGGATACATTGAAGGCATGAGAAATTGAAGAGCAAGAAAACTATAGTCCATTGTTGTCGGAGCTTATACTTGAGTTTGCATCCCTTTGTCGCTTGGAGCACTTTTGTGTTCTTCCCAAGATTGCCTTTTGCTTGTGAGCTTGCTATTGAGAGAGGGAGGATTGAAGTGGTGGAGGCCTAAGTGGGGGACTCAGTTTCTCTGATTCACAGATGTGCCGACAGAGGTTGTCACTATTGTAATCTCTATTTTATATTAATAGAAATATCTTTTCTTGTCCAATAATGTGTATTTGAATGAGTATTTTATCCATGGATGCTTTTAAATGCTTATATGTTATTGATTATATATGCTAGAGTAGGTCTAACATAATTATATATAGCATGCTTATCTTGTTTGCTAAGTGTTGAGATAACAATTTATCAATACAAGCTGGAGTTGGAAATCTCAACGGGGATCTACATCAACCGTCCAGAATAAGGTACAAATCGAGATCCTTTAGTGTTATATATTTGGTTTCTCTTGCATATAGGAAAGGATTGATTTCTGGAGTCAAGCTGTCTATTGTGGTACCCCAAGCCATAGGAATTTCTCTCCACAACAGAATTGGTGACTCCGCTAGGGAGTTCCTAGTCATTTTGCATTTGGGGGTTTTATCGGAATTCAATGTTCTTAAATTGCTTTCATTTCTTTGTTTCTGAGTTGGGTCTGGGGGCATATTTTCCTAGTAGTGTTTGATAGGTGTGAATTTTGTCTCAGCTTGTCTATTTGAATTCATTTTTATATCTTTTTCTTCCTGTACACGAGTTTCTGCCTCACAGTCGTGTGTACACATGGTTTTGACTGCAATTTCTGCGTATATACGCAGGTTTTCTGCACACAGTCACATATACCCTGAGTTTTTACTTTTAGAGGAAGATTGAGTGTTGCTGGGTCATTTTTGATGATTGCTGAGTCTCCTTAGATACTTCTAGAGTCTGTATACACCTCTGTTTCTGACAAGAGACGCCTTTTAGGGTAATTTTTTTAAAGAATGTTCTTGTCATTGCATTTTTGATATTTTGTTTTGGGATTAGTGCATTAGGTCTCTTTTACCTTAGTGCTTTGCTTGGGTGCTGTTTGATAGTGCATGCATATTTTGGGGGTGGTAGAGTCATTCTTTTGCTTTATTATCTCATTTTTATTCAAAAAATTCAAAAATATTTGCTTCTTTGCATCATTATGCATCATTGCACTTTGCATTTTGCATGGTACTTGCACTAGGTTTGCTTAGAAAGTATTATTCAGGATTTCATATAGGAATGATTGCATTTCTCATTTGAAGAAAATTTTGCATTTCACGTAGTAGCATACCCTGCTTTTTCATTCAACACAATGCATTTGCATTGATTGTTAGGTGTGGATTTTACTTCATGTTTGCATCATATCACCATTGGTTGCACGATCATCTACCTTTTTGAGTAATAAGCCAAATAAAATCAACGCTTAATTAAAATGGATTACACTATTTTCTTTGATAGGGTACACCAACAAGATTAGGTTTTAGGGTCTTGGAATAGTTCATTATGAGTAAATTCTCCAAGACCACTAAACAACAACATGTATGTGTCTGTCTAGGTGAGAGTGTGAAATTCCTTGGTATAATTAGTGTTTCTTAGGATCCTCCTCTTACAAGGGAGTTAAGCACGAGGCAGTGTGAGCAGTTATTGATTGGGATGACCTCTAGTCATAACTGAGTAGCACCGAAGATATTTCCAGGATTGTATTTGTATCTGAGGGCTCTTTTCAGAGTTTTGGGATTTGCTACCCTGCCCATACGGTCAATCCCACCTGCGACTATCTGCTTGAGCATTGATTATATTGAGGTGACCTTAGTTTCCTTACCTAGGTTATTGAGGGGGTACTTTGCATGGGTTATTTTGTAGGTGCCCCAGCCAGGTTGGGGTCGGACATCACAGTCACTATATGCATTGAATCTGAGGGCCACAATAATTGGTTACGAACCTCCACCTGTTGTGTATGGGAGTCTCAAGCCTCTCCTAGGTGAGACATACCTACTTCATTCGGGAGCTCACATATCCTACCCTTGTTTTCTTGTGATTGGATTTAGATTATATTGGTGTATGCTCTGTGCACACTATATTGCTTAGGGTTTGCATAATTAGAAGAGTATTTTTCATTTTTTGAGTCATTATGGATTTGGGTGTGGCACCTCGCCGTTCTCGTCATTTAGCAGGACTTCCGCCTTCTACATCTCTTCCTCCTTTTGGGAGAGAAACAGACAGTCAAGGCAGACTACTTCTCACATTGATTCACACATGATGGGATATCATGAAGATGAAATTCCTGAGTTGTCTTCTCTGCCTCAGGAGGTTGCGGAAGAAGATCCTATTCCTGTATACGATCCTTAACCTAATATACCTACACACTCTAGGTTTGATCCTTCACATGATATACCTACACACTCCAAGTATGATCCCTCATTTAGAGGTCACTGGTATTGGCTGTTGAGCGACGAGACTCATCATGAACCTGTGAGCACTAGTTATGTTAGTTATGGCATGTTTGGTATCCCTGCACATGATCTGACACATCATGCTGAGTCAAAATTTGATCCTAGTATTATGATTAGGGGCATTCCCATTCCTTTCCATGTTGAGAGATTTGGGAGCATGAGTCACATTGTACCCTCCATCCCGACGGTAGAGGCTACAACACATGTTTTTCCTAGACCTGGTGTTATTAGTCCTATTCAAATACCAGAACCAAGATGAGTGACTATAGGGAATACCACTTACATAGTTTCACATGTCCCTTCGTCCTCGAATCCTAGTTCTTCGAATGCTATTCCTCCCCATCATTCACGTGGTCCTTTGAGCTGAAATGTTGCTACTAGTCATGTTCATACTGCTACTACTCATGTAGTTGTGTCTCAAATCCAAGTACCTCCTGTTGTTTCAGGAGGTCATATTCCTACCTATAGAGTTTCTCATGGGACATCTCATGGGACCTCTTATGGACAACATTATGGACTGCAGTATGTTCATAGTTATTCACCTTATGGGTACAGGTATCAAAAACCCACTTACTCCCCTAATTATGGCTTTGTAGCTCCACATAGTCAAGGTAAACCACATTATGGTGCTTCCATGTCACCCTACACGGGTCAAATGGGAGGAGGATACTATGGCCATGGCCATGGTGGTTGTGGTAATCAGTCTTATGTGAATCAAAACTATCAAGGAGCATGGTATCAACTTTCTCAACCTAGGCTCCCTTTCCTAGCAACGTTAAATTTGGCTAACTTGTCGAGACTAACAAATGTTCCAGTCTCTCATGAATCGACTTGGCCAGCTGTCCCTAATAAGAATCCCTTGAAAATTCCCAAATTCGAGGGCAAACCAGGAGAAGATCCTAGTGAACATGTTACTACATTTCACCTTTGGTGCTCTTCTAATTCCTTACACAAAGATTCAATCCATTTAAGGTTATTTCAACGCATCATTACAGGGCCTACAGTGAAATGGTACATAGAGTTACCTAGGGGGGCATTCGTTTTGTTCGATGACCTAGCTATGACTTTTCTCAACCACTTCCAGCTACTAGTGTGTTACGACATTGGTACATAACTCTTTTTGAAATTTTGGTAGGACAAATCCACGCATATCTCGGACCATATCCAAGAGTGGCGTAGACAGAAGAGATTGATTAAAGCCTTCATACCGCCAGAGTTTCTCCTCGAATGGTTCCTTAAATCATTAATACCTTATATAGCGAAGGATGTTTCTATGTCCAGAGTTCAGAATGAGGAACAAGCCATTTTTAGGGCACAGGAATTGGATTTCATTTATGCTCAATCCGGTTTGTTATATGAGATCATTCCCAATGCTCTGCGTTCTAGTTTCAACCCTAAGTTCAAACCTGGACCATATGCCGATGGAATTTTTGGTTGTACGAGTACCAAACCTATGGATTCAGTTGAAAAATAGGTGATTCAATTGTCTATCAACCAATTTGCCTTAGGACAACCAATTTGCCTTAGACAAGCCACAACTTCATCTTAACCCACCCAAACAGCGAGTCTGCTTTCCGTACAATTGTTGGACTAGAAGGGTGACCAGCAACCTAGAAGGAATAAGAAGAAGGGTAAAAACAATCGTAAGGGTGGGAATAGGAATGAAAATGTCAATTCTAATGACAAGAAATCCTGCAATGCTGGGGGGGGACAAGCAGTCTAAACGTAAGGTTAATTTTCCTTGCAAGTTGTGTAAGGATGATCACCTCACTCACTTGTGCCCTTGTATCGAAGAAGCCTCGAAGTTCATAGCACAGGGCCCAGCTGTGATGACCAACCCTTTACCTCATAATCAAAACATGAACTCGAGGTCCCATGATTAATTTGGTGGAGATCAAGATTCGCTGGAAGCTTGTAGTGTTCATGATTGCATCAACATGGTGCGTGCTGCTAAGGTTGTGACTCATGCGAAGGACAATAATTCGTCACAACTAGAACTTGGGAAAGAACCTCCTCCTATTGAGAGCCCTTTGCATATTGAAAATCCTATGGATAAACCTAAGAGTGTACATCACATTCCTAAGGGAGTTTTAAAGCGTCCGGGACACAATCCTAATGCCCGAGCCCAAAACTATTCTGTTGTCGAGGATTTGGGCCACACTCATTGTGCGATGTCTGCACTTGAAGTTCTTCAAAGTTGTTCATCGCAAAGGAAGGATTTGCTTTTGCTCTTGGTGTGAACGATGATCACTCTTTCTTCGTCATCAAATTTGAAACCGCAGGACTATAGCCTCGCTTGCCTTACTGTGTCTCTCTCTTGATTCATGTAGAATGTCTTAACATCACCATCAAATGCACTGTGATTGGCGAAGGCGCTGCTGCTTCCATGATGTCTTTGTCATGTTGGAAGGGTTTGGGTTCCCCCAAGTTGTCTAAATCCACTACCATGTTGAATGCTTTTGATGGTAGATCATTTTGGTTGCATGATATTCTTCCTTCTCTTAAGGTCCGTTTGGGAGGGAAGACCGTTGCAATCGAGGTTCAGGTGGTTGATGCGCCCCTTGACTACAATCTGTTACTGGGTAGGAATTGGTTGTACAGTATGCAAGCCATAGCTTCTTCTCTATTTCAAGTTCTGTGATTTCCATTTAATGGGAAGATCATTACGATTGATCAAACATCATTCAAGAATCTGAGTGTTACCGCATCATCGAGAACTTCTATCCTGATTATCAATCATTCTCAGCCGGCAACTGGGAGTGTGGGTGTTGGCATGTATCCATCCCTTATGGGAACCTTTAGTTGTCCTGCACCTGTTCTTATGATCGGGTCTAGTTCTGGCGAGGCTTCATATTCAGTGAGATCGGTGTCTTTTCATACTACCCATATGGAAGATCCTTGTATTCTTCCTACACTGAGTCCTTCATGTAAGCCTACTGGAACAGACATGTCGTTGCCTACAGCAATGATAACATATCAAGCGAATCTTGAATGTGTTGCAGAGCCTAGTCCTTCCTCTTCATAGACGGAGGAGGAGGACATGTATGTGCTGCCTACATGGGCAGTTCAGTCTTCT
This sequence comes from Pseudotsuga menziesii, assembly GCA_001517045.1. NCBI lineage: Eukaryota > Viridiplantae > Streptophyta > Pinopsida > Pinales > Pinaceae > Pseudotsuga > Pseudotsuga menziesii. Next base: position 69,536 of record LPNX011103651.1, read on the forward strand.
CATGCACATGATTGGCTTGATAGTGTTTTTCCATCAGTTGAAGCTATTATTGAGGCCATGAATGGGGTTGAGCCACCTTGGGAATAATTGCATTGTAGATCTTATTTTCTTCCTAAGATTGACCATTTGGAGTGTGAAGACTTTAGGGATATGAGAGAATTGGTAGTCTCATGGTTCCATTGAGCTATCGTGGTCCGATGGCTGATGCAAACATGGTGAATATATCTCCTAACATCCCTATCAATATCTCTCATGATCCTGGAAATATTGAGAATGTCTATATTGGGCCAGAATGTTCCCATGTTGAGATTCAAGAGTATATCGAGTTGTTCAAAGAGTTTCATGATGTCTTTGCTTGGTCGTATGAGGAAATGCCAGGTATCGACCCTCGCATTGTTGAACATGAAATTAAAAATTGTCCCAATGCTAAGCCTGTTTGACAACGCTTGTGTGTGGTGAATCCTAGGAAGGCACCCATGATTAAGGCTGAGATAGAAAAGCCGTTTAATACTGATTTTATCTATCTCGTTCCCTTGATGGTGTGGGTTTCAAATCCCGTTTTGGTTGATAAGTAGTAAGGAACGATCCGCATATGCACTGATTTCTGTGACTTGAATCGTGCCTGTCCTAAGGATAATTTTCCCACACCATTTATTGATCAAATTTTGGATGAGTGTGCGGGAAGCAAGGTATTTTCCTTTATGGACAACTTTTTCGCATACAATTAGATACAGATCAGACCCGAGGAGCAACATAAAACTGCCTTTATTTGTCCTTGGGGTACCTTTGCATATCGAAAGATTCCTTTTGGTCTTAAAAATGTCAGAGACACATTTCAGTGGGAAATGACCTTGATATTCCATGATCTCAAATTGATTATTGAAGTATTTTTGGATGACCTTGCTGCTCATTCTTGTCTGAGAGTGCGTCATTCCTACCATTTGAGATTAGTGTTCGAAAGATGCTGAGATTACTAGGTCAGGTTAAATCCTCATAAGTGAATATTTTGCGTGAAGTCTGGTCGCTTGTTAGGGTTCATTGTCTCCAAGGAGGGTATAAGAGTCAACCTTTTAAAGGTTGAGGCAATACTTCAATTGTCTACCCTGAGAAACATTAGGCATCTTCAATGTTTGCAAGGCATAGAAAATTTCTTGCAGAGATTCGTTGTTAACTTTGCCAATTTGACTAGAGGCTTTATGCATCTTTTGAAGAAGGACACTACCTTTTGCTGGGATGAGTGAGCCCAAGAGTCCTTTGATGTGCTTAAGTGAGCCTTAGCATCAGCCTCGGTGATTAGTCCACCCGACTATAGCCATGATTTTTTACTTTATGTGGCCACGTTCATGGAGATGATTGGTATGGTTTTGGTTCAGGAGGATAAGGAGCTCTAGGAGCATGTCATATATTATTTGAGCCAAAACCTTAAAGATGTGGAGATTCATTATTCCCATGTGGAGAAACTTTCCTTAGCTACTGTTCATGCGGTTCAAAGATTGAGACACTATATTCTGCTTCGCCTAACCTTGGTGGTAGCCCATGTCAATCCATTTCAGTTCATCCTCACTAGAAGGATGATCGGGGGAAAGTATAATAAGTGGATTGTCATCTTGCAAGAATTTGATCTTGAGTTTGTTTTGGAAAAATCAAATAAATAGTTGATTTTTGCGGAGCTTAAATCTGATTTCCCAAGTGAGGAGGAGGAAGAAGTTTGTGAAGATACATTTGTTGATGAGCACATTTTCCTGATCTCAACTTTGGATCCATGGTATGGGGATATAATCATATATTTACAAACATTGAAGGTCCCTACTCACCTTTCACGGGATGAACGATGACGGTTATGTCACGTATCTACGAACTACCTTATAGTGGATAACACATTATACCACCATGGGGTAGATTCCATTTTATGTTGTTGTTTAACTCATGAGGAGGCTGAGCTTGTGTTGAATGATTACCACGGGGGGGCATGTGGTGGTCATTTATTTGGGCTTTCTATAGCCCAAAAAATATTGAGAGCGGGTTATTTCTGGCCATCGATATTTAAAGATTGTGTCAATGCGGTCAAGAAGTGCCACCCTTGCTAGGTGTTTACATGTAATATGCACTCACATCCTGCCCCGTTACATCTGATTATCACCACCGGTCCCTTCACTAAGTGGGGGCTTGACTTCATGGTTTGCAACCCAACTTTAGCTGGGAGGGCCTCATCATATTATAGTGGCTATTGACTATTTCACAAAATGGGTTGAGGCTATGCCCACAGTTAAATCCAACGATGAGACAGCCGCGCATTTCATACTCAATAAGATCATTACTAAGTTCAATATTCTGAAGGAGCTTGTCACTGACCATGGTAGGAACTTTCAGAATCAGATGATGAAAGAGTTGGCCTCGAATTTAGGGTATAAGTAGGAGCATTCCTCTTCTTATTACCCTCAAGCAAATGGACAGGTTGAAGCAGTGAACAAATCACTCAAGTCCATTCTCCAACGAACCATCGCACAAAGCAAGACCAATTGGCATATCATATTATATCCTACTTTGTGGGCTTATAGAACCACGGTTAAGACTGCCACCAGTTTTTCTCCATATCAGCTTGGACATGGAGTAGAGTCTATCTTGCCGGTTGAATGCAAAAATCCTTCATTGAAGCTAACCATAGAGTTCTTACCAGATACTTCCCCATTGGAGGAACGTTTGGTCCAATTAGAGCAGGTTGATGAGCAGCGACGTGATGCTTTAGTGGCTCTAGAAGTGAATAAGTGTTGCGTTAAGGTCTAGTATGATAAATATGTCCATTCGAGGAGGTTTAGTGAAGGAGATTTGGTCCTTTTGTGGGATCAAGCTAAAGAACCCTTGGGGGTAGGAAAGTTTAACCCCATGTGGCATGGTCTTTACATGGTCAAACGTGTGTTAAAGAAGGGTGCATACGAGCTGGTCGATTATGAAGTGACAGCCTTAGCGGAGCCTAGAAATGGGCTCTATCTTAAAAAGTACTATGCATGATTTTCAGCCAGGGATGACTATTGTATATTATTGTACAGTATTTTGCATAGTTAGGTCTTTCTTATGGTGATTGGGTTTGTTGATTAGCTTTCATTTCTTACAGTAGATGTCGATGGAGTCTTCCGTTTACATAGGATTCACTGATGGTGCTAGCCACCACACTCAATACTCAGCCTCTGTTGCTTGGGTGATTTATACTCCTACGGGTCAGGTATTGTCTTTAGGAGGCATATGTTTACGACCGTCTTCAAACAATGTTGATGAATATAGTTCCATTATCAAGCCTCTACGGGATGCCATTTCACATGGTGTTCTCTGTCTTGAGGTATGTCTTGATTCGCAATTAGTAGTGTCACAAATTAATGGCTTGTATCATGTTAGTGATCCAACATTATTACGAATATTCTTACATGTGAGATTATTAGAACGACAATTTGACAACATAACATACATACATGTTCCAAGAATTTATAATCAAGTTGTTGACTCATATGCTAACTACGTGTTAGATTGGAATTTGTTTCACAGACAATAAGCTCATCACAAACATATATTTTTACACATGTAAATAAATAAAATCGATCATCATAAAAGTTTTCATTAAACATCCAAAATGTGATAATACATAAGTGTCATAATACAAAAATGGGGCTTTCAAGCCACCAGAATATAATACACGGTCGTACAAAAATGTGTCACTCCCAGGTATCTAAGCCCGGTGAGGAGGAGGGGGATTCTGATCGTGGAAAGTCACCATATCTCTAACTAACCATCGAAACAACCACACCCATGCTCATGGTACACCCACCACCTAACGCTACATGGCCTCAGGAAGGTCCTCGACCTACGCCATGGGTACCCTATGTGTCAGCCACACAACGTTTGTGTGGATGCTTTGGAGAATCTACTCCGCATCCATACCTGTGATATCATCTCCTAGTCCCCTCCGTCTATGACGAGGGAAACCGTCAGGCCGCTGTGGTCCTACATATGCATACATATGATCCGATGTCACTATGTGTTGTCACACAAAAACATGTCTTTTGGTTCTATATATCAAAAAACACAAAAAAAATTAAATAATTCAAAAACTTAAAAAGAGGGTTGGGATTCGTTACCAATGTCAACATATGCTGATCCTGGTGGTAGAGGCATGTTGGGAGCTCCCTGAAAATCTATCCCTGCATAGGGGTAATCATTGATGGAAATTATCTACCACCGCCACCATGGAAAGAAGTCAGCTGGATAGGGGTTGGAAACCCTACCTCCACCCAGTCTTCACATCGCATTTTCCCAACATCGTTGGGAAAGATCTAGAACCCCATGAAGAGGAACGTCAACTCTAGGACTGAGTCCCAGAACACACTTGAAGAAGAACATGCTCAGTATACCACTGAAACCAAAGTTTCGTACCCTGCCCATCTTGTAGTCACTAAGCTGTTGCTTCATGTTTCTCAACAGCATAGTACTCCAAACATAAACTGTGGGTCTCATGTGCTCCACTGCATAGAACATCAGAGGCTGCGAGGCCTGGTGGAGTGAGGCTAGCCCTGCTATCCTACCAAGTGTTAGTAGAATGGCCTTTAGGCATAGTACCTATATGGAGTTAGTTGAGATCTGACTCCCCACCTTCTCCATGTCCGAATAACAATATATAGCTATATACTCATCTATGGTGAGGCCACCTCCAGGCCTGCGAGAACGTAGGTTCACCACTTCCCCCTGTCAGGACAATCCTGTGATAAAGTATATGTCCTCCACCTCGATCGTGAGGGACATCCCGTCAATATGGAATGACTTTGAGTTAGGATCCTAGTAGTCTACTAGCATTTGCGACAGTCTTGGTTTGGCCCTTAAGCCACCAAGACACCAAAACTTGTAGAGCCCACATACATAAAGAGCTTGCTGTGCCATTAGATCACGGCATACTACTGCTTTTACATCCCCATGCTCTCGTTCCCTCCATTCTAGTACCATTCTGCACATTCAATTTGAGTTTTTGTCATTAATTGTCTTAGAAAAACTTTAACGCAACTGCATATGTGACTGTTTGCTAAACAACCGCGTATGTACACGACTTTGAGGCATTTTTTCACGTATAGCCAGCCCTATACGTGGAAAAATCCTTGATTTTTGCGTGGGCCGAGGTGCACATCTTAGATTGTCCTAGAAATCATTTTTGACCATGGAAATTTGAAAAATTTACATGCAAATGAAAGAGCAGGGCATGGGAAGTTACCTGGAAAAAACGGTGTCGGATTCCGCCGGCTGAAACTCCCGGAATTCGAGTTTGAAGTTCTGAGCTCAATTGGGTAAAAATTTCAAATGTTATATAATGTTTTGAATTTTTTACTATTTATAGAAATTTTTCAAATTTTTGAAAATTTTTACCCCCTTTTCTATAGTTTTGGACTGTTTTTGACTAATATGATGATGTAGGAGACCATTTTGAGTGCCGTTTCGACCATTGTTTTGTCCTATTCGTGCCGATTTTAGGTATGATATTCAAACTGGCATATAGGTTAGGTTTCACCTCCATTTGCATTTTGCATGACCTTATGACCGCTTCATTATAACCTTAGGTACGAACCCATTCTATCCTGTCACTGAACTTTCTTGCTATCTCAGAAGTGACTTGATGTGTGTTAGGTCATGATTTTGTCTTCCTTAGTTTTATGCTTTTATTTTTGATTCTGAACCTTGCTAGTATTTTTGCTTCTAAGAAATTTTGTTTATAAATATAATTTTGAGTTCAAACTTTTAATTTTCATGATTTTGATTTTTTAAGCCTGCTTTTATAATTTTTGCTTTAATTTCATTATTGAAGGGTTTTACAAGGCATATATGGATTAAATAAGTTTTATAAATGACACTAAGGTTGAGTTTCAACACATAAACCAAGTTTTAATCCTAATTAGTGGCCTAATGATGTGAAATTATTTGATTAGATTTTCTTGTAGCGCAAGAGCAAAATGAATACACTAGAGCACTACAAGAAAGTCTTGCGAATGAAAAAATCATCATTTTTTCAGTCTGATTTTTTGGGCGTCTTATCTTCGAGGTGTTAATTATATCATTTGATGCATTTGATATGTGTACTACATAGTTTCATCATTGAAAGAGGTGGATGATCATTATAAGAGGTAGATCATGGCGATTGCATGCAGAGCAGGGTGAATGATGACAGGGAGTAGAATGAGACAGAGTTTTTCGGGAGTATGTTCCTTATCTGGCGGACACAAAGGATATTGAAGGTTGTGGTGAGAAGACACTACTGAGAAATCGAGATTTTTCAACTGAATGAGGAATTAGGGCTTTTTAGCAGTGACTGATTGATGTGGTCTAGACAGTTAGAGACAGGTGGAACATGAAATTCGACACTTAACCATTGAAGTGATTGCATTCCAGCGCTCGTATTGGTCTTCTAAATAGGTAGCCAGCATGTCATTGCTAGGGTTTGCTTAATTTGGTGCTTTTTTGATAAAATATTTAATGATAAAATTCGAAGGAGTAATATGAATTTTTCACCTGATACACTGTGAATGATGAATTATTAACAAATATATTTGAAGTATTCATCATTTAAAACAGTAAAATTCAAAGCAGAACTTGTTGGAATTCCCTGAACTCTGTAATTGGGTCAGACTGTTGTAATTTGGCACAAAAGACTTTTGAACTGTGTGTTAGGATAGACTGTTATGATTTGAAGATAGTTAGATTGTGGGATATCAACAGGTGTTGTTAAACCATAGTGAATATGAAGAAACGTGGAAAAACAAATAGAGCTGAGCCCACTAACGTAAGCTGGGTAGATAATTTTCCAGAATGTGTAGAGTTATTTTCAAATGCAGGATGGTTGACATTTTTCAAAAATATTGATGGATATCATGCAGAGGTGTCTCATAAATTTGCTCAGTGCTATGATAAAGACAATGTGTCTTTTGATACTTTACAATTCAAAATGACTAAGGAGTTGGTAGCTGAGGCAACATGCATCTTGAACAAGGGAGAATTATGGTTTAAGAAGGTTCCATTCACCTTCAATGCACAAAAGTACTTACTTCCTCGTGTAATTGTAGATTGGGGTAAAGCTGTACCAATTCATAACTTCAAACCTGAATGGATAGAGCCCATTAAAGTTTTACAGAGTTGTATTACCTGTGAGGGTAGATATGCCTTTGTTTTCAAATACCACTTCAAATTTCTTTAGTATCTCAGTAATGAGTCCAGGATGAATTTACCCTTCTTATTTATGAAGAGACTGCAAAAGATATCATGCAACGTTAAGGAGCACCAAAATCATACAAGGTAGTCCATTTTTCATCATGGACTTATTAAACTTATCACAAAAACTGTTTTGCAGAGTCGGGGAAAAACTTGGGAGTATTTCATTTTCTGGTCAGGTTTTCAAAATGGTCAAGAAGGACAGTCTCATAGAAGACAAGCTGATAAAGGGAAGACTTTGACCTGAAAGCTCAGGAAAAAGGTAAAGGTCAAGGATGAAGACAGGGTTAAATTAGAAGAAGTTTAAGATCATGCAAATGATGACTTTGAATCTAACAACACCTTAATGAAAATGAGAGCAAGAATTTACAGTCAGATATTAAGGAAGCCGAGCCTGTTGAAAATGCTATACCTACAGAGACAATTTCAGATGAAAAAGAAGAGATCGAAGTACATATACAAAGTCCTATCACAGTTTTATCAGAAGATGAGAAATTCCTATTTGATGATGATAAAGTCCCTGTCACTGATGCAACTAGGGTTTGTACTGAGAAGGAATTTCATAGCCAGGGTGATGAGGTAGCATTACCAAAAAGAAAGAAAATAAAATTTGTTGAGTTTGCTTTAGTTACCCATCAGGGTAAGACTCTCAAAATGTTGGGGGAGATTGCTCCTATGTGGAGACCTAAGACTAGACCTAGAAATAAACTCAGATTGAATATGAAGAAGTTGTTGAATCCTAAATTGAATAAAGAAAGAGTAACATTGATAGATGATTCTTCATCTGAGGAAACATTGAATGATGATAAAGAAGACAATAAGGGTAAAAGGTCAATTGAATCTAAAAGAGAGTCTGTCTTGACTGATACTAAAATATCTGATATATTTCTAGAGGTATGAAGTCAGATGTTGCAGGAACAACAAGAAGGTGAAATAAAGTGTTCTTACTCAGAAAAGAAGGTGATGGTTGAGGAAAAGGTTCCATGTAAAGCTGAGAGCGAAGAACACCTAGGTTTTCTTGAAACACGTACAGAATTGTTTCCTGAAGATGAAGAAATTTATAAGAGATTGAATATTCCATGGCTTCCAAATGCGATGCAAACCATAGTAGGAAATAAAACCTTTGATTCAGAAAAAGATAATTTATAAAGAAGTGTAAAAAAATATAAGTATCATGTTGAGTACATGCAGGAGACCAATGATGGCTTAGTCATGGAAAATAGAAGGCTCAGAGAGGATTTGGAGGAGGTATATAGCCGTTATCAGGAGTTGATTGCAGTTTCAAGAGAAGCATTGAAAAGGAAGAGGAATACAGAGGGTCAGTTCACAATGTTGAAGCAAACCATCCAGGACCTGCAACAGCATAATGAAGAGCTCACGAGGAAGATTGCAGATATGGAGGTATATCAGTTGAAGGCAAGAAGAAAAGCTCAAGCCCTGGAAGGGATTGTCTTATTAGCTGAGGCAGCTAAGGATATGTAAAGTTTGTTAAGATAATTAGTTATTAGTTAGGTTTGAAAGTTACTTTATTTTTGTAAATATTATTTAGATGAAACTATTCGATGGGTAGACTAAAAAAGTAGTTAGGGTTCAGTTTCTTAACCATTTTTGGAGAATAGTATTAATGTAAGTCTAACAGAAGACAAATGGTTCAATTTTTTGGCTGGCAAGAGGAGGTATTCAGACTTGTTTATAAGCTAAGTAAAAGACTCTTATGTGTATTTTAAAGACTGATTATGAAATATATAATGTATATTCCCTTCAATTTATTCTCTGGATTCATTTATAACTTGTTTTAGTTACTCAGCTGATAATTTCATTGCTTGTTTAAAGTTTTTATACTTAGAATTCTTGTCATCTGTGGGTGAATCTTAGTATTGTTTTCTGTTGGATTATGGTTATTATGTTATGCATCTTAGCCTTTCTATGATTAAGATTTAGTGTTTATTTGGATTCATGAATGTATTCCCTCTTGTCATCAAACTTCTCAACCAAAAAACCTTTAAAACCCTAAAAACCCTTTTTTGTTTTATTGAGATTATTGAGATTGTGTTGGATTGTTCTCTTGTAGTCTGGGAACAATTTCTGGCATAAACATATTTGGTGCCATTGCCGGGGAACAAAGTTGAAAACATATTTTTCCTTGGGATACTTATCATTTCACTAATTTTAAGAGGTGAACTTAAACCGATAAATCTTAAAGACTACTTTTCGTCAGTTTGTCACAGTGGCTACTAAGGGAATTGGAACAAGAAACATACCTATTTCACCTTTGCAGTTGGGTGTTTCAGACCCAGAACAGATACTGAAAATAGTAAGGAAGATTAGAAGGTCTCAGTCATCACCAGCCCTATATAACCCTGATTAGTTGGATAGTTCATCACCTTTATCTATTTTGAAAAAAGAAGAAGAAACTTCACCTTGGTTGAAGGCTATAATTCCTGTCAGTAACTTTCAAGTTTTCATTGATGCTCAATCCTTCAAAAAGGCACAAACAATATGTCCTGGTAAAATTCCTCTATTTTATCTGAAAGTTGGTAAAACCCCATTTCAACCAAGTTCCAGTCAAATCTCTTCATCACTAAAGTTAGTCAACCTTAAAATGGCATCCCAAAATCAGCCAATAGATATGATGGACCGAATGGTTGTAGCTAGGTATGCACCCTTAGTTTTTCCTCATCCTTTGAATGCACTTCCTGGAAATGATTATCAAAAATACATACCTAGGTTTAATGGATAGGGTGAAACTACAGCTGAGGAACACTAGGAAGCCTTTCTCAGTTATACTGATAACCATAATATTTAAGCTAAGGATGTATGGATGAGGATGTTTGTGCAAAGCCTTGATGGAGATGTCAGAAAATGGTTTAGGGAGTCTCCTGCAAATTCTATCACCATCATAGAAGAGCTTCAAGACCTCTTCATTAGACAATGGGGTGACACCAAAGATCATACTTATTATATAACTGAGTTTGAAGCCCTTAGGAGAAAGAAGGATGAAACCATTGCAAACTTTTCAAAGAGATTCAATAAAATGTATGGCAGAATTTTTGTGGAGATAAAACCTTCAGAAACATCTGCAAAACTCACATATACAAATTCTTTTGACCATGAATTTTCCTTACTAATAAGAGAAAGAATACTTGTTTCTTTACTAAACATGCATGATGCAACATTAGAGGTGGAGTCTAATATATTGGCTTCCCATAGATTGAAGAAGGAAACAGCTCAACAAATGTATGATAGGAAAGGTAAGAGGGAAGCAGCTCCAGGGGTTTCAACATCCCACTCTGTAGAAGGGAAAATTGATGAGATGGCCAAACTAGTTAAGATCCTGATTGCAAAATTAAACAAGTTAGAACTAGAAAAGAATTCAAACAAACCTGTCCAAGAAGGTGAAAGGAACCCTAACAATCAAAACCAATTCAGAAGACAGTTTGCTCCTCGCTTCATACCTAGAGAACAAAGAAATAACGATATACAACGAGAAAGGAGAGAGACTGAGGATCAAAGAGTACCACCCCCTCTTCAGAAAAATGTTTTTGATGAAGAAGAAATTGAAGAGAAAGTATTATTTGAAGACACAGATCAAGATATGAACTATTTTGGAGAACATTTGACTGAAGGTTTTGTCATTGAAGAAGAATTTTTAAATGCAGAATACTATGATGCTGATATGTTTGAAACAAAAGATGACTGCTGTAACTGTTAATGTCTATCAAAATGAACCAAAGAAAACTTTGAATTTGAGGTCAAGCCCAAAACAAGTAGTACAAAACCCAAAGAAGAAGGCGGTTGTACCTACTAAACAACAATTTGATCCTATATCATAGAAAAAACAAATTTAGGATAAGCAAAAGAAGAGTATGGAGGTTGAAGAGGTAAATAAAACTGTGCAGAATTTTAATCTGGAAAATGAACTAGGAAAAATAAAGATTCCTATGCCTTTTAATAAATTAATGAAAAATCCTTCTTACAAATAATCAGTTCTTAAGATGATTGGTTGAGCAAACAGTCAGCCTCTTTCTGATACAGTGAATCTACAAGAAGAAAATCCTAAGATCTTTATTGGATATGCTTTGGTTGAAAAAACTGAGAATGAAGCAGGTGCTTCACCTCCATTTTACATTACACTGACTATCCATGAACAAATGATACATAACTGTCTTTTAGATTTAGGAGCATCACATAACCTAATGCCAAAGGCGGTCATGGAGGCTTTAGGTATGAATATAAAAAAACCCTACCATGATCTGTATGCTTTTGATTCATGAGCTGTAAAGTGTTTGGGTGTGATTAAAGATATGGTTGTTAGTTTGGCTCAATTACCAATGAAAAGTGTGATTATGGATGTGGTAGTAGCAGATATTACGCCTAAATTTGGATTACTTCTCTCTAGGTCTTGGGAAAATAAAGTTGGTGGAACTTTACAAATGGATTTAACATATGCTACTATTCCTGTGTTTGGAGGAGAAAACAGAAGGCTATACAGAGAGCTTCAATTTACCTATATTGTGACAGATGAAAAGAACCCTCTGTATGCTATTGATAAAGATTTGGGTACTTGCATGTTACATTTTAGCGATGATGATAATACTGCTGGTTTGTTATAGGTTGAAAAGGAACAGCCAATTAAATGCAGTAAGGAATAAGAAGATGAGCTTTGGCAATTATACTTTGATGGATCATCTTGTAAAGAAGGTGCTGGAGCACGGGTTCTTCTCATATCCCATGGTGGTGAAAAAGTAAATCTGATGTATAAATTGGAATTTATTACTACAAATAATACTACTGAATATGAAGCTTTGCTGTTAGGTTTGAAGGTAGCTAAAGATTTAGGCATTCAACAAATTTCTGCATATGGCGATTCCGAGTTGGTTTTTCAGCAGGTGAGGAACAACTATCAAGTGAAACAGGATTTGCTGAAAGTCTATCAAAATGAGGTATGGGATATGATTGAAAACTATTTTGTAGCTTTTAACATTACCTATATTCCAAAGGATCATAATCAGACTATTGATTCATTGGCCTTAGCAGCTACACATTTTAGAATTCCCAAAACCACACAGTTGAAGTATCCCATTGAGGTTAGGTACAGACCTTCTGTACCTGATAATGTAAAGTAGTGGAGAGTGTTTGAAGATGACATTGTAATTAAAAGAGTTTTGGAGCTTACACATGATTTTTCTAATTCTCTGATTGATCAAGAAGAATATGATTAGGATGAAGATGTTGAAGAGATTGCTGAAAATGAAATTGCTGGCCACAAGATTATTGAACTAAAAGGTAATTTCATCCCAAAAGGTTTGGTACCTTTAGAAAGGATATTTTCAAAAGATGATACACCTCTAAAACCTGTTGTACAATCTTTAGAAGAGAATGTGGTGGATTGTAACATTGGTACTACAGAACATCCAAGAATGATGAAGATTTCAAAAGCACTCATAGCAGAACAAAGAAACAGGTACATTAAGTTGTTAAGGGAACATGTTGATGTCTTTGCATGGTCTTATGAATAATTGAGAACATATGATACTGGGATTATACAACATAAAGTACCTTTAAAACTGAATGTTAAACCCTTTCAACAGAAATTGAGGAGGATTAATCTAGCCTTGTTTCCTGTTATTGAAAAAGAAGTTAAGAAGTTATTAGATGCCAAGATCATTGTTCCTCTCAGGTACTCTTCATGGGTTGCTAATCTAGTTCCTGTCAGGAAAAAGAATGGAGAAATTAGACTGTGTGCTGACTTTAGAAACTTGAATAGATCTTCACTAAAGGATAATTATCCTCTGCCTAAAATTGAGCAAATATTGCAGAAGGTTGTTGGGGCACAAAGGATTTCTATGGTTGATGGCTTTTCAAGATACAATCAAATTTCTATGCATCCTGATGATAAAGAAAAAACATATTTTACTACTCCATGGGGAACTTTCATGTATGATAAGATGCCTTTTGGTTTAATGAATGCTGAAGCAACTTTTCAAAGAGCTATGGATATAGCCTTTTTTGGGGAAAAACACAAGTTTGTAGTGATTTACTTAGATGATATCATTGTTTTTTCACAATCAGATGATGAACATCTAAAACATTTGAAACAAACTTTCCTAAAATGCAGAAAATTTGGTTTATCCTTGAATCCAAAGAAGTCACACTTTGCTGTACAGGAAGGAAAATTATTGGGTCATTTAGTTTCAGCTAATGGTATAACGATTGACCCAGAAAGGGTGAAAGCAATACTGAAGATAAGTCTACCAAGGTGTAAAAAAGATGTCCAATCTTTCATTGGTAAAATCAACTTTCTGTGTTGGTTTATACCAAATTTTGCTGAGACTATCAAACATATTACAAACATGCTAAAGAAGGATCAAGAAGTCAAGTGGACCACTGAAGAAAATAACTCATTAGAAAAAAATAAGATGGTTCTTACCGAAGCTCCAGTATTAGTAAGTCCAGATTTTATCAGGGAATTTCTAACCTTTTCCTTTGCATCTGAAGATACATTGGCTACTGTTCTGTTGTAGAAGAATAAGGATGGTCTTGAACAGCCTATTGCATTCTTCAGCAAAGCTCTTAGAGATTATGAATTAAAATACAACATCTTAGAAAAACAGGCTTATTCTTTGGTAAAAGCTTTGAAATTTTTCAGAATCTATGTTTTGCATTCCAAAGTTATTTCATATGTGCCTAATGCTGTTGTAAAATATGTTTTGACATAGCCTAACAGCGAGGGAAAATGAGGCAAGTGGATTGCTAAAATCACGGAGTATGATGTAGATATCAGACCTACCAAACTAGTAAAGGGACAAGGTTTAGCTAAGTTGTTGGCTGAATCAAATTGCCAAGCTCTAGGATTGCATTTGATGGTAGAGGATCCAGCTTAGGAAGAAAATCAAGCAGAGCTGGAGAAAGAGAAGATTATGGATTTCTATTCAGCATCCACATGGTATGCAGACATTGCATATTTTCTGTTGTATTTGCAATGTCTAGAACACTTAGATAAAAAAGCTGCTAGGTATTTGAAGCTAAGAACTACTAAGTACTGTTTGGTAGAACAACTGCTATTTTGGAAGGACCCAGGGGGTGTTCTACTCAGATGCTTAGATAAACTTGAAATTGAAGGAGTGATTTCTGAATCTCATGAGGGTGCTTATGGAGGTCACAAGTATTGGAAGGCAACAGCATACAAAATCTTGAGAGCTGGATACTATTGGCCCTCTTTATTTATATATGTATATTAGTAGGTAAGAGCATGCATCCCTTGTAAAAAATTTGCTGGTAAACAAAAATTGTTGTCATTACCTTTAAAACCAATTGCAGTAAGTGCCCCTTTTCAGCAGTGGGGTTTGGAATTTATAGGAGAGATAAATCCATCTTCCTCAGGAAAACACAAGTGGATTTTGACTGCAACATATTTCTTTACCAAATGGGTGGAAGCTATCCCCACAAGGAATGCCACAGATAAGGTGATTATGGAATTTAATGAAGAAAGTATTCTCAGTAGGTTTGGGTGTCCTCAGAGAATAGTAATAGATAATGCAAAGGCTTTTAAGTCTAAGGCAATGGGAGCATTTTGTGAAAATAATGGCATCTTGTTGAAATATTCAACCCCTTACTATCCTCAAGGTAATGGTTTAGCTGAGTCCTCCAATAAAAATATCATTTAGAGTATCAGAAAATTGCTAAAGCATAATAAGAGATCATGGGATTCTATGCTGAAATATGCATTATGGGCTGATAGAATAAGAGTCAAGCAAGCAATTGGAACTTCTCCTTTCCAATTAGTGTATGGTACAGATGCAGTTTTTCTTATTCAGTTGGGTATCCCAGTGATGAAGTTTTTTCAGGATTGTTAGGAAGAACCTAATGATATGCAGAGAAGGATTTATGCAATGATAGAGTTATAGTAGAATAGAGAAAAAGTGGAAGAAAAGGCACAACTATACAGATTGAAAATGAAAGAAAGATTTGACAGGAAAATCAAAGATAATACTTTCTCAATAGGAGACATGGTTCTAAGATGGGATGCTAGGAAGGAGCAAAAAGGGAAACATGTAAAATTTGATAACCTCTGGTTTGGCCCTTTCCCAGTATCTAAGTTTTTGGAAAACAACACTTTTGTCCTACATAATTTGGAGGGTGCGGAATTGTCAAGTCCAGTTAATGGACGATTCGTCAAGCATTTCTATAGTTTTTGAGGTGAATTTTAGTTTTCATTGTATATACCAGTGTGAGTGAAACACAATAAGGACTCCATAACCCAATGTAAATTTTGCAGATTAGCAGGTAGCAGTAAAGAAGGCACTGGTCTACAGGTTCTTGAAGCCTCACAAGGAGGACTTCCTCCCGCAGCAGGAGCCAGATGTTAGGTCATGATTTTGTCTTCCTTAGTTTTATGATTTTATTTTTGTTTTTGAACCTTGCTAGTATTTTTGATTCTAAGAAATTTGTTTATAAAGATAATTTTGAGTTCAAACTTTTAATTTTCATGATTTTGATTTTTTAAGCTTGCTTTTATAATTTTTGCTTTGATTTCATTATTGAAGGGTTTTACAAGGCATATATGGATTAAATAAGTTTTATAAATGACACTAAGGTCGAGTTTGAACACATAAACCAAATTTTAATCCTAATTAGTGGCCTAATGATGTGAAATTATTTGATTAGACTTTCTTGTAGTGCAAGAGCAAAATGAATACACTAGAGCACTACAAGAAAGTCACGAATGCCAAAATCATCATTTTTTCAGTCCAATTTTTTGGGTGTCTTATCTCCGAGGTGTTAATCATATCATTTGATGCATTTGATACATGTCCTACATAGTTTCATCATTGAAACAGATGGATGATCATCATAAGAGGTAGATCATGGCGATTGCATGCAGAGCAAGGTGAATGATGACAACGAGTAGAATGAGACAGAGTTTTTTGGGAGTATGTTCCTTATCTAACGGGCACGAAGGATATTGAAGGTCATGGTGAGAAGAAACTATTGAGAAATCAGAATTTTTCAACTGAATGAGGAATTAAGGCTTTTCAGCAGCGATTGTTTGAAGTGGTTTGGATAGTTAGAGACAGGTGGAACATGAAATTCGACATTTAACCATTGAAGTGATTGCATTCCAGCACTCACATTGGTCTTCTAAACAGGTAGCTCGTGTGTCATTTCTAGGCTTTGCTTAATTTGGGGCTTTTCTAATAAAATCCTTAATGATAAAATTCGAAGGAGGAATATGAAATTTTCACCTAATTTTTCGGGTGTCTTATCTCCGAGGTGTTAATCATATCATTTGATGCATTTGATACGTGTCCTGCATAGTTTCATCATTGAAACAGGTGGATGATCATCATAAGAGGTAGATAATGGCGATTGCATGCAGAGCAAGGTGAATGATGACAACGAGTAGAATGAGACAGAGTTTTTTTGGAGTATGTTCCTTATCTAATAGACACGAAGGATATTGAAGGTCGTGGTGAGAAGACACTACTGAGAAATCAGGATTTTTCAACTGAATGAGGAATTAAGGCTTTTCAGCAGCGACTGTTTAAATTGGTATGGATAGTTAGAGATAGGTGGAACATGAAATTCGACATTTAACCATTGAAGTGATTACATTCTAGCACTCACATTGGTATTCTAAACAGGTAGCTCGTGTGTCACTGCTAGGCTTTGCTTAATTTGGGGCTTTTCTAATAAAATCCTTAATGATAAAATTTGAAGGAGGAATATGAATTTTTCACCTAATATACTGTGAATGATGAATTATTAACAAATATATTCGAAGTATTCATCATTTAAAATGGTAAAATTCAAAGCAGAACTTGTTGTTATTCCCTGAACTCTATAATTGGGTCAGACTGTTGTAATTTGGCACAAAAGACTTCTAAACTGTGTGTTAGGACATACTGTTATGATTTGAAGATAGTTATATTGTGGCATATCGATAGGTGTTATTAAACCATAGTAAATATGAAGAAAAGTGGAAAAACAAATAGAGCTGAGCCCACTGACCTAAGCTAGGTAGACAATTTTTCAGAATGTGTAGAGTTATTTTCAAATGCAGGATGGTTGACATTTTTCAAAAAGATTGATGGATATCATGCAGAGGTGTCTCATAAATTTGCTCAGTGCTATGATAAAGACATTGTGTCTTTTGATCCTTTACAATTCAAAATGACTAAGGAGTTGGTAGCTGAGGCAACAGGCATCTTGAATGAGGGAAAATTATGGTTTAAGAAAGTTCCATTCACCTTCAATGCACAAAAGTACTTACTTCCTGGTGTAATTGTAGATTGGGGTAAAGGTGTACCAATTCATAACTTCAAACCTAAATGGATAGAGCCCATTAAAGTTTTACAGAGTTATATTACCTATGAGGGTAGATATGCCTTTGTTGTCAAATACCACTTTAGATTTCTTCAGCATCTCAGTAATGAGTCCAAGATGAATTTGCCCTTCTTCTTTCTAAATATCCTGCAAAAGATGTCATGTAGGGTTAAGGAGCACCAAAATCATACAAGGCAATCCATTTTTCATCATAGACTTATTAAAATTATCATAAAAAATGTTTTGCGGAGTGGGGGAAAAACTTGGGAATATTTCATTTTCTGGTCAGGTTTTCAAAATGGTCAAGAAAGACAGTCTCACTGAAGACAAGCTGATAAAGGGTAGACTTTGATCATAAAGCTCAAGAAAAAGGTAAAGGTCAAGGATGAAGATAGGTTTAAATTAGAAGAAGTTTTAGATCATGCAAATGAAGACTTTGAATCTAAACAGCACCTTAATGACAATGAGAGCAAGAATTTATAGTCAAATATTAAGGAAGTTGAGCCTGTCGAAAATGCTGTACCTACAGAGACAATTTCTGCTGAGAATGTTGTACCTACAGAGACAATTTCAGATGAAAAAGAAGAGATCGAAGTACAAAGACAAAGTCCTATCACAGTTTTATCAGAAGACGAGAAATGCCTATTTGATGATGATAAAGTCCATGTCACTGATGCAACTAGGGTTTGTACTGAGAAGAAATTTCATAGCCAGGGTGATGAGGTAGCATTACCAAAAAGAAAGAAAATAAAAGTTGTTGAGTTTGCCTCAGTTACCCATCAGGATAAGACTCTCAAAATGTTGGGGGAGATTGCTCCTGTGTGGAGACCTAAGACCAGACCTAGAAATAAACTCAGACTGAATATGAAGAAGTTGTTGAATCGTAAATTGAATAAATAAAGAGTAACAGTGATAGATGATTCTTCATCTGAGGAAACATTGAATGATGATAAATATGACAGTAAGGGTAAAAGGTCAATTGAATCTAAAAGAGAGTCTGTCCTGACTGATACTAAAATATCTGATATATTTCTAGAGGTACGAAGTCAGATGTTGCAGGAACAACAAGAAGGTGAAATAAAGAGCTCTTATTCAGAAAAGAAGGTGATGGTTGAGGAAAAGGTTCCATGTAAAGCTGAGAGCGAATAATACCTAGGTTTTCCCGAAACACCTACAGAATTGTTGCCAGAAGATCAATAAATTTATAAGAGATTGAATATTCCATGGCTTCCAAATGAGATGCAAACCATAGCAGGAAATAAAACCTTTGATTTAGAAAAAGATAATTTACAAAGAAGTGTAAAACAATATAAGTATAAGGTTGAGTACATGCCGAAGACCAATTATGGCTTAGTCATGGAAAATAGAAGGCTCAGAGAGGATTTGGAGGAGGTAAATAGCCCTTATCAGGAGTTGATTGCAGTTTCAAGAGAAGTATTAAAAAGGAAGAGGAATACAGAGGGTCAGTTCACAATGTTGAAGCAAACCATCCAGGACCTGCAACAACATAATGAAGAGCTCATGAGGAAGATTGCAGATATGGAGGTAGATCAGTTGAAGGCAAGAAGAAAAGCTCAAGCCCTAGAAGGGATTGCCTTATTAGCTGATGCAGCAAGGATTTGTAAAGTTTGTTAAGATAATCAGTTATTAGTTAGGTTTGAAAGTTACTTTATTTTTGTAAATATTATTTAGATGAAACTATTCGATGGGTAGACCAAAAAAGCAGTTAGGGTTCAGTTTCTTAACCATTTTTGGAGAATAGTATTAATGTAAGTTTGACAGAAGACAAATGGTTTGATTTTTTAGCTGGCAAGAGGAGGTCTTCAGACCTGTTTATAAGCTAAGTAAAAGACTCTTATGTGTATTTGAAAGACTGGATATGAAATATATGATCTATATGCCCTTCAGTTTATTCTCTGGCTTCATTTATAACTTGTTTTAGTTACTCAGCTGATAATTTCATTGCTTGTTTAAAGTTTTTATACTTGGAATGCTTGTCATGTGTGGGTGAATCTCAGTATTGTTTTTTGTTAGATTATGGTTAATATGTTATGCATCTCAGCCTTTCTATGCTTATGATTTAGTGTTTATTTGGATTTATGAATGCATGCACTCTTATCATCAAACTTCTCAACCAAAAAACCTTGAAAACCCTAAAAACCCTATTTTGCTTTATTAAGATTATTGAGATTGTGTTGACTTGTTCTCTTGTAGTCTGGGAACAATTTCTGGCATAAACAATGTGAATGGTAGAGTTTGATCTTACATTGGTGCCCTAGTTAGCTCCTTATTTGCATTTGGAACCCATGTTGACACTTTGTCCTTTAGGGTGTGGGAGTCCGTTGTATAGTATCTCCATGACATTTCGCAAGAGCCTCATACTCCTCTTGATATTTTGCTGGCCTATTCCCCCAGGAGTCCCTTATGTCAAGTTGTAATTGCATTATCATGAGCTTTTCCTACCTCATTGATCCTTATGCCGGCTTCCCTGACTTTGAGTATCAACCATATAGCTAGAGCTTATATCATGTCTAGCCATGCAGAGCCATTTTATATGTCCTTTGCAGCTTGATTCTCGATTTTCACTGGGAGGGGACTTTCCCCCGAGTGTCTCTATCCTACACATGTGTCCTCGCATTGAGCATAGGTATTTTCCACTGCTTGGAACTAGTTTGTTTGCCCCATGACGCTCGTCTCCTCCCATTCTGTAACTATAAAGCGAGTTTATTCTTTTTCAATATTTCCAAATATTTGAAAAAGTCCAAAAAAAATGAAAAAACCAAAAAGCCGGACAAAAAAAGATGTTATCTTTGGTAGCAGTCGAGTCGTGTCACCTTCGAATAGAGCACTGTATATCATATCCGTTGGTTGGGTTAGTAGTTTGACTTTAGGAGCTATACTCATTTCTTTGAGTTTATCTCCATCGACTACTTAAGCTTCTAGTCCCTATGGAGCTGCTATCGATGCCTCTTGTGTCGCAGAGATGTCCCAGTTTTGTATATAGAGTCTATGCTGCCTACATTTAGTCACCATTCACCTTTATGCTCTTCTTTGAAGGAAGTTGAAACCTGTGTCGGCCATTCCTCAGTTATCTTGACTTTGCATGTCGGCCATTTCTGGTATAGTTACTGGTTCATGCACATTATGATCGAGTCCTTCCACACTATATAGCTTTGCTGGGTACCTCATGTTGGATGATGAGGGATGCCTTAATGCCCTCCTTCCAGTAGATTTCATCCCATCGACTTCAGATCATTTTTTCTGGGATAGGAATCTAGAGCCATTTTTGAGTTCCTTGAGACTTGCAGTCATTGGTGGCAGGTTCTCTCACCATTGACAGTTTTTTGGGAATACATGAATGTCCCCTGATCGATGGATTCTCTAAAGTGTTCGACCTCAACACATTTATTCACACTTGTTAGTTTGCACTCTAGTACCTTGATTCCCATTTTCATTATTGGTGGGTGATTTCGTGTCTGTTAACGGTATAGATCAATGACCAGTAATCAGACGATGGACTACTATGTTAGACCTTGACACCTCTATTCACATACTAGGACATGTACTCGTAGCATTTTGTGTAGAAGACCTTCCAGATTGGTGGTATCTCATATATGCTAACTCCTTGATCGTGCCAGTGTTCATGAGATTTTAGCTCTCGTGACTTGATTCCAGTATATGTAAGATATTTCTAGCCATTATGGAGATCTTGATCCACTATATATCTTCAGCCTTCGTGGAGATCATGATCCTTTGTATATCTTCATCATGGAGATTCTGAGCTATTTATATTGTACATGGTGATGACCACACATGTCATATTTTGTATCATGCCTATTCATGTCCATTGTACTCTTATGTATCTGGGACTGCTATATGTACTTGCAGTTATGTGCAGAGTTTGATCATTATATTGTATTGATTGGATGGCTAGTTCTTCCACTGGGTTCTTCATCACTCCACTTCTGGGATGGAATTATAATGTATTTTGACCATCGCATGACCCCTCTGACCTCACACATTAGGGGGCATCTGTTATAGCTGATTTTACCACACATGGTGAATCACTCTTTTATGGCCTTCCCTGTCCCTCTGCAGACTCCTTAGACCCCATGGACCATTTTTGTACCTTTGATGTTTCCAAGATCATCCCTAAAAACATGCAAAAATTTCCATACGTGACTTTTAATCCCTTTCTCGCGTATATACACGGGTTTGACCCCTAAAATCGTGTACATTGGGATGTGTGCAAAATGCCAAATTCTTTTGGAGTTTTCCTTGATGTGGATCCGAATCACTTGTCTCTTGGCCTTCCATATGCCTTGAGATCGCTCAGATTTGAACTTCCATTACCCCATTGAATATCTATATAAGGAACCCTTTGGATACATTGAAGGCATCAGAAATTGAAGAGCAAGAAAACTATAGTCCATTGTTGCCGAAGCTTATACTTGAGTCTGAATCCCTTTGTCCCTTGGAGCACTTTTGTGTTCGTCCCAAGCTTTCCTTTTGCTTGTGAGCTTTCTATTGAGAGATGGAGGATTGAAGTGGTGGAGGACCAAGTGGGGGACTCAGTTTCTTCGATTTGCAAACGTGTTGATAGAGGTTGTCACTATTGTAATCTCTGTTTTATATTAATAGAAATATCTTTTCCTGTCCAATAATGTGTATTTGAATGAATATTTTATCCATGGATGCTTTTAAATGCTTATATATGCTAGATTAGGTCTAACACAATTATATATAGCATGCTTGTCTTGTTCGCTGAGTGTTGAGATAGCAATTTATCAATACAAGCTGGAGTTGGAAAGCTCAATGGGGATCTACATCAACCATCTGGAATAAGGTATGAATTGAGATCCTTTAGTGTTAGATATTTGGTTTCACTTGCATAAAGGAAAGGATTGATTTCTGGAGTCAAGCTATCTGTTGTGGTACCCCAAGCCATAGGAATTTATCTCCGTAACACCTAGGATAGCGGGTGATAAGATGAAGTTGCCAATATTCAATGGAAATGGCACTGATGATCGAGAACAATACTGGTTCTTATGTGAAGCTATCTAGATGGCTCGACAAACCATCGATGATGATGTCAAGAAAATTCAGCTAAACACTACTCTGAGGGGCTGCGCATTGGAATGGTTTATGAGATTAACACGAGTGCCTCAGGGAGGTACTGCAAAAACATTAGACAAGATCAGAATAGGGATATTTGAGGAATTTAAGAAGCCAAATTCTGAAGCTCACTACATTACTAAACTGAAAGAGATAAAAAAATTCCCCAATGAAATGATTTGGGATTTTGATCAGCAATTTAAGACATTGATGGCTCGGGTCAGTTTTCAGATGAGCGATGTTCAACACAAAAAATGGTTCATTGCAACGCTTGTCCCACATATTTGAAAACCATTAATGCAACAAAAGATTGCGACACAAAGCAAGGTTCTGGACACCGCGATGAAACTGGAAGCATCACCAGTAGGAGAAACTGCCATTGGAATGAATTAGATTCAGGCACAACTGGCCAACCTAGCACTGCAGCTGCAAGACATCAAAAAGGCCAAGGAGTATCACGATGATCTTTGGTGTACCCATTTCCATGTAGGTGGACATACCAAGGATACATGTCCGACGTTTTGAAATTATTTTCTATCAGGAGCCCCTAATCTATTGAGTAGTGCTGATGCACCATGGTGTTGTATCTGCCAGGTCTATGGGCATCGACATGAGAACTATGATTACATGTAGAAGATGGTCACTAAAGCAGAGAGCTTGTACTGTACATTCTGTCGGTCAATTAGACATTACAACATGAACTACCGTGCTTATGATTTGCTCCAAAAAAGGACATACAATTCATACTTTGTGAAAATGGAGGAACCTCGAATAGCGAAAGCACCGCCGCAAGTAGCATAGCCAACAGTACAAGTACCGTACACACTGCCACCTCCATTATATTTTTTCCCTACACAACCCCAGCCGCAATTTGTAGCACAGTCGCAAATAGTCATACAATCGCAGTATAACCAGGTGCAGTGACCACAGTATAATCATCCAAAAGCTGTGCAATATGTTTAGCGACAACTTCCATAGCAGTAACTAGCTCAACCACAGTTCAAATAGGGAGGAACCCATGGAGGATTCCGTGGAAGATTTAGGGGCCGTGATGGATGCTTTGGTTGAGGAAGTGGCCAAGGTCGGGAATCCATTCAGTGTTATACATGTGGGATATTTGGGCACTATCAGAGCAAATGTCCTCATGTGCAGTGTACATACTATGCAGCCAGTAATCATAATGTCGAAAATTGTCTGCAGTTGATCGCAAAATGGCAAGTTGGATATATTCCCCAATTGTAGAACACCTAGAATCAGAATCGGCCGGGAGCTCAAGCCTAGAACTTGCGCCAAGGACCGAAATTTGCAGCAATCCATGCAAAACCAAGGATGAAGGATGTTGATGTCAGGATTGTCACTCATGCTGGCGTGACAACTAGTGATGATGGACCATGACAACCTGTTTGACTTGCTGGTAAGAAAAAGGTTTCATTTGATATTGCAACATAAAAAGACACTTTCTTTGAAGTGAAGCAGGCGATTGGAAGGAATCTAGGTAAGATGCCAATTATTGACATGCCGTTTTCTTTTGACCCATCTATAGAAGCAGGACCATCACAGTAGCATGTCACTCTGCATAAGTTTTTTGAAAGTTTTCTATTGCTGGAAAAGGACTTGGATGCCCTTGTCAAGCTTGAGACATTGTTGCACATTCTAGATAAGACAGTCACATGATTCTGCTGTGAATTCCTTGCAAAAAATAAATATAGGCAAGGAAATGAGGATGAATATCCAAATTGGGGATTATGAGTTTGACTCGTTCATTCTGGACCTTGGATCTGATGTCAACATTCTGATGAAGAAAATTTGGCAATCGATGGGGAATCCAACTCTAGGATGGTCACCAGTGCAGTTGCAGTTAGCAAATCAAACGAAGGTTCAACCCATCGGTCATGTTTCAAATTTGGTTGTCGACATTGAAGGTATGAAAATGCATGCTGAATTTGATGTGATAGAAGTTGTAGAGGATGGTGGTTCCTATCCAGTGCTACTAGGAATTAGGTGGGCTAATGATAGCATGGAAGTTATCAACTTCAAAAAATAGGTGATGATGTTTGAAAACCAGGATGTTAGGGTCATTGCTCCTATGGACCCTCAGGATGGACGACACTATATTGAGCCAGTGAAGGATGAAGTCAGGAGAAGTTTGGATTAGGCATACAACATCTCCAAGGACTACATCCATCCCACTGTCAACAACGAACTTGGATGGCGCAATGCAATTTCTGCGTCCTCAGATTCTAATGATGCTCTAGAAAATGGGCAGAATCGGTTACATGAGGTATCATTCCAGAAGTGTGTGTTAATTACATAGTCTCTCTGACATGTTGCAATTGAGATGGTCAAGTTTCCCACTTATGAAGGAATTCTAGGACTCTGTGAGTTCTTTCAAGAATTTGAAAAGAAAGTGCTGGAACCGCAAAGGATATTGGCTCTTGTCGTAGCACTAAAGGCTACGCCGGCCCACTGGTGTGTGACACACAAACGGATGATCCATGACTAGGAGTAGTGACGGAGATTGATGATGGTCCATTTTGGTGATGTAGAGGTTTACCATGCTGGGAGATATGATGGAAAGAATGACCCCACCAGTCATTTGGTCAAATGTCAGATGTTATGGACATCAAGACCCAGAGATGAGTGGGTTCATGCTTTTGTTCATACTCTCAAATAAATTCCATGGTCCTGGTATGTAGCAGCAGAGTTGAGCAGAACCATTACCACTTCGGACGAGTTGTCAGTTCGCTTCGTGCAGACGTTTAACTTCCACGACATCGATGCTGAGGTATGTAATGCTTTACACATTATCCGTGACATAGTACTAAAAGTCACCCCTATCGCATACCCGGTTGATCCCCATGCAAATTGCTCCATCTAATCCATGATGATGTGCTACAACTTGTCCAGGGAACCTGAAGGTGATGACGAGCTATGTAATGTTAATATCCTAGAGTCTGAGGGAATTTGTGGCATTATATCTCCTAACATATCGACTGACTTGATGAACCAGCCGCTGTGCATTAGGAAAATCAACATTGGGATGACAGAAAACCAAAAATTTGCCAATGTTGGGGACTATTGGGGCGAGGAGATGATAGCCAAAATCATAGATCTATTGCATGAATTCCAGGATCTGTTCCCCACGTGGTTTTTTGAGATGAAGGGGATCTTTGGCAATTTTGGGGAAATGAAGGTTTCACTCAAGCCGAATGCAAAATCAATCCACCACAGGTCGTATAGACTGAACTTGCAGTATAAGGATCGCGTGAAAACTAAGCTTGATCGGATGCTTGATGCTAGGATCATCGAACTAGTAGAAGAATCAGAGTGGATAAGCTCGATGGTGGTCTAAGACAAGAAGACTAGAAAAATCTGCATCTATGTCAATCTAAGAAAATTAAATGGCACATGTATGCACGACCCGTTCCCGACCCCTTTCATAGATGAATTCCTGGAAGGCGTAGGCATCCAGGAGGTATATTCCTTCATAGATGGTTTTTTGAGCCACCACCAGATCCGGATCGTGAAGGAGAATCGCCATAAGACTACATTAGTCCCCAAGTGGGGTTTTTTCCAGTATATTGTAATGCCATTTGGGCTAAAAAATGCCCACATCGTATTCTCCCGCGTCGTTGTCGCAATCTTTAAGGATTTTATTTAGAAGTTCCTGTAGGTCTATATGGATGACTGGACCATCTACAGTTTGGCTAAAGACCACCTAGAAAACCTGCGACTAATGATGGAACGATGTCGACAGCATCAGATTGCATTGAATTCCAAGAAATGTATTTTTTGTGCACCCTTCAGTATATTACTTGGGCACATCGTCTGCAAAGAAGGTCTGTTGGTAGATCTGACAAAGATTGCGTTGATCCTCAGTTTACCACCGACGATGAATGTAAAAATGCTTCGAGCAACACTAGGACACACAGTCTACTATCGCAAGTTTATCAGGGGATGTGCTGTGATTATCGCTCCTATGGAGAAATTGCGAAAGAAATATGTTTCATTTGAATGGACTTAGGAATGTCGAGGCAACGATGACACCTTGAAGACCAAGATGGCCTCTGCACCCATACTGGTTTTTCCTAACTGAAATAAGGAATTCCATGTGCACATTGATGCCTCTTCTATTGTGCTGGGGGTTATTCTTGTGCAACCAGACGAAGGCGACTTGGATCATCCCTTAGTGTATGCTAGTAGGAAGTTATCATTTGCTGAACAAAATTACACCATGACTGAAAGGGAAGGCTTGGCAATGGTATATGCTTTGCAAACGTTCAGGTACTATTTGTTGGGTGGACACTTTAAGATGTTCATCGATCATTCAGCTTTGCAATACCTAGTAAATAAGCTTGTTTTGGGGGGGAGAATCTACAGGTGGCTGCTTTTGTTCCAAGAATTTGATTTTGAAATAGTGGTAAAGCCAGGATGGTTGAACGCTGGCCTGGATCATCTGTCACGTATTGAGAATGGTGAAGAACCCACTAATATTGACAATGGACTGACTAATGTGCACTTATTCTGAGTTGAAATCATAGGATATTACTATGGCCCCATTGTTTAGTTTTTATCTACTAGCATCGCCCTTGCAGATATGGCGATTAGCCAGAAGAAGCAGTTGGCATCAAAGCGTCTGTTTTTTTCACTCATTATAGGACAGCTCTATAAACCTGGACCAGATGAGATATTGCGATGATGCATCTTACCGCATGAGCAGGGTCCCATTCTAAAGGAAGTGCATGTAGGTGTTGTGGGATGTCACTGTGGAGGTCGTGCCACTTCCCGAGAGGTACTGCGTGCTAGGATTTGGTGGCCCACATTGCATAGCGATGCCACAGACTATGCCAGGAGCTGTGATGTATTCCAACGGGTTAGTAAACCATCGCAAAGAGATGAGATGCCGCTGGTACTGTAGGTGACTTTGCAACCATTTGATAAATGAGCCGTCGAATTTGTGGGTCTTATCAATCTGCCAGGTAAGCACACTGGAGCCCATTATATTATCACTGCAACTAACTACCTGACTCGGTGGGTGGAGGCTGCACCAGTCATTGATTGTACCACCGCAACAACATGATGGTTTATTTTTGAGAACATTGTGATGTGCTTTGGGTGTCCTTGAATCTATATGAGCAACCAAGGTAGTCACTTTGTCAACCAAATGATAAAATCACTAACCGAGGAGCTTCATGTACAACATAAGTGAAGTACTCCCTACCATCCACAGGAAAATGGAACTATTGAGGCCTTCAACAAAATTTTTGGGACAACGCTGACCAAGGTATGTAACATCAACCACGATGACTGGGATCTAAAAATTCCTACAGTTTTATGGGCCTATCGTACTACCTGCAAACAACTCACATGTCACACACCGTTTAAGTTAGTTTATGGGAAGGAGGCAGTCATGCCGATGGAGTACATTGTTCCAGCTTGCACATTGCTGCAACAATGGGTATGGTGGATGTAGAGGCATTAGAAGCACGTGTTGTGCAGCTGATTCAGATCGATGAGGATCGCTTCATTGCAGGATTCCAGCAACAGGTTGTGAAATATTGACATAAGGCATGGCATGATCGCCATATTAAGCACAAACAATTCACGGTAGGAGATTTGGTGTTGCTATATGATAGTAAGTTTATCAAGCATCCAGGTAAGTTACAAATGCACTGGCTAGGTCCCTATCTTGTTTAGTCTATTACCGCTGGAGGCACCGTGTAGTTGCAGCAATTAGATGGTGTCATGTTACCAAAGCTCATTAATGAGAGTCGCTTGAAGCCCTATAGAATAGGGTTGGTGATGCACACCACCTGAAGCGGAGAAAAAAAAAACATTTTTGAGTTTAGCATAAAGAGGTGAGCAATGGGAGCGAGGATGCGCAAAGAAGATACAGTTGTTGGTAGTAGTTGGTTGACCATTCATGATAGTTGTCGAGTTGCGTGATGGTCAAATTAGGTAATAAATGTAGGTAGTTAAACTAGTTGGATGGTGGTGCTTGTTGAAGCGACCTGCATTAATGGGTGATCCAACCATTAGCCGCATAAGATCACTGACGTATTTGGCGTCACTAATACTCAATTTGGCAATAATGGTGCAGTTATATTTGGTAATGATGGATTTGGAATTAGAAGTGGCTATTAAACACTGCGTGGGAGGCATTGGTTTGCATTATTCATTTGTGAGAGATGAAGTCGAAGGTGAATTTGGTGCAGAGTATTGAGCTAAGTGTTGAGCATAGTTTGTGTTGTTGAGTGTGTCTTTTGGTTTTGTGGGGTAAGGGATGCTAAACGACCTTGACGCCATTGAAATTTCGAGTGAATATGAGTCCCCTGTTTATCCCACGGCTACAGAAGAGGAAGTTATGAGTATGATAGTGGGTTCGTCATCCATTCCAAAATGGAAATGATAGGCTCAGAGACCCAGTCCGACACCCCCTGAGAAGCAACAAACTCACACCTCTATGCGAATGCGGGGAGAAGGCACTGCCCAGATGGGGCCGTCAAGCTTAGGAGCGGTTGAGTCCACGGTGTCCTGAGGTGTCTTGGTGAATGATATTTTGGGATATGTTGCTACCATGTGTCTAGGCACTAAGCCACGACAGCTGTCAAAAAACTAGAAGTACCCACCCAAGTTGCCACCACTACAAGAAGGGATGACATGCTCCATAGATATCATCCCTGCATTGATCAGGCTCAAGTTAGATGACCATGACTTGCTGTTGCTTAAAGATGTTTGGGATGAGCCCTACGAGTATGTTACAATAGTGCTTGGTGGACCCTTTCAACGAATTTTGAATCCATGGGCCAATGGCTTAGAGAAATCTTGATTGCTGGGGCTCATCAATATGCCCCACTTTGGCCGTTTGAACGAAGCACATGCATGTGTAAAGCAACTATTGGCATGCTTCCATGGAGAGATGCTTTGGCTGACTACGTGGATCCCGGTTACTGTTGACTTGATTTCCAACATTACTGGGTTGCCTAAGGCTGGGGAGGATCCAATGCAATATATTCATGGATGAGATACAGACAAAAGGATTGCAAAGCAGCTGAAGGAGCACTTTGGGTTACAACGAGATGGTCGTGCCTATCGCATTGACAGTATCAACTTGCAGACGGTGCGAATTAGTGCCAGAATTCAGGCTAGCAAATTTGTTCATGGAAATTGACCTGTGCAATGCAATTCAGGAGTTGTGGCCTGTGCTCAGAAATGTGCGGAGGGAGTTTAGATGAATTGGTCATTATTTCTGTTAAATCAGTTGCTCATAGATGCACTCACTGCTTAGAGTGGGCACACCTTTTCTTACAGTTGGCTTTTGATTCTAATTTCCCTGGTTGCTTGGTTGGATCCAGAGGACTACCAGCCAATGATGATTGAGGAAACCAAGGTTTTCCATGATGCCCGCTATCAAAACTTGTAGCGGGTCAAAGAACCCAGTTGCCAAATAGATTGTGCGATTCATTTTTGGATCTATTGGGAGGCACTGGAGGTGTCCATTGTAGATGTTCCAAGAATCTCTCCCTACACTCTGGCCAAGTATCAGAGGATCATTCAGTTTGCTATTGGACCCCACTCCATTCATATTCAGGCTAGGCAGGATCCCGTTAAGCAGTGGCTACCATTGCCTTACAAGATTACCATGGAATATTTGGACACGATTGTGCAAGAATGGCTGTGAATGGCACATCTTGGTGAGTCAGGAGGAGTTAGATAAGGAGATACCCCCGGAATCCCCTGAAGACCCTATCCCACCGAAATTAAGTGCCCATGACTCTGACAATGAGTCATCCTCAGACTCTAAAGATCTAGCATAGTGGATGTAGGAGGAGACTTGTAGAAAATGGCAATAGGAGTACGAGTCTAGCAGCGATACTAAATCCAGATTAGAAGATCAATTGCAATGGCTTATCAAGGTCATCACGAGTTCCTCTACAAATGCAACTACGACAATATGTGAATCAAACTAGGCAAAATTTGGTACAGTAAGAACTAAGCTAGAATCCATTTTTAATATTGTTTCCAAGCAACCATCGGCCCAAATTCTATTGTAGGATAACCTGTCGATCAACACTGAGCCCTAGGTTTGGAACGTGCAAGTTCCCCCGACTATGATCGACACAAGCAATGTAGAAGGTTCTCAGCAGTTGCACCCCATCCAGAGCATGACTCTAGAATTGAACAAGCTATCCACTATAGAATTGGTTGAGTTGTAGCATGGCACTGCATTAGAGTTGGTGACATGATAGCAGGCATTGATGGTGGGTTATGTTGAATCCCAGGATTCTACTGAGCAGCTAAACAAGGATACCGCGGAGCTACACCAGGTCCATGTGCAGTTGGCCAAAGAAAAATTACAAGAAATCAACACACTCAAGGTGACACAGGCTGAGATGCAGTGAAAGACTCCTATGGAGATTACAGATCTCAAGAAGGCGCAGGATCATCTGATTGTGGAGCAAGTGCAGCTATGTGCATGGTATAGCGAATTGGAATAGGCTATCTCTGCAGACTATCAGGACATGTTTCATGCCACCACCAAGCTCACCCCAGACAAGAAGGCCCAGTGATTGGGGCAGACCTTGGTTCAACTTCAGGACCATAACTTGCTGCTTCAGGCTCAAGCACAGCCCACTACTCCACTGGAGTAGGTTGCGGAGTGTAATGCCTCCCTTGAGGAAATTGCTACTCAGTTTGGCCACATGGAGCAAGAGGCCAAAGATATTATGGAGGAAACCACGCAGTTCTGGCAGAGTATTGTCCAGGATGAGAAGCTAGATCAACTCACTGTGCAGGTGCAGGAAGCAGATGGTCAATTGACAACTTTGAAGTCAGTTCCAAAGGCCATGTCATTGATGGTACAAATTACCCAGGCCACCTAGTTGAAGGATCTCTAGCAGCGCGCTGCCTGTGCCCAAGAGCATCATGAGCAGCTCGATGAATTCCAAGATCTTGGCGGCCAATTGGCTGTTAAAGCTGTCGCCACACTTCAGGCTATTCAGGAGAGTCGACAAATGGTTGAAAACAAGGCTACTGAGGAGCACCTGGTCCAACAAATATTGAGTAATTGTTAAAATATCATTGCTAAAGTTCAGGTCCAAGTTCGGGACGTCGCCCAACAATTTGCCAATTTGAAGGATAAGACTGTTGCATACACCTTGTCAACTTGACGTGGCTCGAGGATGAGCCACAAAATTGTGTTGGGGGCCTGTTGGTAAGGGGTTGGGGTGAGTGAGTTGTGCAATGTCGTGGAAGCTACGCAAGCTCATGTGGCACCACACAAGGGTTGTTTAGCACGATGAGTGGAGAAGTAACCACTTTTTGAATATTTTATGTATACGTGGGCCCAATTTTGTTGTAATAGGTCAATAGCAGTTAGAAATTAGTTAATAGTGGACCCTTGTGGTGAAGGCGTAAGACTATTTATAGATCCATTTTTGTAATGATAAACAGACATGATTTTGGCATCGCAACTGGTGCACTCTGAGCTAGAGATGGTTTTGTCTTGACTACGATTTTGTCTAGTTTTCTTTTGATGCACTCTCCGATTTTGGAGAAGGATTGTGTAATGTGGCATATTTGCATAGGATTAATATAATATGTTCTGAGTATAGTTCAATCCCTATCTGTTGTCTGTTATGATGTGGCAGTACCACTTTTTGTGATAATGATGCAATGTGATTTATGTAGATCTGTTATGATGTTATGATTCTGCTTCTGATACAATGATGCGAGTTAGTTTCTCCTTGCTCTGTTAACCGATCTGTTAAATCTCTATGACTGTTGAATGTGGTATGATGTTTCATGATTAATTCTATGATAATATAGGGTGATCGCATAAGTGATGGTTCCCCCCAGTCGGATCCCCATGTCCTCATTCCCCACTATCGAAAACTCGGTTCTAACAACTCTCCCTTGAATGCCTCAAGTGAGACCTTGTCTGCTTCATATACATTGCTGGGCAGGGTAAAACCTGTTCGGGTGAGTGTTCAGGGATATCATGCTGCAGGACATCGACATAGCTGGAACCCCTATCGATGAGGCTTTGTTGGTGGGTTGCACCAACAACATCTCCTAAATTTAGCCATCATTTTTGTCTAATAACCTCATTACCGGGTTTGAGGTACTTACCTTGTTTGAAAACCTTCACGGTAGACACAATCTCCCTAGCAAAATGCAATTTTTTCCTCGACCTATCTTTCTCCTATTTTGCGGTGTGAAATCCATGAAGCACCAATTCCAAATCACAAAAAAATGACGTCCCTAGACCGAAATTGCTTGTACAACCTCTGATCCGGATCACAATTGAGCCTCCTATTGATTCTAGGGTTGGTGAGTCCATTCTTGGAAGAATTGTGATTCTGAACAACTTATTTCATCTTTATTTTAGGGCTTACTCTATTGTTAATGCAATAATCTGGTCTATAAACATCCCCTTCGTCGTATCCAAATTCCATGGATGAGAAAAATGAATTCATTGATCAAGATTTTGTTAAGAAAGTGAAAATTATGAGGGTAGACATAGGGAAATCATCAAACACATTCGTCCTTGTTTGTCCATGCACGATACAATACGATGATGGAGTGCCACCTCCCCATGCTCCTCACTGGATGTAGAAATGGAGCGAAATAGGTCTTTGTTTCTCATTAGCTAACAGAGCCAACGAAGAAGTTCGTCCTACCTATTTTTACGAGAAGAAGAATGGGCGGGCACAAAGAAACGACGTTATAACAAATACTTTTTGGTGTAAATATCTAAAATGTTGAGCTCTTTAGAATATATGAGACAAAAAAACTTATACATAAATCTTGTTAGAGCTTTGAAGTATTTTTTAAGAGTTATCAATCATTTTTGTGACAATTGAAATTTTAATTCTGATTTTAATTAAGATAAAATTATTTTTTAACTAAAAAAATCTAAATTTATTATTTATTATTTTTATGATTATCATTAAAGTAGTAGTTTAAATGTGAGAGGTTTTTTATTTATTGGTGATTTTTTATTAGAATATGGCTAATTGTTTTTTACAAAATTTGAATTTTGAAGTGCCACAATCATGTTTTTGAATGCATAAATGGATTCTGCATCCTCAAATACCTTAAGAGCACCAAGATTATGCAAGTTCAACAACTATTATATGTTTTTTCAAGAATTAATCCAAAAATTTTATGTGAAAAACAACGTAGAATAAAATTAAATATATTAATGAATAACATTAATATCTTAAATGTTATTAATTCAAAATGATTATAGCAAGATTTCAGGTTAAAAATATCCATTTCCTCTCTCATCTTTTTTATTGGCAAAAAAAATGGATTATAATTCTTTACACATTTAAACTACTTGGGTTAGATGAATTTAAACCAACAATGACTTTGATGGTTTAGAGTAATGCTATAACAATGATATAGTAATGAAGGAAATATATAACAAGAGCTATGAAGTGGCAATGTCTTCAATGTTGCAAGTAGTTGTTGCTATAAGATATAAGTGATAGAAACAATCGTTAATAGCTGTTGCACAATTGAGAATAGTTGTTGCACATATTTGTGTGTTTTATACTACCAATATGTCTGTCTCAAAGCAATATTAAAGTTAAATGAAGTAAAGACTAATTTTAGATATATCAAGCATTCCACAACAATTCCTCTAGTTACAAATCAACGCCTAACATATTAGATTTTAAATTTGGAAATCTTGTTATGATCTTTGTATCTTCACAAACTTTATTGTTGAGGTCTATACTATATATGGGAGACTTTGCTACCGATGTATTTGCTTTCTTTGCTTTATGGTTTAGGTATATAATTTTTTTTAGTGAATACATAAAGTGAATTACTGAAAATATAATGGGAAATTCACAGTTCCTTTAGAAATTGCATCCCTTACGTTGGGAAAGGCACTTAAATATCTATATATTAATATTATATATTTATGATGAAGTAAATAATATTGTTATATTAAAGTTTGAATTTCATTAGACAAAATTCTTTGAGAATAAAGTATTATTTAAATTTATCATGTAGCATTTACATTATATTAAGTTTTAAACATCAAATGGTTTTCAAATGGGACATATAAACATTGGTCAATGTGGCATTAATTAATTCGGAGGCATAAAAAATGGAGACAAAGTCTCGAAGATTTCTCGTCGGTCTGGAAAATAGAAACTTGACACGCGTCTTCATACTATTTTTGTGATAATTAATGTGTTTTCCTCTTATTTGATGGTCAATTTGATGTTTTCCTCTGATTTGGTTGTCAGTTGTTCAATCTATCTACTTCGTTGTCACCTTCAAAAATACTATCTACTTCAGTCATTTTCGTGTCCATTTTCATAGATGACTGTATTTGAACAGAGACGATGCCATTACAAATGGAAGGAACATAAAAGAAGAAACATAAAAAAGTACAAAAGGTTTTTCCGCTATCCCTTTTCATTAGTGATGATCGTGGGCTTCCATCCTTCCCTAGATGCTGCGACCGAATTTGTGGTCCCTAAATTGTTTCCCACTAACTTCTTGCAGAGGACCCTCACAGGTTCCACGGCTAACCATCTATATTTTTGCAAATGCTTGCTCTGCAGAGTGGTGAATATGCCATTGAATATAGGATACATTCCCAAACAAGGCACTGTTTTGATTTCCATGACTACATTTCTTGGAATAGTTGATGTTATTACAAGGTTTTCCAACTGCCTCAAGTCCGAGAAGAAGTCCTAAAAACAATGGGACCATGCAGTTACTGAGAACCATCTCTGAT
The DNA here is from genome assembly GCA_001517045.1 of Pseudotsuga menziesii. Classification (NCBI taxonomy): domain Eukaryota; kingdom Viridiplantae; phylum Streptophyta; class Pinopsida; order Pinales; family Pinaceae; genus Pseudotsuga; species Pseudotsuga menziesii. Next base: position 104,973 of record LPNX011103651.1, read on the forward strand.
GTGGGGAACGTTCCCAGCTAAATCTTGGACTTCTTAGGCTCTTAAATCTATGAAACCCTTTTACCCAAGTCCACATTTTCATGTATGTGTAAAGAGGTTGCCATTTTCCTTTAACCCATATCCCACATTACTTCATCTCCATTACACACTGTGGACTCCTCTTCTCCAGAATTATGATCTCTCATAACTGAGTAAATATGTCTAAGATAAAACCTTAAGCCACCAAAAGAGAAAATAGGAAAAAGGATTAACCAAGAATATTGGTCATACCCATTTCCATGTTTGAATATTTATCTTTCCGAAGGGTTTATGCCAAGGGTTTGCGGGTTTATGCCAAGGTTTTGCGGGTTTAGGGTGCTCGCAAGTGTGGTGCTTATTCTGTCCAAGGGCCTAGTAAATTCCAAGGAAACAAATATCCATGAATATGACGAGGTTTCCCAAGAGGAGTCTAAGGTCATCAAGAGTGCATTGATTAAGGACGTTTTGTGGGTTTACAACAAGGGTTTATGGGTTCAAGGAACCCATAGGCACGGTGCTTATGCTTGTTAGTATTTCTCAGGATGCATAACTTAAATCCATAGAATTTAATGCTTGAAAACTAGATGTGTTCTTCTTGTAAGAGAGGCACTAAAACCAAAACAAGCAAGCTAAATATCATTAGAGAGAAGTAGAGCTCAGGTTAGGTCTTAGTTTACTAACTTACTTCGTTAAAGAATTAGTTTACTTACAATAGGATTAAGCATTCAAAAGTCTTATTATAGGATAACAATTTCTTTGTGATGCCAACATGAACCGGAGTACTGAATTCAAATCACCAAATCGAACCAGTAAACCAATTCGAATCAGCTTCCCTAGGAATAGTTAGGTTCTAAGTTTTAGAGAACCTCTTAATTTAGTAGTCCGGCCAAATTTTCCTGTCCATGACATAGTTCCCACAACTCTGTTTCCACAACTTATGAGACGGGGGAATTCAATTTCCAATTAAAAACAATCCTCCCACAATAGTCTATCCCACATGCGGGATGCAAGATGCGGTATGCATTTTTTCATTCATTTAAAATTTTCAACTCCCGCACATTTTTGCTTGCAACGTTCTGTCCACATCATTTATCTTTTGTGGGGAGGATCTGAACCTTCAATCTCTATTTTGATGCGGATCTAACTTTCGACCATTAGATCTTTTGCGGATCCAATCTCCATCATCGATATGAATTCCTTTACGAAATGTTCTTCCTTTCACTATTCTTTTGCGAAGCTTCTCCCAACTATCATATTTTCTTATGTTTGATCTCGTCTATCCAAACCTGCACCATTTTATTTCTCATCGATCCTTACAATGAACAATCTACACCTTTTTTAACCCTGTGACAAAGTTACTCCGTGCACACATTTTGTTCACAAAATCCTTCACATGGATTATTCATCTAACTCTCCCCTTCGATTGATCAGAGGCTCGATCAATTGATCTATGTTTCCACCCTCTCATAATCCATTATTGACATACATCTTATCATTTATTAACAAGGAATAAATCAACCTTTCATGAAATCACACATTTAAACAGAGATGAATTTACACACACATATTTAGCAGAAATAGGCTTTTACTTTCACACACAACAACTATACATACAAACTAATCTTAGAACTTATGTTCTGATTTCCTTAGGCTTGATACATCTTTAATTGGCCTTTCCTCTATCTTCTACAGGTCTTACTAACCTCCCTATCTTTTCCTCGTAGGATTACATTTATATATAATTGGATTCATGAACCATTCTAGTTCAGATCCTTAATACTCTCAACAACATACTAAATTAACTCTAACTATCAACCCTATACTATGACTCACTACTCTAATTGAGGGATCTATTACATGACTCATCAATGAATCATCACTCACCTATTGAATCACTTAATTGACTCACCATTATCTAGAATCAAATTAAAACATAGGTTATTTACATTGTGATAGTTCGAAGACCATCAACTCAGAATTTAAGATCCCTTCTAGGCCTAATCAAACTTTGAACTTGAATTTGGATGGAGAGTGAGATGCTCCTACATCAGACTCCTCAGAAAGGAATAAATATGACCTCCAGGTCATATCCTTCCATTCTCAATAAACCTGGATCACAAACCTTGTTCTGTAACTGAACATCATGTTGTTTTGTCTTTGTCATCTTCAGTTCTCCTGGTTTCCAAATTTTACGCTATAATGCTCCACTAGCTTTGATTTTGCAATATTTTTCTATCACTTGTCCTCTCTTGCTGCTTTGATTCTTTGCTCCACTGATGAAAATATTCATTCTTTCCTCATGCCTTCTTCAAGACATCTTCACCATTAGCAACTTTAATTATTCAATCTCCATGTCCAATCCATCCTTTGACTGGTACACCTGCATCTTCTTTTCCTGAAACTGCTGCTGTCCACTTGACTCTCTACTGCTATCCACTAAATTATAAGATAATTTAGTGTTTTGACCTTCTATCTACTCCTATTCAATGCTGCAATTAAACATTAAACATTCATCTTTCTCAATTCTTGGATTGATCAACTAGTCTTCTAACATGTCTAACTCTTCATCATAATTTATGAAGTTAGAAAACTTTCCTTTGTCTTCATTAACCAACTCTACAACAACAAATTCCTTTAGGTACTTATCACCCCTTTGAGACAATATAGTCTCTTCATTTGCCATGACAAATTTCTTCCCTTCTCTGTCAGCAACACCACTATCCAAATATGCAATTGTTCTCTATGGTTTATCTCTACAAGACCATGCCATCTCATCCTTCAATCCTAGAACAAACTTTTGGTTTTGGTCCTGTTGCTACCGCAACTTCTTTTCCCAAAATATTTAAAATTTTGGGCCCCTCCTCATAACTAAGTATCGTTTCAGGAACTTCATCCTTGCCATTTTCTTTGGTCACACTTTAAGTGCTGATGTGTTGAACAAGATATGTGCAGTCTGTTCCTACATTTTATTCGTGTTTGATTTTTGCAGCAGGTCGAGTTTAAGATGGCTAACTGTTGTTTGATGGATTGTCGACTTGAAGGAATAATGGATTTTTGATTATCATTAAAAGTTTGAAAATTTTGAGCACTTCAGTTTGGGAAAATCGGCTTTTTTTTGCTTTTGCTCCGTCTGCCATTGCGGCTCTCAAAATGATCTGGCGTCCGAAGTCTTCTTCCCTTCGACGTCCGATTCGCCTTCGACCATTTGCCCGTAGTCCTGACTCATCCACCATTGCGGCTGGGAGATCCTTTTCTCTCCCGATCAGAGTGTCTTCCAGTGTCCGACTGAGCTTTCCCATCCGCTCCGCGTATCCTCTACCTCTGCTCCATCCGCCGTTGCGGCTCTCTGAATCTTCTGCCCTTCGAAGCTGAAATCCGTTCGATGGCCGATGTAAAAAACACCTCTCGCCCGCATTTTTCCTATCCACAACTCATGCCTCTTCCGCTGTTACGGCTGGGAGAACCTTCTGGCCTCCGAGCTTAATCCCTTCCGATTGCCGATTTTAGGTTTTCCTGCCAGTGAGTTTCCAGTTGATCATCGTATGCTAGGTTTGTCGACCCGCAGGCGATGTGCCTTGCCATTTCCTTGTGGAATAGTCGTTTTTAGGTGATAACATTTGTTGTTTATTGATGGCAGACGAAGTTGTAGAAAGCGGCCAATCTATCGAAGTGCAGAGAAAGACGAACCCGTGTGGCAGAAGTGCAACCGAAGCTAGATGAATCATCGTGGAGAACCATGGCAGTAGAAGACAAAATCCGGAACAATGAATGCGCCAATCTCAAAAACGGATCAGTTACCAAGTGGTTCATAATTGCATATAGACAAAAGATCGAAATGTGAGGGGTCTAAGAAATGGAAAAACCATGCGTCTGGGGGGAAAACGAAGCACTCAGCAGTTGTAGTTTAAATATTTTAAAGTAGGAATTAGAAAGGGGCTTTTTCCCTGGAAAGTTTTGTAAATGTTTGCTTGTAAGAGGAACTACTTCGTTTTGCAAAGGAAACTGCAATTTTACCTATTGGAAAGAGTAAATGGAATATATCAATGCGGCTCAATGAATAATGTTGAAGAGGAACTATTTCATTTTCAGCGGTGTTTCATTTACTGTGAGAATGTTTAACTTCCTGAACCTATGTTCTTGTTGAATGTTCTTCGGTATCTTTTAGGATATTTTCCACTGTGAGTAATAAAGTTTTCATACAGCAATTGGCTATCTGGTTGTTTGAACATCAGTAATTGTATATGTGTTTGAAGGAAGTATCGGCTAACTGTAATTCTTCACAATGCATGTGCTAAATGTATTACTCATCCAAAATGATAACCTTGCTCCCTAGGGATAGATTAGATAGTTAGTTTGTTTATTGTATGTGATTTGGTTTCCCGTGGGTCTAAGACGAGAGGTAAGAACCTGCACATCACATTGTGATGGCCCCTGGCACTCTAATCACCCTGCATTTAGTTAGGCACTTGCATTTCATTCCTTAAGTCAAAATAAAAAAAACCCGGTGGACCGGGCCGCAACCGGTAAAACCTTTGTTTTGTTACTTGACCTACGGTAGCCGGACCGCAAACCGAATGGATTCCCTATACCAAACAGTCAGCGGGCTAGTTGGGAACGTTGATTGGGGAGAATCCCTTACTGTTGCTGCCTGCGAATGTCCAGGCCTCAACAGTTTTGGTGCTAGAAGGAGGGCCACCAGTGCATGGCTAGCCGAGGAAACCCGTTTTCCCGAGATTATTCCACTAGTTACAGTTCTGAAAGTAGTTTTCATAATCCTATTCTTAAAGAAGGAAATAGGGAACACCTATATCTTATCTGCAAAGAAATTGTTAATGATCTGAGAAGACACACCAGGGCATACATAAAGAAGATTGGAGGATTGCCGATTATCCCTGAATTTCCCAGGAGAGAGTATAAAAGGAAAGACTGTCCTGTAATAGAAGACTTAGTGCTGGTTGGAGACTGGGAAGAGCTTGTGGAAACTGCCTTACAAGAAGTCGAGCTACCTCTGAATGAAGAAGGCCCAGGCAGCCCTTATATTTCTCCTGTTCGCACCCCTGTTGGTTCACCTCCACACTCTTCACTTCAACTCATGGCAGGAGTTAACGCCAATCAACCACCTAACCCTCCAAACCCACCACCTGCATGGAAATCCAGATCACCTCTAAAATTGACCCCGCCTTTGCATGACCTACCTCAAGCCTTTGAAAAGTTGCTGCCTAAATTTGAACCCAATGAGAAGATATTAGTAGATGATCATTTGCAGAGTTTTTATTTGGCTATATAGGGATTAAGGGCAGGGGAACATGACGATGTGGTTTGTAGACTATTCCCACATACCCTCAAAGGAGCTGTGGCCTCATGGTATTTTGGATTGCCCGCTAACTCTATCCTAGACTGGGATACCTTCGAAAGGATGTTCAGAAGTAAGTATGCGGTTCAAAAGACTCACGCTTCCCTCATGAAAGGACTGTGTGCATTAAAGAAAGAGAAAAAAGAAAAAGTGCACAGTTTTACACAAAGGTTTGCAGCATATCTTAAAAATTTCTCTGACGCAGACAAACCCTTAGACAAGGTTCTAGTTGAGTACTATACATCAGCTTTGGGTCCTGATTTGGCCATGTTTGCAAAAGGGAGGGCCAAGCCTACTTTGGCTGAAACTTATGAGGAAGCAGAGGTGGTGGAAGCTGAAAGAGAGAGCATCGAAGATTATCCTGAGCAGTCAGGGGAGAGAAGGAAAACCTTAATGTTTACTAAGCCTAAAGAGGAGCAAGCACCAGATTATGAAAGTATGGCCAAAATGATGTAAAAGCTGTCCAATAAGATCATAGATCTGGAGAAAGAAAAGGAAGCACAAAAGTACTACAAGACATATTATAAGAGAAGGGAGGACAACAATCAGCCCTAACCTCCGCCTCAAAAAACGGCATCCATGAATCTGACAGATATAGGAATGGAAAATTTCTGCACATTTCACCAACAACCTCACTCCGAAAGGAACTGTCTGCAATGGATAAATTCCATGACATTAGTCATGAATCAAATGTTGGATTCGAGATTAACGGAAGAAGATGAGGAGGAAAAGAAAGAAAGTGCTGTTTCTACTTCCACAAAAGAACAGGAAGAAGAGACCATGGCATTCTGGAGTTCTGTCTCCTTACTTGATGCAGAAGAAGAAATTACTCAGAGACACCATGATGTCACAAAAGCTAACGTGACCACTAGGAGCCAGGGGACAGTGAGTAATGACAGTCTTTTACTCCCAAAGATCAGAAGGTTGCAAAGAAATATCAAGAAGAAATTTCAAGATAAATCCTTGGCTGACAAGATTCCAGAGTTCACCATTACCTGCCAAGATCCTAAGTAGAACGGAATGTTGTCTAAGCCAAATGAAGACAAGGTGAGTGCTGATAAATCTCAATCCACTAAACAACGAATTGAATATGACATTGTAGAATACTTAAGAAGATAAAGGTAAATGTACCACTGTTTGAAATGTGCAAAGTACCTCAGCAGAAAGAAAGGTTGTTGAAAGCACTTGAAACATCAGAAGAGAAGCTGCCCGCTGACAATCAACCTCAAGACGAAGAAGAAATTGGAGAAGCTAGCGCTAGAGGTAAGCCTAAAACTAAAAATACACCTTTCCTTCCTGACATTCGAAATTTTTAATCATAACATGCACAATTGTCTAGCGGACTCAGGGGCGTCAATTAATGTCATGCCCATATCAGTATGTAAGAAAATAAATGGGCAGCCAAAGCCAACCACGTGGAGGGTGGTGCAATTGGATAGGACAGACGTTAAGGTAGTTGGTGAAATGGAAGACGTCCTGATCCGTCTGGAATCCAATGACAAAGTATTCCAAGTTATTAACATCGTGGTGGCTGATATACCAGATGCTTATGGCCTGGTCATGAGCAGAGATTGGTCAGCCAAATTAAATGGATATTTTGCCTCATATTGGTCGCATCTGTGGTTTCCGTACAAAGGGAGTCCCATTTAGATTAAGGTTTTGAGAGAACCCCACATGAAGTACAATGTTACTCAATTGAATGAGAAGAATGTACCAGTCGAATCTGTGTTGGGAAACTATTTTCTCGAATTGGAACCAGGGAATTATCAAGCAGAAGAAGCCAGCGACACATCTGACACCCAGCCTGATCTCCTTCATTTTTCTTAGGCTGATGAGATTGGTTGTAAAATAGTAGATTTAGCAGTAGGAGTAGATTCATTTTCAGTAGATAATGTTTTTTGGACTTTATATTTTGATGGCTCAAAGAAATTAGAAGGGTCAGGGGCTGGCTGTGTCCTTATTGATCCACAAAAAAAAACACTTCCTGTCTTGTAGATTAGAGTTTGAGTGTACTAACAATACGGCCAAGTATGAAGCACTACTGCAGGGACTCAAGAAAGCGATTGAGCTAAAGGTTAGTAATTTAAAAGTTTTTGGGGACTCAGAAATAGTGGTAAAGCAAATAAGAAATCAAATCCATTGTTTTTCCCCTCACTTGGAAGCTTACCAAAACGAGGTATGGGATTTGCTTAAATGTTTTCATGCGTTCAATATTATTTCAATCCCTAGAATTAAAAACGCGGCCGCTGATCTTCTAGCTACATCAGCTGCCAGGCTGGTTCCCACTAATAAAAAATGCTCTATTGAACTACTTTTTAGGCCTTTAGTACCTGATATGATCACCAACTTGCGAGTATTTGACGATGATCAACAAATAATCAAATGCTTGACAAATGATGAGGTCTTTAAAGGAGCCATTATCGACGATGAGGAACATCAGGATGAAATGAAATATGACAATTTCATTCCCAAAGGGGTCAGAATGCTAGAGAAGATGTTTGACTTGAATGAAAAGTTAAGTAGACCCGCTAACGTGAAGACACACAGCTCAACTTTACAGTTCAAGCTGATAAACTTAGGGACTGAAACAGATCCCAAGTTCGTGAACCTCGGCAAAAGCTGTTCACCAGCGGAAAGAGACAAGTTCCTTAGTTTGTTTAAACAGTATAGAGATGTCTTTGCATGTATGTACGTAGATTTGAAGACCTACAACACCAGCATTATCAAGCATATCATTCCTATTAAAGTAGGCATCAAGCCATATCAGCAGCCATTGAGGAAAATGCACCCAAAGTTGGAACCACTAATCCAAAGCGAAGTGAAGAAATTGTTAGATGCTAGGATTATTTTCAAAGTCAGGCATTTCGAGTGGGTGTCAAATATGGTACCGGTCAGGAAAAATTCAGGAGAAATCAGACTGTGCGTGGACTTCAGAAACTTAAACCGCGCCTCAGATAAAGACAACTATCTGGTACCTCCCATGGAACAATTGTTACAGATGGTCTCTGGTTCTAAAATGTTTTCATTGTTAGACGGCTTCTCTGGCTACAACCAAGTGTTAGTAGCCGAGGAGGATAGATTGAAGACCACGTTTAGAACTAAATGGGGAACTTTTGCCTATAGAAGGATGCCCTTCGGATTGATTAATGCTGGAGCGACATTTCAGAGAGCTATGGACATAGCTTTCCACAGACTGATTGGATGAAGTGTTGTGGTATATCTTGATGACATCACGATATTTTCGAAGAAAAGAGGGGAGCACGCGTTCCACCTAAAGCAAATTTTTGAGCGCTGTCAGAAATATGGCATTTCCCTCAATCCTAAGAAGTGCGTATTCGTGGTCACAGAGGGCAAGTTACTGGGGCATATAGTTTCAAAAAGAGGAATATCTATAGACCCAAAAAGAATTAATGCCATTGAACAAATCCCAATGCCTCATAATAAAAAAGGAATGCAATCTTTCATGGGAGCCATAAATTTTGTATGTAGGTTTGTGCCTGATTTTGCCCAGATTGTTAAGCCACTGCAGTAGATGGTTAAGCAAAATGCACATTTTAAGTGGACTGAAACTGAAAAGAATGCTTTTAGTAAAATCAAAACTGCGGTTGCACATGCGCCTTCCCTAAAAAGTCCCGACTTTGACAAAGACTTTATTATGTATACATTTGCATCCGATGATTCGTTGGAAGCAGTACTTACACAAAAGGAAGATGGAGGTGATGAATTCCCAATCTCTTTTATGAGCACTGGGCTACAAGGGGCTGAATTAAACTACCCAGCCATTGATAAGCAAGCTTACACAGTATTTAAAGTAGTGAAGCAGTTCAAGCCTTATATCTTAAAAAACCGAACCAAGGTAATAGTCCCTTACCCAGCTGTAAGATCCCTTCTCATTCAGAAAGAATTAGGAGAAAGAAGGGGCAATTGGGTAACAGCCCTGCAAGAGTATGACCTTGAATTCAATCTAGCCACTATAGTGAAAGGTCAGGGTTTATGCAAATTGATGACTGAAAGAAAAAACAACAAAGAACAAGCATGGGAAGATGAAGCCGAATTGCATGTAATGGATGTATGTCCTTTATTCACAACTCTTGAGTCTTGGTATAGAGACCTTGTGCATTACTTGCAGTCAGGGATGTTGCTAGAACATTGGAGTTCCAAACAAATAAGAGCTTTGCGTCTGAAATCAGTTTCTTACCAAATCGTGGAAGGCGTATTATTTCGGAAAAACTACGATGGAGTCCTCCTGAGATGCTTGAAGAAAAAAGATCCTAAGAAAGTAATGTCTGAGTTGCACGATGGTCTGGCTGGGGGACATTATTCAGGGGACACTACTGCCCATAAGGTCCTTAGAGCTGGTTACTACTGGCCAACACTCTTCAGGGATGCACATGTGCACGTCAGAAAATGTGAGACTTGCCAAAGATGTGGCGGGAGACAACCTAGAGAAGCAACACCTCTAAAGCCTGTAATGATTACAGAACCTTTTGAACAATGGGGGCTGGACATTATTGGAGAAATAAAACCGAATTCTTCTCTACTGCACAAGTACATTCTTACTACTACTGATTATTTCACTCCCTGGGTCGAAGCTATCCCACTGCGCAAGATAAATGAAGACGAAGTCATTAGCTTCCTACAAGATCATATCATGACCAGGTTTGGAGTTCCAATTTCGTTATTTTATGATAATGCTAAATACTTTTCATCAATTAAATTGACTACATTTTCTCATGATAAAGGGATTAAATTACATTATTCTGCTAACTACTATCCGCAAGGGAATGGCCTGGATGAATCCTCTAATAAAAACCTCATTAGAATCTTGAAGAAGACTGTAATAGAAAACCAGAGAAGTTGGCACTCATCCTTACCCAATGCCCTGTGGGATGACAGAGTTACCCTGAAGTCTGCAATAGGAGTGTCACCCTTTACCCTTATGTACGGTAAGGAAGCCATCCTACCTCCCATTATCATGCTCCCATCTTCCATACTAGCTCAAGAGTCTAGGGGGTCGGATGATGAGGTTCTCCAAATAAGGATATACAATCTTCTGAAAGCAGAAGAGGCCAGATCCAAGGCTAGAGAACATTTTAAACAGTAGTAGGAGGTAGTAAAAAGATGGTTTGACAAACATAAAGCTGGGAAAAAGGACTTGGAAGTGGGAGACCTTGTTCTCAAATGGGATCATCCCCATGATGAGAAGGGAAAGCATACTAAGTTCCAGCAGTTGTGGGTAGGCCCGTTTCAGATCAAAGCAAAACTTGGCCCTGCTACTTATAAGCTGCAAGACTTGCAAGGTTGGGAGGAGAACCTTCCAGTTAATGGTTTAGTTCTCAAGCCTTACTTTTCTTAAGTTTTCTTTGAGTTTTTTTTGTCTTATACATAAATAAGCTGTTGTTTGTCTTTTGAGTCATGTTTTCATTCGGTTTAAATTTAAGTATGTTGGTTTCAATAAAGGGAGTTAACTCGTGGTTATTTGAGAAATACCAAAATTTCTGGGAATGGTAGACTTGTTGAGTACTCAGACTATATGTCGCTGTTTGAATTTCTTCCAGTCTAGTAGTTTTCTTGAAATCTATGTGTGCATTGAAGTCCTGCTTAAATCCTTTCAAGATAAACCGGATCTTGAGAGTCTAGAATACTATGTTCAGGCTCCATTCGCTTCACACTTAAAATGTCTAAGGGGCGGTAATGGACCACCCATGGAATAGAGCAAGGTGAACAGTATGATTAATACAAATGATCCCATGCCAGGAAATAAATGCCCAAAAGGCTGATAAGAGTCAAAATTCCTATGAAAACATCATGCATAAAAGCAAAAAGCTGAATCATAAGTACTAAATTGCTAAAGATCCTCTCCGTCCGTGAGCTGAAACTTTAAGTACACCACTCACAAAAAGGGCACTATGGGATAGAGGATCCTGAATTAAAATTCAATAAGAAAGGCATGCATAAAGACTCACATGAAAAGGGACAAAAGTACAAAAGCACAAAGGCTGCTAAAATGGCATGGGAATGAGGAACAAATGAACATTTCTGTTCATCACCTGCTACAATCCTGTGGTGTCCGATGTGTCAGCTACCTGAAAGTGAAATTAATAATGAACTCATTTTTGGCCTCAACAGAGTTATCTAGACTTGAAGGTCTTGGTTTTCACCTTCCCAAATTGGACTATCATCAATGATTAAGGTACACACTTCATTCGGTTGAGAAATCCAAAGGGCTGGAAGAATTCATTAAGACGCGATCTTGTTGAACAGTCTGTCGCTCAAAATATAATCACCCAGAGATCTAGGTTCCCCAGGTAATCGCCAGTTGTTGCTACCACAACTTCTTTTCCCCAAATATTTAAAATTTTGGGCCCCTCCTCATAACTAAGTATCGTTTCAGGCGCTTCATCCTTGCCGTTTTCTTTGGTCACGCTTTAAGTGCTAATGTGTTGAACAACATATGCGCAGTCTGTTCCTACATTTTATTCGTGTTTTATTTTTGCAGCAGGTCGAGTTTAAGATGGCTAACTGTTGTTTGATGGATTGCCGACTTGAAGGAATAATGGATTTTTGATTATTGTTAAAAGTTTGAAAATTTTGAGCACTTCAGTTTGGGAAAATCGGCTGTTTTTTGCTTTTGCTCCGTTTGTCGTTGCAGCTCTCAGAATGATCTGGCGTCCGAAGTCTTCTTCCCTCCGACGTCCGATTTGCCTTCGACCATTTTCCCGTAGTCCTGACTCATCCGCCGTTGCGGCTGGGAGATCCTTTTCTCTCCCGATCTAAGTGTCTTCTAGCGTCTGACTGAGCTTTCCCGTCCGCTCCGCATATCCTCTAACTCTGCTCCGTCCGCCATTGTGGCTCCCTGAATCTTCTGCCCTCCGAAGCTAAAATCCGTTCGACGGCCGATGTAAAAAACACCTCTCACCCGTGTTTCACCTATCCACAACTTATGCCTCTTTCGCCGTTACGGCTGGGAGAACCTTTTGGCCTCCGAGCTTAATCCCTTCTGATTGCCGATTTTAGGTTTTCCCGCCAGTGAGTTTCCAGTTGATCATTGTAGGCTAGGTTTGTCGACCTGCAGGCGATGTGCCTTGCCATTTCCTTGTGGAATAGTCGTTTTTAGGTGATAACATTTGTTGTTTATTGATGGCAGACGAAGTTGTAGAAAGAGGCCAATCTATCGAAGTGCAGAGAAAGACGAACCCGTGTGGCAGAAGTGCAACCGAATCTAGATGAATCGCCGTGGAGAACCACAGCAGTAGAAGACAAAATCTGGAACAATGAATGTGCCAATCTCAGAAATGGATCAGTTACCAAGTGGTTCATAATTGCATACAAACAAAAGCTCGAAATGTGAGGGGTCTGAGAAATGGAAAGACCATGCGTCTGGGGGGAAAATGAAGCACTCAGCAGTTGTAGTTTAAATATTTTAAAGTAGGAATTAGAAAGGGGCTTTTTCCCTGGAAATTTTTGTAAATGTTTTCTTGTAAGAGGAACTACTTCGTTTTGCAAAGGAAACTACAATTTTACCTGTTGGAAAGAGTAAATGGAATATATCAATGCGGCTCAATGAATAATGTTGAAGAGGAACTATTTCGTTTTCAGCGGTGTTTCATTTACTGTGAGAATGTTTAACTTCCTGAACCTATGTTCTTGTTGAATGTTCTTCGATATCTTTTAGGATATTTTCCACTATGAGTAATAAAGTTTTCATACAGCAATTGGCTATCTGGTTGTTTGAACATTAGTAATTGTATATGTGTTTGAAGGAAGTATCGGCTAACTGCAATTCTTCACAATGCATGTGCTAAATGTATTACTCATCCAAAATGATAACCTTAATCCCTAGGGATAGATTAGATAGTTAGTTTGTTTATTGTATGTGATTTGGTTGCCCGCGGGTCTAAGACGAGAGGTAAGAACCTGTGCATCACATTTTGATAGCCCTTGGCACTCTGATCACCCTACATTTAGTTAGGCACTTGCATTTCATTCCTTAAGTCAAAATACAAAAAACTCGGTGGACCGGGCCGCAACCGGTAAAACCTTTGTTTTGTTACTTGACCTACGGTAGCCGGACTGCAAACCAGACATATTCCCTATACCAAACAGTCAGCGGGATAGTTGGTAACATTGATTGGGGAGAATCTCTTACTGTTGCCGCCTGCAAATTTCCAGGCCTCAACAGGTCCATGTCAAGAGTACATGGTTACTCTCCTTCTTCTTCTTTTACCTTTGGGACAACCTCACAAGGTTCATCACATGTTATTCCTACAGATACACACAATTCATTAATTTCAAAAACATTGAAATTTTTATCTCCCATTGACTTTCTTATCAGCATATTCTCTTGTTGAGCTGATTCCTCCCAGAAGTTTATGAGACTTTTAGCTAGTCCCTCATCTACACCATCTTTTTCCAAGATGATTCAATGCTCTGCTTTACAACAACGAACATATTCTTCTGTTAATTGTCCAATTCTTCTTTTTCCTTTCTTCCCCAAAGCATTCATCCTATGCTTCATTTCCTTATCATCCTGCATAACCACATCTTTTAAGTATTCTTCACTACCTGCAGTCATACACCATTAATCAGTTTTAAAAAAAATGAGACTCTGAAGTCCTTGATGATATTTCCTTTGGAATACCTCTGTTGTGTTGGTATGAACATAACATCAATATATCACCATCACCTGTTTCTCCATTAGTATGAACTACAGGTTGTATACCATCTTCATGTCGTATCCTGCCCCCTTCTATTTCAACAGAATCATGTTCTGCTATCATGCTTTTGGAAAGCACATCTTCTTCTTCTTCTTCAGACCTCATGACAGTCCAAGGTGACTCTTTAACTCTCTTCTTTCTCAGAATGCAATTCTGATTCTTCCCTAGAGAAATGTCTTTTCACAATTCCTTTTCTCCCTTCATCTCCAGATCATCTTCAATTGAATGCATTCCTCCATCAAGCAACTCATCAATGAGTTCCTTTTGTTGCAATACTTTAGACCTTTCTTCATTTGAGAGACTTTCTTCATCAAAATTTAAGACAATTACAAAAGTCTGTCCATCATCTGCAACAAAATATGCAATCACAAACAAATCATCAGTCTCGAAAACATAAGACCTCTTGGTCTCATTTAGCCTCATAGTTATCTCTTCCATCAGTAGATCTGTATTCTTTACAAAATTCATGAGACTCTCAACTCAGCCTCTCTTTTTTTACTTCATCATCCTCTCAAAGAAAAGGAACCTGTTCAGGTTCACAATATGAAACCTCCATCTCAGATTCAGCTTCTCTGAGTTCTTTCTTCAAATCAGAAAACATCTTTTTTTGTAGCTTCACATGTAGTGAATGCCATCTTACATTCCTTTTCATGATCCAACCACACTTCTAGTTTTCTTCTTTAGTAGCTTGCACCTACTGTTCAAAGCACAAAATGTCTCTTGCTAACTCTAGGAACTCTTTGTTCCATTCTTCTTGTCTTTCTTTATTCTTTCTTCTATTGTGTATTTTCTCTGAACACCTACAATGACTTTCAGTAGTCATTGTTTCTATCTCCCTCTCCTCTTTTGTGAACTTCATCCTGTTCACTTGTGGACTTCTTTCCTAAGCCTCCCTCAACAAGTCTCCACACTTGTCTATTATACCTCAATAAGCTATCTCTTCTTGCACTTGTCCTTTTGGTATCTCTGGTTCTTTTCATCTAGAACCTTTTGAGCATCTCCTTTTCTCTTCTTGGCTTATGTAGGTCCATCTTTTGAGAACATGCACTAATCCTCTCTTTTCCAACCTCTGTTGGATTTATGGGTTCTTCCACTACCTCCTCAAGAACTTCTCTTTCCTCTAAAAGTTTACAAACTCTTCATCAAGAAACAATTATCCTTGATACATCTCCTACCATTGCTGCTATCAAACCTTTCTTATTTGTTTCAAACAATTCTTATAACCATATTTAAATAAAACATCAATCATTCCATACCTTTAAGACTATCAACAGTCTTCTTCCACTTGTACAACTAGTTGAAAGATCTCTCTTACTATCTTCAAAGATCCTCTTCTTGATCTTGTCTTCCTTGTTGAATACTCCAAAGGAATTCTTATGCACTTTCTTCCATGGCTAGAATCAAACTTCAATATAAACCACACCTTCTTTGTGTGCAATCAATCCTGAATACCCTCTTAGCTCAGTAACCTTCTCACACAATCGTTAGTCTTCAATTTTTAAAATAAATATTGAAAGTTAGAGATTGATTTACCTTTCACACAAAATACTTATTCTTCCTTTCCAACATGCATGAAATATTTTTCCCATAGTTAATTATAATCATAATGAAAAACAAAAAGATCATTACCTCATTCCAAGAGCTAGATGGGATCTGATACCAAATGATGCCAACACGGACTAGAGTACTGAATTCAAATCACCAAATCGAATGAGTAAACTAATTCGAATCAGCTTCTCCAAGAATATTTAGGTTCTAAGTTTTAGAGAAACTCTTAATTTAGCAGTCCGACCAAAATTTTCATTCCATGACATAGTTCCCGCTACTCTGTTTCCACAACTTACGGGATGTGAGATTTCATTTAAAATTAAAAACAATCCTCCTGCAACAGTCTATCTCGCATGCAGGATGCCATATGCATTTTTTCATTCTTCTAAAATTTACAACTCCCACACATTTTTTTCCACAACCTTTTGTCCACACTGTTGATCTTTTGCGGGGTGGATTTGAACCGTTGATCTTTGTTTTGATGTGTATCTAGCTTTCGACCATTAGATCTTTGCGGATCCAATATCCATCGTTGATCTGAATTCCTTTGTCGAATGTTCTTCCTTTCACTATTATTCTACGAAACTTCTCCCTGCTATCAAATATTCTTATGCTTGATCTCGTTTGTCCAAACCTACATCGTTTTAGTTCTCATTGATCCTTATAGTGATCGATCTACCCATTTCAGAGCCCTATAACAAAGTTACTATGTGCACACATTTTGTTCACGAAATCCTTCACATGGATTATTCATCTAACTCTCCCCTTCAATTTATCAGAGGCTCGATCAATCGATCTCTATTTCCACCCTCTTAGAAGCCATCTTTCACATACGTCTTATCAGTTATTAACAGGGAATAAATCAAGCATTCATGAAATCACACATTTAAACATAGATGAATTTACACACAAATATATAGCAGAAATAGGCTTTTACTTTCACACACAACAACTATACATACATACTAATCTAAAAACTTGTGTTCTGATTTCCTTAGGCCTGATACATCTTTAATTGGCCTTTCCTCTATCTTCTACAGGTCTTATTGACCTCCATATTTGTTTATCTCTATCCCCTATCTATGTCCCTATCTTTTCCTCACAGGATTACATTTAGACATAATTGTATTAATGAACCATTCTGGTTTAGATCCTTAATACTCAACAACATACTAAAATTTAACTCTAACTATGAACCCTATCCAATGACTCGCTGCCCTAATTGAGGGATCTGTTACATGACTCATCAATGACTCATCACTCACTTAGTGACTCAACATTATCTAGAATAAAATTAAAACATAGGTTATTTACAATGTGATAGTTCGAATACCATCAACTCAGAATTTAAGACCCCTTCTAGGCCTAATAAGACTTTGAAATTGAATTTGGATGGAGAGAAAGATGCTCCTACATCAGTTTGCCTCAACTATATTAATAGGAATACCATCTATCTAATTAGAGTAGAATAGTGTTACTACCAGACTACTTACCATCAATGTAATTGCAATTCTTGTAGTGGGTAGTGACTCCTTGAATGGCAGTTTGTACCTCGATCAACATCATGCCCATTTTATTGTTCACATAATTGTAATAGTAAGGAATATTTTGCTGCATAGAAGTACCACACTCAACAGAAGGATATTGTAAATCCATGCCAACTTTATTGGATTTTCTAAATCGAAACAAAGACAACTTCAACTTGGTACAAGTTTTGAGCAACTTAGTGTTATAGATCAAAATGACACATCTCTGCCTGTGACCACTTTCCTATGTTTTCGTCGCATGTCGACACTTCCATGATGACACTTAATGAAAAGTCATTGAAAAAACACCTAACTTGGGGGACCCATATCTTGAGTTTTGTAACTCTGTTTGACCTCATCCCTACACCGTTAGAAAGATATTTCTGTTAGCTAAAACTTTTCAGAAGACACCAAAGTCTGAAAATGTGTATAAATTCCCTTAAAATGAATGTTTTTGTCTATATGTGACTTTCCCTTTAGGAAACCCGCGTACGTACGTGATTTGCTCTATAGAAACCCACGTATGTATGCAAGTTGCTATGTATACGTGACTTCCTGTATTTGCAACCCACATGTATTCCTCATGTATGTGACTGTTGTTTCTGCAACCCACGTACGCCTCTTAAAAATGTCAAAAAACACGTCTTTTGAATTTTGGGTAGTTTGGGTAGTTATGCAACTAACTCCTTCAGTTGTAACTACTTTGTCTTCACCCATAACACTTCCTTAAACATATAAATAGAGGTAGGGAGGTCCATGAGAGGGGAATTGAATCTTTGCATTGTTATGCTAGAGGATTTGGAGCTCTCTTTGCCCACACCTTTACCCTAGAAGCTTTCTCCTTGTGTTGCAGAGCTTGGAGGCTGAGTTCCTTGGAGAAGAGAAGCAACAGAACCAGATCAAGGTTTCGTGAGGTGCCGAACTTGAAGAGAAGGTATACTTGTACTTGTTTTCAATATTAATAAAGATGTGATGTCCTTCTTCTTCCCAAATCATTGTTAAATGTGTGATTGAATCTTTGTTTATGATCATATGATGTTATTTAGATCATTGTTTCATGTTTACTTGATTATCATTTCTTTATATGTGGTCATATTGGTTTGAGGAAGGTATAATTCATTTTGCAGGTCTCTTGGAGCGAGAGGAGCAAGAAGAGGATTGAAGAGAAAGCTTGGACCAGCCTTCAATTAATCAGGTGTGGACCTTTCTTATCTCTAAAACTTGCTTATATATGCTTGCTGAACATTATAAATCCACCTTTCAACCCCAGTATGTTGATGGCCTCTTAAACCCTAGCCATAGGATACTTTCCTTTACAACACTTAGGCTATCAATTGGCCTTGGTAAAAAGACATCCACTACAATAATATGTCTCGCAACATAATTTAGGGATCTTCCCAAGGGACTTGGAAACAAGATGCAAGAATATGCGAGGAGGTTTGCATGACACATAATACCCTTAGAAGTCTCAAAAACAATTCCTAGCATTTATAAGGTCTGACAATCAATGTAATTGCAATTCTTGTAGTGGGTAGTGACTCCTTGAATGGCACTTTGTACCTCGATCAACATCATGCCCATTTTATTGTTCACATAATTGTAGTAGTAAGGAATCTTTTTCTGCATAGAAGTACCACACTCAACACAAGGATATTGTAAATCCATGCCAACTTTATTGGATTTTCTAAATCGAAACAAAGACAACTTCAACTTGGTACAAGTTTTGAGCAACTTAGGGTATCAATTGGCCTCGGTAAAAAAAGATCCACTACAATAAGATGTCTCACAACATAATCTAGGGCTCTTCCCAAGGGACTGAGAAACAAGATGCAAGAATATGTGAGGAGGTTTGCACGAGACATAATACCCTTAGAAGTCTCAAAAAACAATTCCTAGCATTTATAAGGTCTGACAATCAATACACTTCCATTATCAATGTAGTCTACCCAAAAAAATGTCATGTTAAAATGTGTCTCTAGTGTGCTTGCCAAACCTTTCACCCATAATACTTGCAACTTAGTTTGACATACATGCTTATTTTATACAACCATTTCATGGAAATTATAGTATCAACAAGGCTATAACTAATTTACCTAAATTAGATATGGATGGATACAATCCTATTTCTTACATTGAGAGATAAATAAAGAGAGATTAATATGAAAGTTAGAGCATCCACATGGATGTTGACTTCAAACTTCATGCAAACTCTCTTAGAACAATTCCAATGACAATGGATTTATCCATAATTCCTAGGACAATTCCTGGGATAGCAGATTTATCTAAAGTTGTTGAGATTTGTGCTTTTAAGATAACCAAGAATCATAAATCATGGTTGGTCCAATTATCCATAGGGACCAAGAGAAACATTAGTTAATTGGTGCAGAAATGTCCATTATAAATGGGTGGACTGTCCACTTGTGCAAATTTGAAAATTCTACCTCTTGGTTCATATGGCATTCTTATTGGAATGGACTAGTTGGAAGCACACGAAGTTAAACTTGAATTTTGCAAACAAAAAAAATTGAGTGCATTGATGATGAAGGAAAGCCAAGGGTTGTAAAAGGAATTCAAAAGGAAAATTCTATTAGGCAGATTTCAACCATGCAGTTGAAGAAATTTTGTAGAAAAGGTTTCCAACTGTATGTAGCCCATGTTTTGGATAAAACAGAGAATGAAATTCCCAAATTGGAGGACCATCATGTGCTACAAGAATTCAAGGAGGTTTTCCCTGAAGAAGTGCTAGGACTTCCTCCAAATAGGGATATTAATTTCATAATTGATCTTGTGCCAGGACTAACATCAGTGTCTAAGATACCTTACAAGATGAGTACACTAGAGTTGTTGGAGCTTAAAATGCAATTGCAAGAATTATTATAAAATAATTATATATGGCCAAGTGTGTCTCCATGGGGATAATTGGTACTAGTTGTGAAAAAGAAAGATGGAACACTCGGGTTTTGTATTGATTACAAACACCTGAATAAAGTGACAGTGAAAAAAAAGTACTTGTTTCCTCGAATTGATGATCTTTTTTATGAAATGAGAGGAGCAAAGGTATTTTCAAAGATTGACTTGAGGTATGGATACCATCAAGTGAGAATAAAGGATGAAGACATTCACAAGACAACATTTAGAACAAGGTATGCACACTATGAATTTGTAGTGGTGCCATTTGGTCTCACTAATGCACCAGCTACATTCATGTCACATTTAGAACAAGGTATGGACACTCTGAATTTGTAGTGGTGTCATTTGGTCTCACTAATGCACCAACTACATTTATGTATCTCATGAATAGTGTTTTCAGTGGGTATTTGGACAATTTTGTTCTTATATTTCTTGATGTCATTCATGTTTACTCTAAGAATGAAGAGGAACATGAAGAATGTTTGAGAATGGATTCACAATTGATAAGAGAGCATAAGTTGTATGCAAAGATAAGTAAATGTGACTTTTACAAAATCAAGATTCATTTTTTCAGTGACATTATCTCAAAGGAGGGAGTATGTTGATCCAGAAAATGTTGAATCCATTATGAATTTTCCAACTCCAAAGAATGTAACAAACATGAGATATTTTATGGGTCTTTTTCAGTTATTATAGGAGTTTCATTGAAGGATTCTCCAAGGTTGCACACCCAATCACCTCTTTGTAAAAGAAGGGAATCAAATTTGAATGGACACATAAATGTGAAGAAATCTTCCAGTTGTTGAATACGCTTCTCACAAGTGCTTTAATTCTGAAAATTGCAGACCGAGGAAAGGACTTTGTGGTGTGTACATGTGCATGCAAACAGGGACTTAGAAGAGTACTGTAAAACAATTATGTGGTATGTTATGAATCTAGGAAACTGAAGGAGCATGAAAAGAATTATGCTACCCATGAATTGGAACTTACAACCATAATACATGCTTTGAAAATGTCGAGACACTACTTAATGGGCAGAAAATTTAAGTTAAGAATAGTCCATTGTGGTATGAAATATTTATTTGAGCAGCCAACATTAGATTCCGGGGAATTGAGATGGCTGGAGCTTTTACGTGAGTTCAATTTTGAAATTAAATGCATAAAATGAAAGGAAAACAAAGAGGTTGATGCACTCAGCAGAAAGGTAGAAGATATGCATGTGACAACCATTAGTTTTTGCTAATCAAATTTAGGACAACAAAGTGTTATTTCTCTTACTGAATATGAATTATATGCACAATTAAAAGGTAAATTACAACAACATAATTTAGAAAAGCGGTATGAAGGTTATCATTTGGAAGATGTTGGGATTTTTATTTATAAAATAGAATTTATATTCCAAATGTGGTGGATTTGAGGAATATTGTTATGGATGAAATCCATAAAATTCCATATTCTACTCACCCATGATATCGAAAAACAATTGCTACAGCCAAGAAGCAATATTTTTTGGCAAGGATGAAAAGAGACATTGTCGAGTATATCTCTACGTGTATGAAATGCTAGAAAGTAAAAGTTGAGCATCAACACCCAACAATTTTGTTGCACCTTTTTCCAATTCTGGAATGGAAATGGGGAATGATTTCCATGGATTTTAATACAGTTTTTCCAATGACTGTGAAGCAACATGATTCCATCATGGTTGTGGTGGATAAATTGTCAAACTCAACACACTTTATACCAGTCAAATATACATATAAAGAAGATTCCATTGAAAATAATTTTATGAGGGAAATTCTTAGATTGCATGGATTTCCAAAGGTAATCATTTCATACAGAGATACAAAATTTACTTCCAATTTTTGGAAAATTCTTTTTGCAGAATTGGGTACACAATTGAATTTTAGCACTGCCTACCATCCACAAACAAATGGACAAACATAGAGAGTGAATCAAATTCTTGAGGACATGCTTCACATGTATGTGATGGACTAACCATCAAAGTGGGAAGATTTACACTTGGTATAATTTTCATATAACATTGGGTAGTATTCTTTGTTAGGCATGAGTCCATTTGAGGATTTGCATGGAAGAAAGTGCAGAACACTGATGACATGGGACAATCTAGTAAACATAATTGTATTTGGACCAGATTTTATTAAATAAATAAAACAAGAGGTTGCAAAAATTAGGAAGGATTTAAAGGAGGCTCAATATAGATAGAAAATCTATGCATATAAGAATAGAATACATAGAGAATTTATTGTTCGGGATCATGTTTACCTTGGAGTGAGGGAAAGGAAGAGTTCCTTGAATATTGAAAGTTGTTCCAAGATTTCACCAAGATATTGTGGGCCATTTGAATTGCTTGAAAGAATAGGGAAAGTCACATAGAAAATTGCATTTCATGCTAATACTAGAGCCATAATGTTTTTCATGTTTCATTGCTTAAGAAATATGTACATGATCCTAACCATGTGATTGATTGGGATGTGATTTAGGTGGAACCTAAGGGAGAGTTCCAAATCGAGCCACTATGCATACTAGACAAGAAGGTAACATTGCTAAGGAACTGATCCATCATATAGGGAAATATGCAATGGAAGCACTTCGGTCTCGATGAGGCTACGTGGGAGTTGGAGAATTCCATGAAAGAGGCATACCCATTTTTGTTCTTATTTTGAGAAAACATCGAGGACGATGTTATTACAAGGGGGAGGAGATTGTAATACCCCCAATTTTGACATGGAGTGTATTTAATGAAAACTATGTAAATGATGTAAATATGCTAATATGGATTCCTAGTGTGAAGCTCAAGGCCAAGTCCTGACTAGTGAATGGCTACGCAGGTATGATGTATATATCTTTATTTGGACCCTATGGATGGCTTATCATGCCAATTCAAAATGAATGTAAATATTATGTTGGAAATTAATAAAATTGTCCAATATGGTTGTGCAAAGAGCACTAGAGGGTATATGATTCCACTAGAGGAGATATGATTCCACTAGAGGGGAAGAGGAAGAGGGGCCTATGCAGAAACTAAATCCTATGTTTCCAAGTGACGACCTTAAAACTCATACAAAATATACCATGTGATTTAAATTAACCATTTAATTCCTTTTTGACTATTAACCCAATCATTGAATGCATGTGTGAGGTTGGTGGGGAGATTCACTTCATGTAGTTATTGAAGCATGGGGGTGGTGACCATTATGTTAGTTGTCAACAGTCCTTTTCTTCTATGGTCAGAATCTATGTGAGTTGTATTTTCACCATCATATCCTATCCCTTGGAGTCAAAAAAATTTCATCATTCTCTCATGCATGTTCCCACACTACGTAGAGTTTTTTCCCAGTGTTGTGGATGACCATTTTTATGAGACAGCCTGGAACCCAAAAATTCGAATTTAGACACAAAAATGAATTTTGGAAAGGGAATATTGATGGTTGTAAGTGAGAAGAGAGGTTACGAAATATAGGAACCTTTACCCATGGAGTTCTACCATCTGTGAATGCTTGAGAAGCCATAGTTAGCACTACATGAGGTTCTCTAACAACATACAATAGATTAGGCCCTTACTACACACATTGGTAAGCACTGTAATGGTTGGATTCCCTTAGGGAAATGTGGATTAGTGAAGGGGAATGTCTTCCTTGTGCTGTGTGGGGAATTTGGAAGGAGTTCCATGGTTGTGATGGATGAGTGATATCTCTGTATGAGTTTTGGCTTAGCAAGGTGAGTAGAAGGGGTTGTGGGATGAGAGAGAGAATCATGTAGGTGTTTCCTTTGGCCTAGTGGCCTCATAGCCCATATTGGGGGTGTCATATGAGAGAAAAAAGAGTATATGTTGGACAGAGTGCCTACGGTTGGGTGGAAAATCGCTCTTACATAGCTAGTTTTTTGGATCTCTTTTGTTAAATATAAGTCTTATTTTGTTTATGATGTGCAATGATATTTATTTATATTCCTGCAGTGATTAAGCTTGCATATGCATGCTATATGTGTTTGTAGATATTGATTTTCATTGTGTATTTTGATGCTACACCTGAACACATGTTTTATTGTTATGAAATTCATAATTATGGTTATTGGGGCAAAAGTTGGAAGCCCGTATCAGTTCATGTCCCCTCCTATCGATTGGATTGAGGGATGGGGACGTCACATTTTTTCAACACAATAAGACATGCAAACAACATGATATAGTGATTGATTCCATGGATGCATGAATGATGGCCTAATGATGAAATAATGATGGAACATGATGCAAGCACAACACATAAAAATAACAATTTCTTTTACATTTTGAGAATAGTAGATACAATGATAATATGACAAAACCTCAAGGAAAAAATTTAATGCTAAAACCCATTGCATGCTAGCAAAAAAGAAACTTAGCAAAGGGTTTGAGAGCTATAGCAACAGAAATCAATGATTCTATAGCCTCACATTGTAGTAGTTATTTTACATAAGATCTAAAAAATGACTATTGAGATTAAACCAAATAGATATTGAAGAAACCTTACATATAATCCCTACTCAAAGTAGAAAAAAAAATTAGTTATACAATTAATAATGATCAACAAAACAAATGATAACATTTACTGATAATATTAATGGAGTAAATAATAATCTTTATATTTGTTATATTTTCATTCCAAATAAATGAATTCCCCTCACCCCCCTCCACTTAAGTGTTTAAAATAGGAAATCTATTACCTTACCACCACCATACATACCCCCCTTGAACCGCCTCCCCCACTCTTCCTCAATTTATTCTAGTGGAGGATAATATTAACTACCACTTACAACAGTGGTTGGTAACCTCATCAGAATTGATTGGAATGAAGAGTCTCATGACCTTTATGGGCATTACATCTTATAGGGAAGAGTCGAACGATTCGAGATAACCCTTGGGGGAATATATTTATATTTATTATAAACTTCTATATAATTTCTTATTTTTTTAAATACATATGTTATTTGCATGCTTATAGGCCTCCCAAGTATTTTTAAGCATGAAATACTAATGAATCAAGTTTTGAGGAGACCCAATTATGTCCAAATTTTAAATATCCATTTGTCATACCAATGTGGTTACAATGAAGAATTGAGTAATCAAGGATATATTTTCAAGGAAAATCCCCCTGATGACATGTTCTAATCTTTTTTCCCAATGAAGAATATTGTGATCAAGGAGACCCATTTTCAAGGGAAATCACCTTCATGATGTGTTACAGGTTATTTTCCCAAAGAATAATTCTTTATATACAAATAGTTGAGAGACCAATATCACTCTCATGCTTAGGCATTTTGCAAAAGTGACCAGGGATGAAAGCAACCATTCATCTCCCCCAAACTTATCGTAGAGAAATAGTCTTAGGATATTGTCCAACATAAAAATTTCTCTCATCAAAGGATACCAACATGATGAATAATACACATGACCAACTTACAAATTTCAAAATTATGGTAATCTCACAAAAAAAGGGAAAATTATTATAATACCAATGTTATGCCTTTGACTAAATCCTGTTACTTACTAATCCCATTTTGTAGAAAGTGAAGTCATATCTCCAAAGGGGGTGCCTAGAAACTTCAAATATCCTTCACTCTCTCCCCCAACTAAGGTCAATCAAGCCAGGTAAGGGTCTCCACAATTTCAATCAATTAGAATTCAAATTTATGCTCACCAATGACATGACCCAAATAATGTATAATTTGTTTACGAACCATAGTTCCTTGTTGACTTATTCAAACTTTAATACTATGGAAAAAATTGAATAATCAATGAGATGGTTATTAAGATCCACCTTATCCCTTTGGATTTGAATACTCCAAATACTCCCCTACGTCATGAGTACTTCTATAAATTATCCAAGAGCATCAAGAACCAACACATGGAAATACATTGCAAAAGGATACCCCTTTCAAATAGATTTATGGAAGTGGATAAGGTAATAAATTACACCATTAATAGACACCAAAGTAGAAGCATAAATCAAGAATGTGCACATCATACTTGTAAACAAAAAAAGTCAAATTAAAGTATCAAGGATAAAATCCTAGTCAAAGCTATCACAAGATTTATAGAAAAAAACATTTTTCAGCAAATGAATCATACTTGGTCTCCTTTTCCAGCGCCATACCTTCCTAGGTACTATCAATGTGTAATGAATATTATTTTAACAAACCACATCTAATTTGATATCACAATCTTGGAAGCAACCTTTTGAATTCATTGCACAAATTCTTGAGACAAGATTTATAAGAAATATTAAGAGTGGTTGATGCCGATCCACTAATGGTGTCTCTAGTAGAAATATTCTTTGGATGTACCTTAGCTACATCTTGATGTAAGAGCTCTACAAACATTCCAATTTTGAATTTCTCTTCAGCCATAATTAAAAGGTCACCTACAATAGTATTCCACATTGTCTTAAAAATTTTAGAAGGAAACTCATTTAGTCCTAGAGATGTACCATTGTTCATCTTAGATATGTAGACATTTTCCTACTCAAATTTTCTTTTAGGGACACTTTTGATTGAAACAATTGTCTTTCATTATTCATATGTAGCCTACCAAACCCAATAATAGGAGAATTCAAATCCAATATACTATAGAAATATAATCCAACCATGTTCTTAATCTCATATATGCCATGCTCCAAAATGCCATGAGGATTCCCTAGAATTCTTTTTGATTGAATAGTAATGGAAGAATGCACACGATATATTAAATCTAGTTTTATAAAGATCTATTAGAGAGTTTCCCTTCTTAAATATCATGAGACATTAATTTTGATCCATTACATATGGCAATAACGACCATGACTTTACATGGCTTAGTACTTATTCATTGTAATTGTGTAATAAAGGACATTACTGGGTCTCTTGATTCATTTAGGAAGATTGTTTCTAAAGATTTGTCTTCCAAGTTATGGTAATGGGCTATACAGAACGACTCTTAAGGATTTTTTTTGTTAAGCTTCAATCTAAATTCATTGACTTTGTTGTAATGAGGGAACTAAGTTTCTCCATCTATTTGTATTTTTTTGGCACAATATAATAGTATTTTTAATAAAAAGGATATTGTAAATTATTTAATTCAATA